>JABXJD010000177.1:440000-637500 GCA_013375575.1 Percina caprodes | reverse complement strand
TTGAGTCGATATTCATGGAATTCCATCTTATTTTACTGTTTCCAGAAGGCATTTTACATTCGATATCACTTAATTTGGATAAAAACGTGTGGATGGAAACACAGCTACTGGCAGTGTTTTTTAAAAGAAGACTCAAAGAGATGACGGGTTCCAACATTATAACGGAGGCTTTATTACAAAGCAAAGAAATATTTACATCTGAGCTGCCCCCCCCCCCTCCATTTCTTCCACTTCTCAAGTTCTTAAACTCACCAACGTTTCAAAGTGAAATATCTCTACACACTGAAGCTTTAACCTTTAAGTATTGACCAATCATAGAAGCTCATGAAAGATTAGATTATTGTATTTATGGCCGTCAAAAACAATAAAAAACGACCTTTGTCTCAGCATTTGAGACACTGTAGAGGACAGTGTGTCTGTGTGCGTCTGTGTGAGTGTGTGTGTGTTTGTGCGTGTGTGTACGTGCATGTTTGTGTGTGTGCGTGTGTCTGTGTGTGTGTGTCTGTGTATGCGTGCGTGTGTCTGTGTGTTTGTGCGCATGCGTGTGTCTGTGTGTGCGTGTCTGTATGTTTGTGTGTGCATGACTATGTGCGTGTGTCTGTGTGTGTTGGTGCACGTGTGTGTGCATGTATGTGTGTGTGCGTGACTATGACCGTGTGTCTTTGTATGCGTGCGTGTATCTGTGTGTGTTTGTGCGCATGCGTGTGTCTGTGTGTGCGTGTTTGTGTGTGCGTGTCTGTGTGTGTGTGTCAGACAGTTTGGTTGGTTTTATGTTTGTGTGTTTTTTAATGTTACCTGTTGACCGTTGGTGCAACAACACAACGCTCTATCTTCTCTTAACTGAAGACAAAAAACCTCGAGGATTCTGCCGAAAACAACACAACTTTTAAACCGAACGGGCACAAATGTGTTTGTAAGAACATTTTACTTTCAGGATAATTGTGTTGGGTTGTAATCCCGTCGCTCCGAAGCCAAACGGTGACCTGAGCCTCTCCTGCTGGTTTTATGACTTAAGAGTTTATTTATCAAGCTGATATCAATTTTATTGCATGCTACACTATAGATATGTGATCCGTGTCATACAGCCGCAGGAAGACAAGGAAACAAAAATGAAACGTGGACATTAATTATTAATTTGAAAGGAGGTAATGCATCCCACTGGGGAATCTACTAATTTACTTTATAACGGTTCCTTAAAAGGTCCCATGGCATCAAAATGTCTCTTTATGAGGTTTTTAACATTAATAATTTGAATTATTGGGAAAGAGACTTCAGATCCAGTATTAGGGGACCACTAAGGTCTATATAAAAGAGACTTCAGATACAGTATTAGGGGACCACTAAGGTCTATATAAAAGAGACTTCAGATACAGTATTAGGGACCACTAAGGTCTATATAAAAGAGACTTCAGATACAGTATTAGGGGACCACTAAGGTCTATATAAAGAGACTTCAGATACAGTATTAGGGGACCACTAAGGTCTATATAAAAGAGACTTCAGATACAGTATTAGGGGACCACTAAGGTCTATATAAAAGAGACTTCAGATACAGTATTAGGGGACCACTAAGGTCTATATAAAAGAGACTTCAGATACAGTATTAGGGGACCACTAAGGCCTATATAAAACATCCAAAGAGCACCATGTCATGAGACCTTTAAAGCCGGGGTGTCAGACTGTGGTAGTCGAGTGCTGGTGTCGTGCAGGCTTTTGTTCCTCTGAAGAATTAATGAACCTGTATCTACCTGACACCAGGACCGCATGATCACGCCACCGTTTAAAGGAACAGGACGCTTGGAACTGCCTGTTAGAGGCAACAGCAGGCCAACCTTCATCAATCTCACCTTTAGTATGACAGTTATGCGTAAAGCGTTTAAATCTGAGCATGCGCAACTCAAATCTGCACTCGAAATCAGGCCAACCTTTATTAGTCGAACCTTTAACATTTAAAGCAGACGTGTCAAACTCAACAAACAAAAAAGTGAACAGAACTTTTGGTCCATGAACAAGTGAGACTCTTCAGAGTCACATGTGAGTCATATGCGTGGGATGATCCCATATCTTACACAGTTGGTCCTTTCTGAGTCTGTGTGCAGGTTACAAAAGCCACGATGGATCCCTCCGGCAAACATAGGTCTGCAAAGAGAAAACAGGCGCTTGCGGGAGGAGGCAGGTGGAGTTGGTCAGACGCCGTCTCTCCGTCAGGGATCCCACGGCGCTGTTTCTCTGCTGCCTGAGGGAAAAAACTGGCACCCGACGCGGTTTCTAAGTGCGGTGAACGATTCTGTCAATGCTCTCCTGGATATCCGACATCTTCTTCAGCACCTGGTTCACTTTGGCTTCATCAAACTCCAGACACACAAACTCGGAGTCCTGAAAGAGAGAGACAGGAAACAAGGAAGACGTTATTACAAGTAGCAGAGACACAGGGTGGATTACAAGTCTCTCATTTGACATCTCGCTCCTTGAGAAAATCGTATTTTTTAGGGTGGCCATATTTTGACACTCGGCCGGCCTCGAGACACAAACTCAGACCGGCTTTCTGCACTTTTTTCACGTCTTTGACGTTCTTTCAATTCAATTTTATTTATATGGCACCAAATCACAACAGTTATCTCAGAGCGCTCTTCTATAACAGAGCAGGTCTAGACCGGACCGGATGTTATTTACAGAAACCCAACAATTCCCAGTTCTTTTATCAATTTTTTTCAAATGCTAAAAAACTGAATAATCCATCCATCCATCCATCCATCCATCTTCATCCGCTTATCCGGTATCGGGTCGCGGGGGCAGCAGCTCCATCAGGGGACCCCAAACTTCCCTTTCCCGAGCCACATCAACCAGCTCCGACTGGGGGATCCCGAGGCGTTCCCAGGCCAGGTTGGAGATATAATCTCTCCACCTAGTCCTGGGTCTTCCCCGAGGCCTCCTCCCAGCTGGACGTGCCTGGAACACCTCCCAAAAAACTGAATAAAAACACCCAAATTCAATAAAAGTACTGAACTGATTATTTATCTGACTGGTGAAGAGCGTTGTACAGAGAACCATCCTCGTTGCTTATTTTGACATTTTGGTCGAAAGAAACCCAAATTTCTTAGACAGAAACCTTTAGAAAATGGGTCAGATTTGACCCGAGGACAACTTGAGGGTCCACGTCGTGAATCGTGCCGACTCATGAGGGGAGTTACAGCCTTATTAATCAACTAATCATTTCAACAGAACATGTAATTAATTCAGAGGGAAATGGAAACATGTTGGCCCATTTTCCAGTCTGAAGACTCCTCATCACTGATGAAGAGCATCGTTAAATGTTACATCCTCCACCTACTTCTGCAGCCTTCAGGCGTCTGTTGGCTATTATTAGCTTTGATTATAGAGCGTGTGTGTCCTACAGCACTGCAGCTCCGGTCTGTTGGCCTGCTTTCTCTGAGCCGTGGGACCTGCAGATCGGGTCAGATAGCGGACAGGCACGAGACCGACTCCTGAGACGTCAACTGTGTCGTCATCATCACCGCAGACCACGGCGACCATCTCGAGGCTGGCGCCTTAACTTACGGAATGAAAAGTCCTTAAAATAACCAAAGCAAAAAAATGTAGTTCCCGAGAAACATTTTGATCCATTTTCTAGTTTTTTTACATACTAAAATACTTACGAGCAGCAGCCCAAAGTTTATTAAAACTACCCTAACTAGTGCCCTAACTAGTGCCCTAACTAGTGCCATAACTAGTGCCCTAACTAGTGCCCTAACTTAAGTGCCCTAACTTAAGTGCCCTAACTAGTGCCCTAACTTAAGTGCCTTAACTAGTGCCCTAACTTAAGTGCCCTAACTAGTGCCCTAACTTAAGTGCCCTAACTTAAGTGCCCTAACTAGTGCCCTAACTTAAGTGCCTTAACTAGTGCCCTAACTTAAGTGCCCTAACTAGTGCCCTAACTTAAGTGCCCTAACTAGTGCCCTAACTTAAGTGCCCTAACTTAAGTGCCCTAACTTAAGTGCCTTAACTAGTGCCCTAACTTAAGTGCCCTAACTAGTGCCCTAACTAGTGCCCTAACTTAAGTGCCCTAACTAGTGCCCTAACTAGTGCCCTAACTTAAGTGCCCTAACTAGTGCCCTAACTTAAGTGCCCTAACTAGTGCCCTAACTAGTGCCCTAACTTAAGTGCCCTAACTAGTGCCCTAACTTAAGTGCTGAGAGTACCGGGCTTCTTATAGCTTTTTAGAGTAAAATTTAAGCACTTCTTAAAGGTACAGTAACCAAAACTCTCCAGACTCTCAAAGCGTTTATTATCACTTCCAAAGGCCTATCTACAAGAATAGTCTCGCGGGTAAAAAACAACAAAATATTTTATCAGATGTGCTTTTCGTTTAGACGGCGACGGCGTTTTTGGGGCTTAAAAACGCAAAAAAGTTCAACCACCCTCCAGATTGGAAATCATGTATGTGTGCACCGCTTGTTTGTTTGTGTGTGTGTGTGTGTGTTGCATGTGCGTGCCGTGTGTGTGTGCATGTCGTGTGTGTTTGTCTTGTGTGCGTGGGTGCGCCAAGTGTGTGCCACGTGTGTATGCCGGGTGTGTACTGTGTGTGTGTGTGTGTGTGTGTGTGCATGTGCGTGCCGTGTGTGTGTGTGCATGCCGTGTGTGTGTCTTGTGTGTGTGCGTGCGCCAAGTGTGTATGCTGGGTGTGTACTGTGTGTGTGTAGTGTGTGCGTACCGTGTGTGTGTGTGTGCCAACGTGTGTGCCGCACAGCCGGAGGGGCCGTCAGACTTCACTTGGGCCGATTTGACTTCTTGGTCTACCCTGGGTTAGGGTTTAGGTCTACCCTGGGTTAGGGTTAGCAGGGTTAGGTCTACCCTGGGTTAGGGTTGGCAGGGTTAGGTCTACCCTGGGTTAGGGTTGGCAGGGTTAGGTCTACCCTGGGTTAGGGTTGGCAGGGTTAGGTCTACCCTGGGTTAGGGTTTAGGTCTACCCTGGGTTAGGGTTAGCAGGGTTAGGTCTACCCTGGGTTAGGGTTTAGGTCTACTCTGGGTTAGGGTTGGCAGGGTTAGGTCTACCCTGGGTTAGGGTTTAGGTCTACCCTGGGTTAGGGTTAGCAGGGTTAGGTCTACCCTGGGTTAGGGTTTAGGTCTACCCTGGGTTAGGGTTAGGTCTACCCTGTGTTAGTGTTTAGGTCTACCCTGGGTTAGGGTTTAGGTCTATCCTGGGTTAGGGTTTAGGTCTACCCTGGGTTAGGGTTAGGTCTACCCTGGGTTAGGGTTTAGGTCTACCCTGGGTTAGGGTTTAGGTCTACCCTGGGTTAGGGTTTAGGTCTACCCTGGGTTAGGGTTAGCAGGGTTAGGTCTACCCTGGGTTAGGGTTTAGGTCTACCCTGGGTTAGGGTTTAGGTCTACCCTGGGTTCTCTCAGGGAGATTGAGGAGTATGCAGTGTGAAAAGCTCCACTCAGAACGGGCCCTGCTGGTATTTGAACTGAACTCTAACTAAAAGGGTGTAGCTGAACCGCAGAACAGGACTGGGCTTGTTTGTGGTTCGCAAGTTGTTCTACTTTGTTTTCCTCTCGCTTCTTTTTAGATTAGATTCAACTTTGTTTTCATTGTGCAAGAGTACAAGGACAACGAAATGCAGTCTGCGTCCAGCCAGAAGTGCAAAAACAGCAGAAAAGTGCAATGCAATATACAAAGTACAGACAGGTGGTGCATAGACATTACACCATCATTTCCCATTTCTTTTGGGATCAATATCCATCCATCCATCCATCCATCCATCCATGTATGTATCTATCTATCTATGTATGTATCCATCTATCTATCCATCCATCCATCCATCTATGTATGTATCCATCCATCCATCCATCCATCCATCCATGTATCTATCTATGTATGTATCCATCCATCCATCCATCCATCCATCCATGTATCTATCTATGTATGTATCCATCCATCCATCCATCATCCATCCATGTATCTATCTATGTATGTATCCATCCATCCATCTATGTATCTATGTATCTATCTATGTATCCATCCATCCATCCATGACTAGAATATAGTGTAGTGTAGACAGTAGTACCCAGTTGGTGGTTCAGAGTAATATAAATTAATAGAAATATGTGCAGTGACCTAGTTTTTAACATGCCACTTCTAAATGGCTTTCACAGATAAGTGACACACACTCAAAGTCATTTCCCACAAAATCACTTTTATTTTGAAATGCATTTGAAAACGGGTCAAATTTGACCCGTTTTCAAATGTTTTATATAAGAACTATGTTTTTTTTTTTTTTTTAAACAATCAAATTGCCCCAAAATAACTTCGATCCATGTTCTTCTAAGGTAAAATTAACAATTGCTTCAATTGACTTTTTTGTTGTTTTATTTAATTTCATAGCATTTACATTATTTCAAACTCAAAAATTAGGTATAATAGCACTTAAATTAGGTTTATTGACCATGAATTAAAAGAAAAAAGCGCCAAAAAAGCATAAAAAAGCCACAAAAAAAGGTTAATTTTCCATTTTGACCCGGAAGGACAAGTTCATTCTTGACGGGAGGACAATACAAGGGTTGAAACTAATTATCCAAATTTTTGTTTTTCTGAGTCAAAATTTAAAATGACATACCTTTTTTCAACATTTGTCGACTTTTTTTAAGCCTTTTGAAATCTTTTGTGGATTTTCCCCAAATTGTTAAAGTTTTTTTTGTCAATTTTTTTTCACATTTTTGTCACTTTACTGTATTCGACATCTTTCTCTCTTTTTTTTACACTTTTGTTAAAGTTCTTTTACCAATTGTTTTTCTCCAAATGCTACAAAATTGACAAAATTCACCCAAATCCAATGAAAGTAGTGAACTAGTTATTAATTTAACGTGTGAGGAGCGTTGTTGGGAAACATCCTCGTTACTTTTTTGGATAATTTGTTTAAAAGATACCCAAATTTCTGATACAGAAACTTTTCGGAAAGGGGTCAAATTTGACCCAAAGACAACAAATTTTTAAAGCTTTTTTCTTTTCTTTTTATACATTTGTCACTTTTTTGACTTTTTTTTACATTTTAGTCACTTTATTCAACATCTTTCTCTCTTTTTTTGTCAAATTTGACGCGAAGACAACAGGAGGGTTAAGATACACGTTTGTGAAACTAAATGAGCAGGAGAGGAAACGCTGGCCTCACCTGTCCGGCTCTGCCCAGCTCCAGCTCCATCAGGGCCACCGGGCCGCTGTGGGCCGCGTCCCCCCGGCTGGCTGCGGTCTGGAGGTCCACCCTCCAGGAGAGACCCCTGAGGCCGGGCTCCCAGCGGCTCTGAGCCAGCAAGCTCTCCCTCACTCGGACTCGCTGGCTCTTCCAGAAGCGAGAGAGGGCGGCGGCCTGCTCGGCAGTCACCCCCCCGCTGCCCTGCCTCTTGGTCTGGGCCGTGAGGAAGGCCTCCAGCTGGGCAGGGTCCATGTCTGCTGTGGCGATGGACTGAGAGGTGGAGGAAAACGAGGATGAGGAGGATGAGGAGGATCAGCTAAGGGTGAATTGTGAAGTTCTACTGTCGTACCACCAATAATATAATATATAAGATATTATACACGCTGAACTCTGAGTTTTACCTGGATAATAATAAGACTTTAAAATACACAACACTTAATACATAAATACTCCCAGAGTCAAAATACCATTTAATTACATAAAATATCAAAACAAATATTTTCATTTTTACTCATAACCCTTGTGTTGTCTTCCCGTCAACCATGAAAAAACCCAGTTTTGGTCACTTTTGTCAACATTGTTATCGCTTTTTCTGACATTTTTTTGTCCCTTTTTCAATGTTGTGGGTGCTTTTTTGATATTTTTAACGTTGACATTTTCAGCGCTTATTTTGTGACCCATTTTTGTGCAAAAATAAATAAATAACTGAAAACGGGTCAAATTTGAGGGTTAAAAAGAGGCATTTGTGCCAGTGTCTCCATACATGTGACTTACAGTAATGAGTCTGATGTTGGATATGACCAAGATAATCTCATTCATAGACGCATCAAGTCGGAGGATACATTTATACTCTTTATTATTAGGGGTGCAAGATATATCTCCTCAATATCGTTATCGTAATATATCAAATGTGTCACAATAAGTGAGTAAGTAAAGGTCCCATGGCATGAAAATTACACTTTATGAGGTTTTTAACATTAATATGAGTTCCCCCCCCAGCCTGTCTATGGCCCCCCAGTGGCTAGAAATGGTGATGGTTGTAAACCGAGCCCTGGGTATCCTGCTCTGCCTTTGACAAAATGAAAGCTCAGATGGGCCGAGCTGGAATCTTCCCCCTTATGAGGTCATAAGGGGGAAGGTTACCTCTCCTTTCTCTGCTTTGCCCTCCCAGAGAATCCCCCATGAGAGACAGAGACATCATGGCTTTCAAAGGAGCAAAGTCACAGCTGGTCAAGGCAACACCCCCAGCCTCCACCTTTACCCACTTAGTCATTATATCCACATTACTGATGATTATTTATCTAAAATCTCATTGTATTAATATTTTGTGAAAGCACCGATAGTCAACGCTACGATATTTTAGTATTGATATTGAGGTATTTGGTCAAAAATATCGTGATATTTGATTTTCTCAATAACGCTCAGCCCTAACAGTGTAACAGAGAGAGAGAGAGAGAGAGAGAGAGAGAGAGAGAGAGAGAGAGTCTTGCTCTCCTATGTCCTAATTGGTGGAACATTGAGTATGTGTATTTGTATTAGATTATGAGTACTTTATTTTATTTATTTTTGTGTGTTTTTCTAGTTCTGTGTCAAGATGGATGTACTCTGGCTGCAGAACAAGGCTGAAACCCATTTCTCTATCTTACCCCTAACCCTTACCCTTTACCCCTACCCCTTGGCCTTTGAAACCAAGGGGTAGGGGGTAGGGGTGTGAAAACATACCCCTATGAAATGGGACACCACTTGGTGACATCACCACACAGTATTGATCACAAACTTCTTAGATGCCGTCTTTGTCTGTTGATTGTGTGGGTTTTTGGCAACAGTGTCATATGCATTTATATACGTACGTATAGACGTAGGGGTAGGGGTAAGGGGTAGGGGTAAGATAGAGAAATGAGGTTCAGCCTACCTATTCAGTCTACCTACAAGTTCACATAAAGTAAGCTGAAGCTGTGTGTTAGTGCTGCCCCCTGCTGACCAAAGGTGAGACACACCGGGGATAGACTGATGGATGAAAGCACCTCAGTTAGAATCATAGGGGTGGATAAGCTTAACCCTCATGTTGTTCTCGGGTCAAATTTGACCCATTTTCAGTTTTTTCATCACATAAAATGGGCCTTCGAAATAAGCTGAGAATGTCATCATTAGAAATATCAAACAAAACATTTAAAAAAAAGGACCCACTACGTTGAAAAAGTGACAAAAATTTCAGAAAATGCGAGGTTACACAAGGGTTAACTCGTCACAATTTACAGTGAGAACAGTCTAATTAGGATTCATGAGTTATTCACTGAGTTTTACCTTAAAACTTTATCACTTTTAAAAACGCTCAACACATAAAGGAACACTACATCCTTCAACTTATTTCCTTCTAAAGTACTTATAATTATTAAAGTTTATTTAGAGTAGGACAGATACAAAAAACAAGCTTAGACAGTCATCTGACACTTGTCCCTATAGTAGGAATTTTGGTTAAAAATAAAAATACAATGGTGCTCATAAGTTATGGCCCCCATGCTAAAGTTGACAAAAAAGAGGAATAAAAAAATCATCTTTTGTTAATTGACCTTAATGCCTTACTTAAAAAAATAGGAAAAATCCAACTTTTAAGGACACCAATTTTCATTAAAAATATCATAAATAAATAAATGTTCTTCCTTAAAATACAGGGGCATAAGTATACACCCCCTATGTTAAAATACAGGGGCATAAGTATACACCCCTATGTTAAAATACAGGGGCATAAGTATACACCCCTATGTTAAAATACAGGGCATAAGTATACACGCCCTATGTTAAAATACAGGGGCATAAGTATACACCCCCTATGTTAAAATACAGGAGCATAAGTATACACCCCTATGTTAAAATACAGGGGCATAAGTATACACCCCCTATGTTAAAATACAGGGCATAAGTATACACCCCTATGTTAAAATACAGGGCATAAGTATACACCCCTATGTTAAAATACAGGGGCATAAGTATACACCCCCTATGTTAAAATACAGGGGCATAAGTATACACCCCCTATGTTAAAATACAGGGGCATAAGTATACACCCCTATGTTAAAATACAGGGCATAAGTATACACCCCCTATGTTAAAATACAGGGGCATAAGTATACACCCCTATGTTAAAATACAGGGGCATAAGTATACACCCCCTATGTTAAAATACAGGGGCATAAGTATACACCCCTATGTTAAAATACAGGGCATAAGTATACACCCCCTATGTTAAAATACAGGGCATAAGTATACACCCCCTATGTTAAAATACAGGGCATAAGTATACACGCCCTATGTTAAAATACAGGGGCATAAGTATACACCCCCTATGTTAAAATACAGGGGCATAAGTATACACCCCCTATGTTAAAATACAGGGGCATAAGTATACACCCCCTATGTTAAAATACAGGGGCATAAGTATACACCCCCTATGTTAAAATACAGGGGCATAAGTATACACCCCCTATGTTAAAATACAGGGGCATAAGTATACACGCCCTATGTTAAAATACAGGGCATAAGTATACACCCCCTATGTTAAAATACAGGGGCATAAGTATACACCCCTATGTTAAAATACAGGGGCATAAGTATACACCCCTATGTTAAAATACAGGGGCATAAGTATACACCCCTATGTTAAAATACAGGGGCATAAGTATACACGCCCTATGTTAAAATACAGGGGCATAAGTATACACCCCTATGTTAAAATACAGGGGCATAAGTATACACCCCCTATGTTAAAATACAGGGGCATAAGTATACACGCCCTATGTTAAAATACAGGGGCATAAGTATACACCCCCTATGTTAAAATACAGGGGCATAAGTATACACCCCCTATGTTAAAATACAGGGGCATAAGTATACACCCCCTATGTTAAAATACAGGGGCATAAGTATCCACCCCTATGTTAAAATACAGGGCATAAGTATACACCCCCTATGTTAAAATACAGGGGCATAAGTATACACCCCTATGTTAAAATACAGGGGCATAAGTATACACCCCCTATGTTAAAATACAGGGGCATAAGTATACACCCCCTATGTTAAAATACAGGGGCATAAGTATCCCCTATGTTAAAATACAGGGGCATAAGTATACACCCCCTATGTTAAAATACAGGGGCATAAGTATACACCCCCTATGTTAAAATACAGGGGCATAAGTATACACCCCTATGTTAAAATACAGGGGCATAAGTATACACCCCTATGTTAAAATACAGGGGCATAAGTATACACCCCCTATGTTAAAATACAGGGGCATAAGTATACACCCCCTATGTTAAAATACAGGGGCATAAGTATACACCCCCCTATGTTAAAATACAGGGGCATAAGTATACACCCCCTATGTTAAAATACAGGGGCATAAGTATACACCCCCTATGTTAAAATACAGGGGCATAAGTATACACCCCTATGTTAAAATACAGGGGCATAAGTATACACCCCCCTATGTTAAAATACAGGGGGCATAAGTATACACCCCCCTATGTTAAAATACAGGGGCATAAGTATACACCCCCCTATGTTAAAATAGTACATTACAGTACATACTGTATATGTACAGTACATACTACTATATACAGTATGGTTATAACAAGACACTTTGGCGACAGTTTCTGCAAAACGTCTCAACTGCAAAGTAAATATATTATAAAGTATGAGTTAAATCATCATGTTTACACCGTGGCTAACATCCCTGCTGTGTAACTTCCAGGATGAAGGAGTTTTATTACCTTCAGGAGGCTTTTCATTTTCTCATGCAGAGCCTGGAACTCCTCCTGCGACAGCTCGGGGTACAACTCCACCTTCAGCAGCTCCTCTGTGATTTCGCGGTTGTCGTAATACACTTTCTGAGCTATTCCACTTAGCAGTCCGCTCAAAGACTTCGTCGCTTCTACATCCGCCATGTTTTCACGTCAATGTGGTCACATGCATAGGCAGTTAGTCACAAGAAGCGGCGGACTCCCGCACGGCATTATGGGAGTTGTAGTAGACTAGACTTCTCTTTATTAATCCTTTTGGGATGACTCCCGCAAGGAAATTGAAAGTTCCAGCAGCAGTTTTAGCAAGTATAAAGACATCAAAATAACAATAAGAACATTTGTCAAATAAACAACAAAAGACCATAAATTATTATTAAAGTGTCAGTGTTGAGTCCAGTGTTAAAGTGATAAAGTGACCAGGTGTGAATTTAATTCCAGGTGTGTATGTATGTATGTATGTATGTATGTATGTATGTATGTATGTATGTATGTATGTGTGTGTGTGTGTGTGTGTGTGTGTGTGTGTGTGTGTGTGTATGTATGTATGTATGTATGCATGTGTGCATGTGTGTGTGTATGTATGCATGTGTGTGTGTTTGTGTGTGTGTGTGTGTGTGTGTGTGTGTGTGTGTGTGTGTGTGTGTGTGTATATGTATGTATGTATGTATGCATGTGTGCATGTGTGTGTGTATGTATGCATGTGTGCATGTGTGTGTGTATGTATGCATGTGTGTGTGTGTGTGTGTGTGTGTGTGTGTGTGTATATGTATGTATGTATGTATGCAGTACCACAGTGCGAGGAACATTTATTCATTTATTTTTCATGGTTTTCTGTCCACTAAAATTTATTTATTATCACCAAAGATGAGTTTTAGTTTATACCTGGCTTTGATAAGGTTAGTCTGTGTTTTATTTGAAATTGTAATACAATTAACAAGACATTCATTAATTCATTCATATTCAATACTGATAACTTTACCAAAGAGGTTATTATAACCTCTTTTACTTTTTAATGTAATCAGCAATTTTATTTAATAACTTGATTGTTGGTTTTGTATTGCAATATCTGTCTAAATCGAAGCCAAACATCGAACAAAACGTGGAATTTGACAATGCTTGATTCTGTTTTTAAGACATTTTCCGATTTAATTAGCTTTTTTTTAACCAGATGGAATTTTCTTTTCCAATTTTACAGGTTTTTCTAAATTCCCACCAACAATTTCAATGCCAATGTCAATTTTTTATTTATTTTTATTAAAGTGTTTTACATTAAAATGTATAGGATGCATTTACATACAGGTTAATTTAATTATATCATACCACAAGCCACTAGCAAAGTGTCTTTATTAGTAGGCTCATCTCATATTTAAATGTTATTTTATAATATATTTTTATATCCAGAAGAAGGCGGTAACTGTACACTTTCTGCTGCCATCTTTGTTCGCAACAGCTTTGGTGTGGAGCTACATGAAGAACCGTTTGAGACCGTTAAAAAACGATCTCTTTCGGCTTGTTTTAGTTCCAGGTGGATGCAGTTTTTTTGGTGAACATCGTCAAAACAGCGGTAGGTTTTCTCAAGTGACCTGCGTTGCTTTTTTAAAGTTTGTCTTGTATTTATCTTTGTAGGAAAACGGCATTTTATTGTGACTAGCTAGCTAAACTAGCTTGAGTTAGCTAACTGTTAGTTTAGCTAACGGAAAAGATAACGGAAGATTAGCTAGTTAGCTACCTAGCTAGCTAGCTAATATTCCGTCTGCTCGCCTCGGGATAACGGCGGTTTAACGGTTAGCGTTATATGTAGTTTCACGTTACTCAGTAACGTTACTGTACTTAAGTAGCGTTAGCTACACATTGAAATGCACTCTACTTAAATATTCCCATTTTGTGCTACTTTATACTTATACATGAGGAACGGTTTGAGACGCTTAAAAAAACGTTTTGAGAAAAACGGCATTTTATTGTGACTAGCTAGCTGAGCTAGCATGAGTTAGCGAACTGTCAGTTCAGCTAACGTAATAGCTAACGGAATATTAGCTAGCTAGCTAGCTAGCTAATGTTCTGTCTGCTCGCCTCGGGATAACGGCGGTTTAATGGTAATATGTAGTTTCACGTTACTCAGTAACGTTACTGTACTTAAGTAGCGTTAGCTACACATTGAAATGCACTCTACTTAAATATTCCCATTTTGTGCTACTTTATACTTATACATGAGGAACGGTTTGAGACGCTTAAAAAAAAGTTTTGAGAAAAACGGCATTTTATTGTGACTAGCTAGCTGAGCTAGCATGAGTTAGCGAACTGTCAGTTCAGCTAACGGAATATTAGCTAGCTAGCTAATGTTCTGTCTGCTCGCCTCGGGATAACGGCGGTTTAATGGTAATATGTAATTTCACGTTACTCAGTAACTTTACTGTATTTAAGTAGCTACACATCGAAGTGCACTCTACTTCAGTATTCCCATTTTGTGTTACTTTATACTTATACTCTACTACATTACATCTCAAAGGTAGCTAACGTTAAATGTACTTTTACTGCACTGACTTTAACATTACATTGTCTGCTCTGCTTTAGCTAGTTAGCTACTTTTCAGATGCCAGTTTTTCATCCCTTTTCTGTCCTGTGAATACTATGAATTTCTAGCTAGATGTGTTGATGTGGAAAGGTTGTGATAAACTGAAGGATTAAATGTCCTTTAATGCGTTGTGAAATTTCTTAAAATAAAGTCTTAGCTATATTACTTTTTCTTCAGTAAAAGATCTTAATACGTCCTCCAGCACGGATCCAAGAATTGTAGTACTGCAGTAAAGTTAGTGACTTTTTGAATTGTTTTTGTTTGTTTTCATAGCTCAAACATACATTTTACTGTTTTCATAAGTCTTCTTTTTCTTGTTATTAGTGTTGGGCAAGTTATTTCCAAAATGTAATACATTTTTAGATGACTAGTTACTGTCATTTGAAAGTAATTAGTCATATTACAATATTACTGTCTCTGAATTGTAATGCGTTACACTATTTTTGCATTACTTTTGAGTTACTTTCTCCAAAATAGCAGTGGACGTTTGACTAGCTTGTGAATTTCACAACTGGATCACTAAAGTCTCCTCTTTACCCACTTTAATACATCATAGATTATTCATAATATTTTGTATAATTAAAATCAATATGCCAAGTAACTAAAGCTATAAAAACAGAAGTAAAACATACAATAGGCAAGTAGGAGAAAATTAAAATACTCTCTGAAATGCAATGGTATTTACGTGTGGCAAGCCTAATTACTACATGAATTCCCGACATGTTTTTATTTGTCAGCAGGTCGGACACACTGCTGTCTGTGCTGACGTATCGTCACCTGCTGGGACACAGATGTTGGCTGTATAATCACCTGCTGGGACACAGATGTTGGCCATATCGTCACCTGCTGGGACACAGATGTTGACCTTATTGTAACATGCTGGGACACAGATGTTGACCTTATCGTCACCTGCTGGGACACAGATGTTGGCCGTATAATCACCTGCTTGGACACAGATGTTGGCCGTACCGTCACCTGCTGGGACACAGATGTTGGCTGTATAATCACCTGCTTGGACACAGATGTTGGCTGTATAATCACCTGCTTGGACACAGATGTTGGCCGTACTGTCACCTACTGGGACACAGATGTTGACCTTACCGTCTCTGGCTCTGACCGTGGGAACTGGGACGGGACCGCTCGCTTCAACGCAGCGTAACAACTCCTTACTTACTTTTGTGTGACTATACCTAAGAATAAGATTTTTTTTTTTCTGCGAGAAAAGCTTAAATAACTGTTAAAGTGCCACTGTGTTCCTGTATTTGCGAGACGAAAATGATTTGACTAATTGTTATTTGTCTTTAATGTAGATGAAGATCTTCCGCTGGACAGTTGACCTTGTTTTCAGCCTTTTGGGAGAGACTGGGAGATGGGAGAACTCGGTGTTTGAAGGGTCTCCTCCTTACTTGAAGCAGTGACTGATCAGCCAAACTGTGAGTGTCTGATATTAATTTACGCAACTTTACTTTGTATTAACTCACTTTATATGCTCTGTTGACATTCACTGTCAGTCCAAAGCACTGCTACCCCTCTAATACGTTCTCATTAGGGTTGCAAAATTCTGGAAAAATTTAAAGTTGGAAAGATTCCATGGGAATTAACAGGAATATATGGGAATTAATGGGAATAAACTGGATATTTTTAATATTGCTTGTTAGAATAATGTAAGTCTAAAACAGGGAACTTAAATGTAGTTGAAAAAAACCCATCTTGCAGCATAATCTTGGTTTAAACAACCTGATTTAATGCAACTGCAGTTGAATGTCCTCCCTATATTCGTCCATGATATTGCTATTAAACTATGTTTGTTAATTGTATAGCCCACTTGTTCTTGATAGGCTGGAAACAATAGACGGTGCTGATAGTTAGCTTAGCACGCATATAACCATAACCACAGTAAATCAAAGGCAGCATGCTAGCTACCTTCATATGTTAAGCTAAAGGTCAATGGTTTAGGCCACTACTTAGCCTACTGCAGGGCTATTGAGGCCACACCCACTGCACACATCATTTCTAGAATTTGTATGTATTTGAGTTTGTATGATTTACCAAACATTTCCAGTTAATTCTCGTAAATTTCCATTAATTCCCATAATTTCTATTAATTCCCATGAAAGATTGCAAATTGGAATGTTTCCAAAATTCACCAGCTTTACTTTCCATGGAAAGTTTTGCAACCCTAATTCTCATTAACTTAAAGATGCACGTCTAGAAGGAACCTTTGGCCCTAGTCATTTGAAACTGCAGTTACAGGTCAGAGGTCTTGTAGTCAAAACAAGACTTGTAGTTCCATAGGTGTATAGCTACATCAGAGAATTACTCAGTATATTAAATGTGTCAGAAAGTCAGTTAGTTGTGTGTTGGCTGTATGCTAACAATTATCTATCTATATTAGCGGCATGGTACTGTAATGCAGGACGTCCCAAATGACACACAGACAGACCAGAATAGATGCCGAGCGAAGCTTTAATCAGAAAGAACAGAACATCACAGAATTCCCTTTTACATAAGTACAATTACTAAAGGCTTTATTCACATTAAACATACATCTTAATTCTTTTGAAAGCTTAAAAATTAATCGTTTTAGTATCAGTGCCAACACTCAGGTGTTTTTATAGTCGCAGGTATTAACTAGGGGTGTTGCAAATGAAGAAAGGATGACATGATGTGCCATCATGTATGATAGGAGATGTTTACAGGTGTTTATGTCCTTCATTTAGTGATTGTAGACTGTAGCCTGTCTTTGTAGGATACATGATATCGCCTACAAACGATTTGAAATATCTAATTTCGAATATTTTCACTGATGCAGTTTGCAATATGTTTTACTATATAAGAAAATTATCACTTTTTCATCTTTATTCTTATTTTGATTTAAAAAATTATATATTATCTGCTGTGTTCAGACTGTGCTACATTCAGGAAGTGTCCTTTTTAAGAGCAGATATAATTAAAAAAAGTGAAGTTCATACACAGTATATCTGCTTGAATTTGTTGATGAAAACCACATGCAGTAATATATAATAATATGTGATGTATCGCAATATTGAATTGAATTGTTGACAGGATAATCATAATTGAATCATGAGAACAGTGAAGAGTCACAGCCCCAGTATTAATACACTTCAGAAGGAAGTCATT
The DNA here is from genome assembly GCA_013375575.1 of Percina caprodes. Classification (NCBI taxonomy): domain Eukaryota; kingdom Metazoa; phylum Chordata; class Actinopteri; order Perciformes; family Percidae; genus Percina; species Percina caprodes. The sequence continues at coordinate 619,801 of JABXJD010000177.1, read as the reverse complement.
AAAGGTGCACTATGAGTTCCTGCATGGTTTCAGCGCAATTTCATTTTTGTCTCAAATCGTAGGCATCGCTCCCTTATCTGCTAGCTGCCCGCCCCCTGAATACATGGTGCAAAAGCCCGGTCTCAGGGGTCGCAAACGTCAAAACAAACACAAGGGGATAGGCACCAAAATACAACAAAACACTCCAGCCGATCACTGACAGGATGGCTGGGGGGGGGGAGTCATTTGTTCATGACAGTTATAGAAACATGGAGGTAGTTTTGAATTTACTTGGAACGTCAACAGAAGTGACCATGCAGGAACTCATAGTGCACCTTAAAATCTAGAGGAAGAAAAATAAACAAGCGTATTTGTATTAAGCATAAGGCACTTTTTTTTCTCAGTGAGCTTCATTGGGTTGCTGCTCAGATTCTCCTTTCTCGTGTCTTATCAGTCCAATCGTGCGCATGTTCCGTAGGTCCGTTTCTCTAACCCTTACCGTTGCTCTCGCTACTCTTCTGCACTACGCTTTCCTCGTCCCCTTCCCCTGCCCCCTTTTCCACCTCTGCCGCCTCTCTTACGCTTACCCCTGCCCCCTTTTCCACCTCTGCCGCCTCTCTTACGCTTACCCTTGCCCCATCTTCTACGTTTGCCGCCTCTCTTACGCTTACCCTTGCCCCATCTTCCACGTTTGCCGCCTCTCTTACGCTTGCCCCATTTTCCACGTTTGCCGCCTCCCCTACGCCTAACCTTGCCCCATTTTCCACGTTTGCCGCCTCCCCTACGCCTAACCTTGCCCCGTTTTTCACCTTTTCGTATGTCTTTATCCATTTCTTTGCCTGTGCCTGTGCCCGTTGAAAGGACTTTACCCTCTTGGCCGCCTACACCCGCTTCCTGGGACACTTGACCCTTGCGATCATCCGTAGAGACTTGCTGGAGATCCTTTGTGCCTTGGTCCTGTGGGATGTTCACAGCCGGACCAACAGTGTTACCGAGGTCATTCCTGCCGAACAAAAACATTTAATGAGTATCGTGGTTTTAAGTTTATTGTCATATGCACAACAATTACAAAGAAACATTTGTTAGCATGAAAATCTTACATTTCAGACTCCGAGAAGCCAATAATCAAATTAAAACTTCAAAGATGAATGGATTAGTTCAATTTTCTTTTATTCATAATATCAAATCATAGTTATCTTGAGACGCTTTACAGATCGAGTAGGTCTGGACCACACTCTATAATTTACAAAGACCCAACTATTAAATGAATAAATATAATGAATGGATATAATAAATGGATTGTTGAGGTACTGCAATGTTTGAGGCTTGAAAAGATCAGGTATTCTTAAAGAGGCTCCCTTAAAGCTCTGGCATCCCTTTTTAGCCCATGTCAACACATTAGATATCAATGCAGAAACTGACCAGTCTTAACTCCGTCCCCTTATGTTTATTTTAATATTTTTTATTTGTATATATTTATTTTTTGGATTTGTTCAGTGTGTGTGTGTGTGTGTGTGTGTGTGTGTGTGTGTGTGTGTGTGTGTGCTGGGTTCTTTTTTGTGGGTGGGCTATAGGAACCTGAAGACAGGTGTGTGGAAGGTCCACTATATGGGTGTGAAACCTTTTATTATAAACTTATCTGTACAACACTTTTTTTATGCAAATGTCACTAACTTGAAGAGATTGAAAAAAAAAAAAAAAAAAATCCTGTATTGAATTTGTGATTATTTGGCTAAAGATTTCTAATTCTTTCTATCTACCTTGCAAATGAGCGTATGGTGTCATCTAGCTACTTTTAGCAACTTTTGGAGCTGGTGCTAGCTAATTTAATTGGAAAAGAGTTAAACAAAACATTTAATTTGAGGACGTTATCTTGGGTGTTTTTTAGAAGTGTCAGAAAATGGTGAAAATTGTGGATCAGTGTTTCTCAAAAAGCCCAACACTACATCCTCAAATGTCTCGTTTTGTCCCCAACTCAAAGATATTCAGTTTACTGTCACAGTGTAGAGAACAAACTAGAACAATATTCACATTTTACAAACTGGATTCAGAAAAGTTTACTTGGGCAAAGAGCAGCAGCTTTGGTGGACTTACTGATTCTGGATGCTTTGTTCCGGTTCCTGAGCGGTCACATTGTCAGACAGGAAGAAGGCCAGAGCCACAACCAGCCAGCACAGGCGAGCCATCTGCACACATCAGGTTTAATAACATTTAACACACAGAACGCTCACAAAAACAGATAATAAACAATATGAAAATCCAAAATGTAGATTGTATAGACATAGCTTTACTCTGGCGAATGAGTGGGCTGCAGCTGTTCACCGTGTGCAGTAGTGTTAATTTCGTCAGACGAGACTAGATATGTTCGACAACGCCCTTTTTTTCCATGACGATGACGAGACTGCACCAGTGTCCAAAAACGCTGACTAAGACTAAATTAACCTGCATTATTGTTGACGAAAAAAGACTAGACTAAAATGTTTTGCACAAAATAAAAACTAAGATAAAATCTCTTTTCATTTTCGTCATCTATCGTCTCTACTTCACGTTGAACCCCTAATTGGATGAGTGGTTGTCTAGAACACTTCGAGTGGGCACGCCACTTGACAACGCTGCAAGCTGTAACACTGGAAAACAGTCGCAAGGCATTCGCTCCCAAAAAAAAGAAGCAATGCACAAGTTATTAAATAAGTCACCTTTGCGTCTGTCCCCAGCGGGATCTTCTGGCTCTACAGAAACGGACACAAATATGCATTAATATGTGTATTTCTAGAAATGTTTGCAAATCTGTTAACAAGCTTTTTTTTAGAAATCCTGCTAAATAACTAACAACCAGAACCTATCCACAGAAGTTAAAACAAAATCTACATGTACTCATGTCCATTTCAGAGTGTCTTTAGGTTTGTGACTGTCAGCTAAAACATTTAAAGATGTAAGCTTTGCTTTAGGAAATGAGGATTTTTTATTACTTTCTGATGTTTTACAGACCAAATTTTTAATCCTGAAAATCATCAGCACATTAATCTTTAATGAAGTAATTAGTTGCAGTTAATTTTGCCTCGAGGAGGGAAGATATACACTTTCTTATTTCACGTACCTGCTTTGGTGAAGAAAGATGCTCTGCGGACTGTTTTCTTCTCAGTGTTTGAAGGGAAGTCGCTGCTGCAGTGAACAGTCGGAGGAAAGGCACATTTACTTTATAGGGGAACTGGCCAAACCCTTTAGCCCTCTTCATACCCTTATTTGAACATATCTCTCAAAAGGTAGAAAGAGGAAGAATAAAAAAAATAGTGCTAAGGCATCGTCTCAGCATGATTTGACAAATTATGAAGAGGATAAAGTATTGCATCATCCCCTAAATGAGAACTAGAGTGAGTACAGCTCAACATTTAAAGTTAAAGTAGAATGAAAGTATGAAAAAAAGCACTTTATTAATCCCTGATTGGCGAAATTCAATTTTACGCTATGTTGTTTTTATTCAATCATTACACACACACAAAGACCTGAAATACGTACACAAAAACAAAATGTAGGCAGTAACACCTTTCCAGTAAAGGTTCTTGGCAGCGCTGGGGAGGCAGGTCTGGCAATGCGAGACTAAAGGTGCCGCAGCCGACCTGTCGCGCCCCAATGTGACGTCGAAATGACGTCGATCTTGCTGGCGCGCCAGGAGTTTTAGTGCGCCACCAGAGGTCATGCACCACTCAATCACCATCTCTCTGGTCTTATCCGCATTCAGCAGCAGGTGATTTTTAAAAGCCTACTCCACAAACGTTGTCCACCAGTGCTCTGTAGTCCCCGTCCCGCCCATTACCTTTACACCCAGCAACTGCAGAGTCATCAGAAAACATCTGTACGTGATCTTCGGATCCAACCCGTTTTTATACTAGTTAACTACATAGCTCTACGCTTTTATTTTGAAAAGGCACTGCATGGTACTGTTCTGCAGGACGTCCCAAATGATTGACACACAGACAGACAAGAATAGATGCTGAGCGAAGCTTTAATCAGAAACAACAGGACATTATAAAATGCAGTTTTACAATGTCATAAAAAAATCATAAAAGAAAATCTGTGTGTAGCGATTAACGTTAATTTTGTGGCGGGCTGTCACAAATAAATTAATGAATGGGACACTCTGCTCTTCTTTACATTATTGAACTGAAGAAACGAGATGTTGACGCTTCAGTTTATTAATGTAAGTCAAAAAGAACATTACTGTCAATTGGAAACCAAATGAAAATAAGATGTTCACTGCGGTGAATAGTTCCTTATCAGCTAAATGGCATTAACAGTCTACGCTCTGTGTCACTGATAGAAAGACACATTCTCTGCCGTCTATGGCCCTGTTTGAACATACTGTACATGGTTATTTTGACAAACATGCTCTTCATGGCATTGACGGCATATATACACGGGTACGTGTAAATGAACACTTTTCTGAAAACTGACAGCTGTTATTTCTGAAACCGGAGAGGTTGAAATGTCCATTTATGAAAATATCCGCTCACGTGTAAACGTAGTCTTTAACTCAGACTTCAACATAAAGATACCAAAGCTTTCATTTGTAGAATAAGCAAAACAAAAAAAACACCCAACAGCATATTATTCTTAATTGTGAGACTGCTAATGAGCTACTCTTGTTTTTTCAAGTTCATATATATTCAAAATAGTCAAGCATTTGTTTAATTAGTGTGTGTGTGTGTGTGTGTGTGTGTGTGTGTGCGCAAATTTGTATGGTCTTGTTTGTTTTTGTTGAATGTCTTGTTGGGTTTTAAAATAATTTTGGACAACAATGGAGCTCAATCAGTCCTTATGAAGTTATTTTAGCTGTATCATTGCAGTCCAATCAGCCCCAGGGCCCACATGTCCTTACGTGCGTTATTCTTATCCTCAGTGTTGATCTCGCTATTACCTTCTGCACTACGTTTTCCTCGTCTTCTACCCATGCCACCTCTTCTACGTTGGCCTCCTCCTCTACGCCCAACCATGCCACCTCTTCTACGTTGGCCTCCTCCTCTACGCCCAACCATGCCACCTCTTCTACGTTGGCCTCCTCCTCTACGCCCAACCATGCCACCTCTTCTACGTTGGCCTCCTCCTCTACGCCCAACCATGCCACCTCTTCTACGTTGGCCTCTTCCTCTACGCCCAACCATGCCACCTCTTCTACGTTGGCCTCTTCCTCTACGCCCAACCTTGCCGCCTTTTCCACGTTTTCTGCTTCTTCTACGCCCAACCATGCCACCTTTTCCACGTTTGCCTCGTCCTCTACGCCCAACCTTGCCGCCTTTTCCACGTTTTCCTCCTCCTCTACGCCCAACCTTGCCACGTTTTCTGCCTCTTCTACGCCCAACCTTGCCACCTTTTCCACGTTTGCCTCCTCTACGCCCAACCTTGCCACCTTTTCCACGTTTTCTGCCTCTTCTACGCCCAACCTTGCCACCTTTTCCACGTTTTCTGCCTCCTCTACGCCCAACCTTGCCACGTTTTTTGCCTCTTCTACGCCCAACCTTGCCACCTTTTCCACGTTTGCCTCCTCTACGCCCAACCTTGCCACCTTTTCCACGTTTTCTGCCTCTTCTACGCCCAACCTTGCCACCTTTTCCACGTTTTCTGCCTCCTCTACGCCCAACCTTGCCACGTTTTCTGCCTCTTCTACGCCCAACCTTGCCACCTTTTCCACGTTTGCCTCCTCTACGCCCAACCTTGCCACGTTTTCTGCCTCTTCTACGCCCAACCTTGCCACCTTTTCCACGTTTTCTGCCTCTTCTACGCCCAACCTTGCCACCTTTTCTACGTTTGCCTCTTCCTCTACGCCCAACCTTGCCACCTTTTCCACGTTTGCCTCCTCTTCTACGCCCAACCTTGCCACCTTTTCCACGTTTTCTGCCTCCTCTACGCCCAACCTTGCCACCTTTTCCACGTTTGCCGCCTCGTCTACCACTGCCATGTCCTTTGCTCACTTGTCCGCCTTTTCCCCTCCCTTTGCCACCTCTTATTACTCCACCTTTACCTGTGGCTATTTCTTCCCCTGTGCCTTCACCCACATCTTCGCCTGTGTTTGTTTCTTCCCCTGTGCCTTCACCCATTTCTTCGCCTGTGCCTTCACCCATTTCTTCCCCTGTGCCTTCACCCATTTCTTCGCCTGTGCCTTCACCCATTTCTTCCCCTGTGCCTTCACCCATTTCTTCCCCTGTGCCTTCACCCATTTCTTCCCCAGTGCCTTCACCCATTTCTTCGCCTGTGCCTTCACCCATTTCTTCGCCTGTGCCTTCACCCATTTCTTCCCCTGTGCCTTCACCCATTTCTTCCCCTGTGCCTTCACCCATTTCTTCGCCTGTGCCTTCACCCATTTCTTCCCTGTGCCTTCACCCATTTCTTCGCCTGTGCCTTCACCCATTTCTTCCCCTGTGCCTTCACCCATTTCTTCCCCTGTGCCTTCACCCATTTCTTCCCCTGTGCCATCACCCATTTCTTCGCCTGTGCCTTCACCCATTTCTTCGCCTGTGCCTTCACCCATTTCTTCGCCTTTGTCAAACTGTTCATCGTTGCTCTCGCTATTAGCTTCCGCACTACGTTTTCCTCGTCTTTTACCCTTGCCCTTTATTTTACCTTTGCCTCTTCCCCCTCCTCGATGTTTACCCCATCCTCTGCCTTTGCCTCCTCTTTTTGGCTTGCTCTCTTTTCTTATCTTGCCACCTTTTCCACGTTTGCTTCCTCCTCTACGCCCAACCTTGCCACCTTTTCCACGTTTTCTGCCTCCTCTACGCCCAACCTTGCCACCTTTTCGAAGTTTGCCTCCTCTACGCCCAACCATGCCACCTTTTCGACGTTTTCCACCCCTTCTACGCCCAACCTTGCCACCTTTTCCACGTTTGCCTCCTCTACGCCCAACCTTGCCACCTTTTCCACGTTTTCTGCCTCTTCTACGCCCAACCTTGCCACCTTTTCCACGTTTGCCTCCTCTACGCCCAACCTTGCCACCTTTTCCACGTTTTCTGCCTCTTCTACGCCCAACCGTGCCACCTTTTCTACGTTTGCCACCTCCTCTACGCCCAACCTTGCCACCTTTTCCACGTTTGCCTCCTCCTCTACGCCCAACCTTGCCACCTTTTCCACGTTTGCCTCCTCTACGCCCAACCTTGCCACCTTTTCCACGTTTGCCGCCTCGTCTACCACTGCCATGTCCTTTGCTCACTTGTCCGCCTTTTCCGCTTCCTTTGCCACCTCTTTTTACTCCACCTTTACCTGTGGCTATTTCTTCCCCTGTGCCTTCACCCATATCTTCGCCTGTGTTTGTTTCTTCCCCCGTGCCTTCACCCATTTCTTCGCCTGTGCCTTCACCCATTTCTTCGCCTGTGCCTTCACCCATTTCTTCCCCTTTGCCTTCACCCATTTCACCCATTTCTTTACCTGTGCATTCACCCATTTCTTCGCTTTTGTCAAACTGTTCATCGTTGCTCTCGCTATTAGCTTCCGCACTACGTTTTCCTCGTCTTTTACCCTTGCCCTTTGTTTTACCTTTGCCTCTTCCCCCTCCTTGAGGTTTACCCCATCCTCTGCCTTTGCCTCCTCTTTTTGGCTTGCACACTTTTATTATCATGCCACCTTTTCCACGTTTGCCTCCTCTACGCCAAACCTTGCCACCTATTCCACGTTTTCTGCCTCCTCTACGCCCAACCTTGCCGCCTTTTCCACGTCTGCCGGCGCCTCTACGCCCAACCTTGCCGCCTTTTCCACGTTTGCCTCCTCCTCTACGCCCAACCTTGCCACCTTTTCCACGTTTGCCGCCTTGTCTACCACTGCCATGTCCTTTGCTCACTTGTCCGCCTTTTCCGCTTCCTTTGCCACCTCTTATTACTCCACCTTTACCTGTGGCTATTTCTTCCCCTGTGCCTTCACCCATTTCTTTGCCTGTGCCTTCACCCATTTCTTCCCCTGTGCCTTCACCCATTTCTTTGCCTGTGTCTGTGCCCGTTGAAGGGACTGTACCCTCTTCCACGCCTACTCCCTGCTCTTGATTAGACTCTGCTTCATTAGCAACACATGCAGGCGTAACATCTCCTTCTGATAAGCAGCTGGTGCACTGAAAATAATTATCAGGTTTATAACAACGGAAAACGTTGCCAAGCCCAAGTTTAGAAACCCCAAGTTGTTTAAAGGATTCAGCCAGCTGGGACACGTCTGCGCCACGGACATCAACTACTTTAGAAAACACAAACGCATAACTTCCCCAGTTCTGAATTATGTCGTTAATCTTGCCAGAAGTACTGTCCTCATTTTCATTTGTTGGACCACATGGGGATTCTTTAGAGTAGATGAGGAGAAAATTACCGTTACTGCTTTTACATAAGGGTTGTAGGTTTCCTAGAACAAGTGACAATGATTCTGGTTTTGCTGCTGCCACCACCCGGGTGCCCTGGTACACTTGACCCTCTGAAACCGTTTGTTTCACTTTGTCTGCTGGGTCATCCACAAAGACTTGCTGGAGATCATTTATGTCTTGGTCCTGTGGGATGTTCACAGCCAGACTGAAGGTGTCACCGAGGTCATACCTGCCAAAAGAAATCAAGTGTTATCTGAAAGTCATACCTTAACATTTAGTATGAAGACTGTAGACCTCTCTTCCTCACTGATGTCACAGTACTTTGTCTGGTCAGAGCATAGTAACCCATAAGACTGATGCGCAGTATACGCAGTCACAGATACCAACTGATCCATTGGTAGTGGTGGTGATTAGGGTGCACTAATAATTTAATCAAAATTTCTATGTCACTCTGTGCGATTACGTAACAGCAAAAATTGTGCGTTTTGAGTCAGTGAACGTCTTAACGACGAAACACCCTTCACTTTACCGGCAGTATTAACAGCAGATGAAGCCACCATGTCTTAGGAAGCTTGATGTTCTCTGTTAACTCACTATACATTGTCTCTGCTATTGCTTTTCCCTCAAACAGCTGCTCCGATTGCTTGGTTGCTCTTCTCTTGCTTCACCACTCACTGACGTCACCCACTCGCCTGTCATTGTCCCTCTCAATAATGCCTGATTTATGCTTGTTTTGAAACTACGTTGAATCTGCCTTCTAAATAACGTTTACCCATTGGATGTATAAGCGCGTTCCTCGTGACAACGTCCACAAAAGATGACCAGTGACTAGTCTGTGTGTGTGTGTGTGTGTGTGTGTGTGTGTGTGTGTGTGTGTGTGTGTGTGTGTGTGTGTGTGTGTGTGTGTGTGTGTGTGTGTGTGTGTGTGTGTGTGTGTGTGTGTGTGTGTGTGTGTGTGTGTGTGTGTGTGTGTGTGTGTGTGTGTGTCTCTGTCTCTGTCTCTGTCGCGCGTGCATGGTGTAGAGGGATTTAGAGCATGCATACCCTAAGAAAAGCTTGTAAAAAATATATTTTGTAACTTAATCAATAGTTATTATATTACACCCATCTTGAATGTCATCGTTTATAAGGCATATAAAATATAAGGGTTGCCGGCTTGGGCAACCAGGTATTTGCTTTTGGTTGCCAAAATTGACAATATAGTTGCCATGTTTTAAACTGCCTACACTTGGAGCATTTAATTTCTTATGTAACTATACCACACATTTTAATAATGAAACATGGAGATAACTGCTTGCAATATAAGTTCCCATCCCTCTCAAATAGGGGTTCAACGGATCGCCAAACTCCCGGATCGGATCACAGTTTTGAGTCACGGATTGGATCAATTTTTGGATCAACACAAAAAGGGGAGGGGATTTAAATGATTATTAAAACTTATTAACTTTTCACAATGATTACTTTTGCCACCAGTAAATTGCCATTAAAACAGATGAGAAAAGGGTATTTTACAACTTTGAACGCATCGTGAGGCTTACCAGTTTACCAGTAAAAGCAATATTTCTTTCATTTTTAAATTTAAAAGGGCTAATTTCCATCTGCAGTCCAATAGGCAGGTTGGAGTTACAGTAAAAAAGACATAGGATAGTAACATTTAGTATATAAAAACAAGAAGAAAATAACAAAAACAAGAAAATTCATTGGTAGAAATTAAAATGGAAACACAAGTTAGTGGTGGTTACACGTCTGGTGAGCTCTAGGCCACAGCTGTACCGGCTCTTAAAGGAAGCCAAAGTGGGACGCTCCCTTAATAACCTTTAGCAGCAGATGGTTGTACATCCCGCTGTTGGACTCCTATACAGTGACATACAGTCACACTTTTACACTGTTTAACTGTCAACATTTTAACTTTTAACACAACAGCTGAAATGTGTTGCGCACAAACGTAGTGTTTAAACTTTACGGCGACAACCAAATAAAATATTGACTTCTTTTGAAATAAGTTTGTCCAGTTTTGTTTGTTTTTATTTAAAAAATAAAGAGCTAGAGGCCACTAAATGGTTGCCGATTGACTCAATCTGGGGAAACCGTTACAGTCGAGCCTTGTATTTCTTCTGCTCTTTCAACTCTGTACGTTCAAGTTCAACTTCGCTTATTTTCTGCTTTTTCCCTGATAATCAAGTAAACTTATGATGCAATTAATTTCAGTCGCAAATCGCTGTATGACTTTTTTTCTCCTAATCGTGCAGCCCTAGTAGTGATAGTGGTGGCAGTAGAGTCATCAGAAAAGCCAAAGAGCAACAAGTTTTGTGGACTTACTGATTCTTGATGCCTTGTACGATACTTGCAAGCCTGTCCGGTTCCTTAGCAGCCACACTGTCAGACAGGAAGACGGCCAGAACCACAACCATCCAGCACAGACCAGCCATCTGCACACATCAGGTTCAATAACAGAGGGTTTCTAACACAGAGAATTGTCACAAAACAGATAATAAACAATGGCCATACAAAATGTAGACTCAAAACTCTAGATTTTAAAGAAAGCTTCAGTTGGTAAGACTGAGGCCATTTAGCATACATTTTAGCATTATTTAAGCAGTTGCACATTTTGGTTTCCCCATCCTGAATATATTCAAATATTTGTTCCTTTATTTTATTCCTATTATTATTATTATTATTATTATTATTATTATTATTATTATTATTATTATTATTTAATGTATATTGTATGTGTGTATATTTTTCCTAGCATCTCATTTATATTTTATATTTATATTCTGTGTTGTGTGACTGATGTACGTGTGCTGCTGTAACACCGTAATTTCCAATTTTTCTTGGGATCAATAAATATCTATCTATCTATCTATCTATCTATCTATCTATCTATCTATCTATCTATCTATCTATCTATCTATCTATCTATCAACCCAGAGATTATTACAAAGCTAGTATTTCCTGAGATAATCTATCTATAAGTTGATGACTTTCAAGTGATCCTGCACGCCAGAGGTGGAGTGACAATCGGGAGAGTCAGGACCTTTCTCGGTGGGCCGGTAGTGTTTGGAGGCTCACCTTTGCGTCTGTTGCCAGCAGGGTCTTCTGGCTCTAACGCCCTACAGAAGGGACACAAATAAGCATATGCATAAATATTTGTGTTTCTAGAAATGTTTGCAAATCAGTTAAATCGGTTAACAGGCTTTTTAGAAATCCTGCTAAATAACAAAACAAAATTTCAAGTACTCATGTCCATTTTCAAGTGTTAATGGTTAGTTGCTGAGTTTATTAGTCAATTGACAGAAAAATCCCCCTTGGGGATCAATGAAATATCTATCTAATGATTTGGAGAACTGATAATTGTTAACAACTTTTTATGTTTACTTACATTATATAGTATATTTAGGTTTTGGACTGTTAGCTAAACAAATAATTGAAAGATGTAACCTTTGCGCTTTACAGAGTAAAAATTATTAATCATGAAAATCCGTAGCAGATTAATCATTCCTGAAAATAGTTATTAGTTGCAGTTAATCCTGCCCTGAAGATTGGAAATGTACACCTTCTTATTTCATGTACCTGCTTTGGTGATGAAAGATGTCTGGCAGATGCTCTGAAGACTGTTTTCTTCTCAGTCTTTGAAGGGAAGTCGCTGCTGCAGTGAACAGTCAGAGGAAAGGAGCATTTTTTTTATAGGGGAGCCAAGCCCCTTATTAATTCCAACCCTTATTTGTACTCATCTTTCAAAAGGTAGGAAGAGGAAGAATAAAAAAAAAAAAAAAAGGGCTAAGGTGTTCTCTCAGTATGATTTGGAGAAGTTAAAAAGAGGATGAAATAATTCATGATCCCCTGATTTAGAAACAGAAAAAGAGACTGGAGTGAGTAGAAACTTAAAATTAAAACTTAAATTCAATTATTAATTGCCTGTAAAGGCAGCCACAGGTATACAATGTCTTTATTTTTACTTTTATAAAAACAAAAATCACAAATATGTGGGATAAAACTACAGACATTTCTGCTGTTATGTCGCAACTTCTCCTTTTGCTATTTAGTAATCATGTCTGGCACGTCATTGCCAGACGTATCTCCTCAGCGCTGGAGTAAACTGGCGAGCCTGAGTGGATAAAGCTGTGTGCAGTATGTGGGTCAACAGGATAGATCTGGGTGGGTAAGGTGAGCAGGGGCGTAGAGCTGAATTATGGGATCTGTAGAAAGGCATTCTCTCCATTCGTTCTAGCATCTAGCCCTTGACCCTTAACCCCAACCACAGTTAGCAGCAGATTGGATGGAAGTGAATGTGTGTTAGTGTGCAAATGTGATCTGGGTGTTCCCAGGCACCGGGTGTTCCAGTTGCACAGGCCTTCAATATCATTGCACAGGCCTTCAATCTCATTGCACAGGCCTTCGATCTCATTGCACAGGCCTTCGATCTCATTGCACAGGTACTGCACTTGTGTATAATGACAATAAAAGCATTCTATTCTCTTCTATTCCTGCAAAAAAGCGGCTTTTTAACTTTTGTACTGGAGTAATTTCTTATCAATTCTTCACAATAAATGCTGTTTTTACTAAACACACACACTAGCTTGTATGCAGACGTTTTTTTTACATTTAGGGCAGAAAAGTGAGATCCGAACAGAAATGGTCACCCAGGACGCATTTGGAGACACGTTCTCCTGTTAGCTGTAAACAAACATACTTAAAGCTGTCACTTGTGAACGGATCACTCAGATCTGAGTTTAATAGGTGAACACAGCCTAATAGTTGGTGCTTCGGCAGGAAGGGGTTCGGTGCCTTGCTCAAGGTTACATTTGCAGTGTCGCCTTGCGGGTCCCAAGCCAAGTCCCACAGACTGAACTACTGCCTCCCGCGTTAAGGAATTAGCTCTTTTTAGCACATCCAAAATTTTTAGTAGATTTAATTTATTAATTCAGGACAATGCACATTGATGAACAGTACAGCAGTAAATGTGCCAGATTGCAGTACAGATGTCATATAGCAATGTTTCTGTAAATGTGTAGTCGAATTTGAGAACAAACAGGAAATAAGTAGACCCTTTATACAGTAATAAAATCTAAATTCAATTGGAAAAAATAAATGTACTTCAAGTTCCACTTACCAGTTTACTTTTTTTTTTTGACCTTTTAACCTTTCTGTGGTTAGAAACGGTTTGAGTTTATGATTGTTTTTGTCAAGCTACAGTTTTTGTCTTGTGTCTGGTAGGGGTGGGAATCACCAGACGCCTCCCGATACGATATCACGATACGATATTATTGGGGTTTCAAACATATTGCAATATTCTGCGATATATTGCAATATATAACCTTTTTTACAACTTGTAATTTTTCCCAATTTCAAATGATGTCAGCTAAGCTGAATTGTTTTGCCTGGACCTGAATGCTGAAAGCTAGCGCTTATGAGATCTAGTTTTTACCGTCGGGCTCCTGCTGCCCGGGTCCAGGCCGGTGTGGTGCTGCCGGTGTGGTGCCGCCGCGGCGCTCTCAGCCTCCCGCCAGAGTTCTGACTGCAGGTTGAAGGTGGCAGTGAAGGGGATCTAGGTCTGTTCTTGGAGAGCTGTGCTGCCATCTGGGATAAAGGCATCAGTATTTAATTTACATGGTTTCATAACAATATTTTGAGCGTCAACAAGACGTGACATCACCCAACATCACTTAGAGCACCTTTAAACGTACAATATGTAACTTTCTGCTGCTAGGGGTCTCTCAACCAAAACAATGGTTTTCCTGCCTGCACGTTCTGCGCATGTGCAATATGTTCGCGCATACGCAGATGGTATCATGATGAACGCGGATTTACGACACTGCACGATCTGTTCCCATAGACAGTTAAAGAAAGTCTGTTCGCCTCCACCGGAAAGCTAACGTTAGTTTAGCTAACAGCTAATTCAGCTAACATTTAGCTGAGAAAGCGTAAAAGACCCTCAAAAGTTAAAATAACCGTTTAAATATATAACAGCTGTTACGTCAGTTCTACTTTACTTGTGCTCATTTAAAATACAATCACTCAATACTTGTCTTTATTATTACTGTAAAGTCTTAATTTAGCTGGAGCCTGCTTCTCCCACTGTTTAGTTTGAGTAACGTTATTTTAGGCTGAATCAAGCTGTCAGCTAGCGGTTAGCCGAATCAGCTGTTAACTAAACTAACGTTAGCTTTCCAGTGGAGGCTAACCGCAGACCGCTACTGTGGAACAGATCGTGCAGCGCCGTAAATGTTCGTACACCACGATTATCATCTGCGCGTGCGTGAACATATTGCACATGCGCAGAACGGATCGTGCAGGTAGGACGGATCGTGTACCGACAGATGGTAAACACGGACATTTGATGACGTTGGGAAGTTGCGTGGAATTATGGGAGTTGTAGCTTTTAGTGTTAAACACCATCACTGATTAGAATGAATCTGTTCACGGACGGGTTTACCCATTCAAGGTTAGCCGTTAGCGTCGTAAGCACCAGGCCCTGGAGTAAAGTGCTGGCCGGTGGATTGCTGTAAGGAAAGCGGCTGGCTGCTAGCTGACTGGGGGCTAACCGTAACTAGCTAGCTATATGCCCCGGGGCTGGGGCCAGGAGAGTGAGGCAGACAGACCGGGGTGTGCTAGCTGGCTAAATTAGCATTAGATGAATCGTCTATCTATACAGCTAACTTTGACGTTACTAGTGAACTTATTTGCGGGTTAGCCCAGTGCTTTTAACCGTGGTCAAAACAATCATACTAGTAATAACTTTATTAGTGTGTTTAACTATGTTGTAACCTCATAATGTTACCCACCAAGCATTAGCATTAACGTAAACTCTGTCAACCAGCACATTCTAGTAACGTTAAGCTGGATCGATATTGAAATGTATCAATAAATAAGATCTCTGCTGTGTTATTGTGTTAAAAAGTGGCATGTAATTAATCACAAAATGATGCCGTGTGGCAAAAAAAGGAGTATTACGGTTATGAGTATTTATTTCTGTGACATTGTATAATTTACAATTACTCCTGAACGCATCATCTGGGTGCAAATGTTTTGAGTTACGAGTAACTAGAGGGTGAAAGCTTATACGATGCCACTGACAGGCCACTAAAGGAAACAACCCGTGTCTGAAAGTAAAATAACAGATTTCTCTGGGTTTGAAATTTGGTGGAAACATTTGGGATAGTGTAAGAACACAACTCGTAAAAATATTTAACATAGGTATGGTCCTTTTTAGATATTGTCATTGTTAATGTGTGCAATAAACATTATACTTTGTGAGAAAAAGATCATGGTAGAGAATCGTGATATCAATTCTAAGCTAAAAAAATCGTGATTCATATTTCCCCCGAATCGTGCAGGCCTAGCTTTAGCTACTTGCTGCATTTCTTTGTCTAATGTCATAGTAAACTGACTTTCTTTAGATTTTTGACTGTCGGCCCAACAAAACATCCAATATCAGTGCTCTTTTTTTCACCATTCAATTCATTTTATAAACACTTTATAGACTAACAAATTAAGTGATTAATTGAGTAACTTTCAGCCTCATGCATGTCAGCGTGCCAACACGTTCATGCTTTAGTTCAGCCTCCAGAGAGGATCATACGTACGAGACAATACTTTATTCTTTGACTTGTAAATAAGATGGCTATGAGACCCGATGTGGCCTTTATGTGAAAGAGGATTTGTCTTTGTGCAACAGCCAACAAACACAAACCATCAGTGGGAACCAACTGTAGCGTTCTCACACTGAGTTGCGTTAGCTCGCTGATAGTTTAGTCATCAAATGATGAAGACTTCTGCTTTGTGCATGACTATTCACCTCAAAACCATAGTCTTCCTCTTTTCATCTTGCCTCTCCATCTGTCAGACGCCTGATGTAAACCCCAGCCCCACTTTCACCCCCAACCTCTTCAGATCCACCTTAACACTCTGCCCCCACCCTTTAAAAATATACCGTGCAAAGGGCATTGTAGTGCAGTAATAATAGAATTACTTCCTGTATTCATGTTGCACAACTATTTGCTGTGCAAGCTTACACACCATACCATGTGAGAACCGGCCTATGGCTGCAACTAGCAAATATTTTTACTGTAAATGAATCCGTCCATTATTTTCTCAATTAATGGATTAGTTGTTCGGGCTATAAAATGTCAGAAAATTGTAAAATATGTGGATTAGTCTTTGCAAAAGCCCAAGATGAAGTCCTCAAATGTCTTGTTATGTCCTCAACTATTGAGAGTAGATAGATATTCAGTCTACTGTCACAGCGAGAAGTTAAGAAGCTAGAATATATCTTCTTAATTAACCTTTATTTATTCAGGGAAGGTCCAGGTTGGGGGGATCCGGTCACAAGCTGTCTTCTCTAAACTTTAGGCCACCACTGCCTTATAAAAACAATGAATGAATCAATCAAATGAATTATAAAAATAGTTGCTGCAGCAGTAAGACTAAACACTCTGGTGTAGATGCTGTAATAAAAGGGTTTTTCCTGCATAGAGGGGTTTTAGCCAGCCCCAAAGGACCACCAGTGTTAAAATGATAAGAATTGAGTGAAAAAAATGCCAATTAAAATCTTCTCCGAATGTGTTTAATAGCAATTACATAAACTCAAACATGAGCGCTGATCTCAGTTTTTTCGTCAAGAGTCAACCTGTACCGGACTCTCTGGTGATTTTAACGGTATTTATATATTAATATTATATTTTTAAGCAGTATTGGTAATTGGGGGTTACATTTACATAGGGCATAATATACATTTTTTTGGAAATAAGAAGCAAATTCATCAATTTCTCTCAAGAAGGGTGATACAGATCCGTTACTGTTGTGCATAGTCACCCCCCATAGGCCAATTCTGAGTTAGGAAAAATCCTAAATAATGTGGTTTATTTGTATACACCATCTGGTTGGTAGGGTCCTGTTAGTATTTTGGCCACGTCTGCCATCGCAAGAAACGCTGACTCATTTTTGACGCCTCACAAAGCAGATAACAGCGCACACGCCTACGTCACATGCCATAAACTGTGTTTTCCCTGCCTGCATGACAACACACAAACAGCGTTTCTGAAAGTGTTGCAACCGGCATCTCTTGGCCTTTTAGGGGCTTTCATGCATCGAGCGGTCCTTGCTGCGTAGTGGCGTCCATTGGTGTTCTCTATTTTAAACGGGTGGAAGCAGGAAGCAGCTCTGGGGTTTACCGGCCTCATCGGACCCTGCTAACAACCTCTTAAACTACCTTAAAGGATTTGCATTTATATATTAAATATAACTTCATTTAAGCTTTTCTTAATTTATCCAATACAGATTTGTTACCCAGAATGGAAGAGGGCCTTTTTATAAAAGTGGCTAAATTCAACTCTGTTTATTAGAAGTTAGGGCTTCCCTCTGAAAGGCGAATATCACAAAATCTGTTGGTGAATCCTCAGTTTTGAGATTCTGAAAGTTGAGCAGTTTTGTTTGTTCTTTGGTCTTCAGAGTAAGCGCTGCTTGCTTTCACGCTGCTGGTAAAGTCATTCCACTAAGCCAAGTCGTCCGTCCGCTGCCAGAGAATGAGCGGCTTTGCACTTTCTTTCGAGATAAGATCTTTAAATCTTCATTCTGACTAGGGCGGAACGATTAATTACATTTGCAATAATATTGCGATACGGGGTGGCAAAGCAAAACTTTCAGCCTCATGCATGTCAGCGTGCCAACACGTTCATGCTTTAGTTCAGCCTCCAGAGAGGATCATACGTACGAGACAATACTTTATTCTTTGACTTGTATCTTCAAAAGACGTTAAATAAGATGGCTATGAGACCCGATGTGGCCTTTATGTCAAAGAGGATGTGTCTTTGTGCAGTTCACGTGGGAACCAACTGTAGCGATCTCACGCTGAGTTGCGTTAGCTCGCTGATAGTTTAGTCATCAAATGATGAAGACTTCTGCTTTGTGCATGATTATTCACCGCAAAACCATAGTCTTCCTCTTTTCATTTTGCCTCTTCATCTGTTAGGACTGAAGGCTTGGTTAGCAATGATTAGCGCTAGCGCTGATAAGCGGTTAGCTTCGGTTAGCTAGATAGTTCCCTTATGTAGATATGCAGCTCCTCCATGTGCGCTGTATAACATAAAAAATGCAGTTTGTGTGTGTGCGTGCGTGTGTTTGTGTGTGTGTATATATATATATATATATATATATATATATATATATATATATATATATATATATATATATATATATATATATACTGTATTTTAAGTTCAAAGAGTGTTTAAAAGTGCAGTCTACATCTGTTTATTACAGTAAATAATGTAAATACTACTAAATGTGGTAAAGTCACATATTTCTTTTTATATTTCTGCAATCTGCACTTTAGTTTGTGTGATCTGTTTCTGACTTTCATATGAATGTTTCCACCAGGCTCGGTCAGCGCTCATTATACTACTGGGATAGAATAAAAGATGTAATTCATATAAATTCATGCCTCACCTAATTTCATCATCACAAACAGGCCTGGCCTCCAGGAAAGAACAGTTTTAATCTATGTAATCTTGTTATTCATACTATACAATGATTTATAGCTTGTCTTTGTTTTTAATTAATACAGAATACAAGGAGCTTAAAAAATAATCGCAATAGTAGTGAAAAAAAATTGCAATAAGATTATTTTCAAAAATAATCAAACAGTCTCCCTTACAGCCTTCCAGTCTTCCATACAGCCTATTGGCCTTCCATACAGCCTATTGGCCTTCCATACTGACTGTTGGCCTTCCATACTGACTGTTGGCCTTCCATACAGTCTATTGGCCTTCCATACTGTCTATTGGCCTTCCATACAGTCTATTGGCCTTCCATACTGTCTGTTGGCCTTCCATACAGCCTGTTGGCCTTCCATACAGCCTGTTGGCCTTCCATACAGCCTATTGGCCTTCCATACAGTCTATTGGCCTTCCATACTGTCTATTGGCCTTCCATACAGCCTATTGGCCTTCCATACTGACTGTTGGCCTTCCATACAGTCTATTGGCCTTCCATACAGCCTGTTGGCCTTCCATACAGCCTATTGGCCTTCCATACAGTCTATTGGCCTTCCATACTGTCTATTGGCCTTCCATACAGCCTGTTGGCCTTCCATACAGCCTGTTGGCCTTCCATACAGCCTATTGGCCTTCCATACAGTCTATTGGCCTTCCATACTGCCTGTTGGCCTTCCATACAGTCTATTGGCCTTCCATACTGCCTGTTGGCCTTCCATACAGTCTATTGGCCTTCCATACAGTCTATTGGCCTTCCATACAGTCTATTGGCCTTCCATACTGTCTATTGGCCTTCCATACGGTCTATTGGCCTTCCATACAGTCTATTGGCCTTCCATACTGTCTATTGGCCTTCCATACGGTCTATTGGCCTTCCATACAGTCTATTGGCCTTCCATACGGTCTATTGGCCTTCCATACTGTCTATTGGCCTTCCATACGGTCTATTGGCCTTCCATACTGCCTATTGGCCTGCGTAGTGGCGTCCATTGGTGTTCTCTATTTTAAACGGGTGGAAGCAGGAAGCAGCTCTGGGGTTTACCGGCCTCATCGGACCCTGCTAACAACCTCTTAAACTACCTTAAAGGATTTGCATTTATATATTAAATATAACTTCATTTAAGCTTTTCTTAATTTATCCAATACAGATTTGTTACCCAGAATTGAAGAGGGCCTTTTTATAAAAGTGGCTAAATTCAACTCTGTTTAGAGTTAGGGCTTCCCTCTGAAAGGCGAATATCACAAAATCTGTTGGTGAATCCTCAGTTTTGAGATTCTGAAAGTTGAGCAGTTTTGTTTGTTCTTTGGTCTTCAGAGTAAGCGCTGCTTGCTTTCACGCTGCTGGTAAAGTCATTCCACTAAGCCAAGTCGTCCGTCCGCTGCCAGAGAATGAGCGGCTTTGCACTTTCGAGATAAGATCTTTAAATCTTCATTCTGACTAGGGCGGAACGATTAATTACATTTGCAATAATATTGCGATACGGGGTGGCAAAGCAAAACTTTCAGCCTCATGCATGTCAGCGTGCCAACACGTTCATGCTTTAGTTCAGCCTCCAGAGAGGATCATACGTACGAGACAATACTTTATTCTTTGACTTGTATCTTCAAAAGACGTTAAATAAGATGGCTATGAGACCCGATGTGGCCTTTATGTCAAAGAGGATGTGTCTTTGTGCAGTTCACGTGGGAACCAACTGTAGCGATCTCACGCTGAGTTGCGTTAGCTCGCTGATAGTTTAGTCATCAAATGATGAAGACTTCTGCTTTGTGCATGATTATTCACCGCAAAACCATAGTCTTCCTCTTTTCATTTTGCCTCTTCATCTGTTAGGACTGAAGGCTCGGTTAGCAATGATTAGCGCTGATAAGCGGTTAGCTTGATTAGCTAGATAGTTCCCTTATGTAGATATGCAGCTCCTCCATGTGCGCTGTATAACATAAAAATGCAGTTTGTGTGTGTGCGTGCGTGTGTGTGTGTGTGATATATATATATATATATATATATATATATATATATATATATATATATATATATATATATATATATATATATATATATATATATACTGTATTTTAACTTATTTAACTGTCCAGTAAAGTTCAAAGAGTGTTTAAAAAGTGCAGTCTACATCTGTTTATTACAGTAAATAATGTAAATACTACTAAATGTGGTAAAGTCACATATTTCTTTTTATATTTCTGCAATCTGCACTTTAGTTTGTGTGATCTGTTTCTGACTTTCATATGAATGTTTCCACCAGGCTCGGTCAGCGCTCATTATACTACTGGGATAGAATAAAAGATGTAATTCATATAAATTCATGCCTCACCTAATTTCATCATCACAAACAGGCCTGGCCTCCAGGAAAGAACAGTTTTAATCTATGTAATCTTGTGTTATTCATACTATACAATGATTTATAGCTTGCCTTTGTTTTTAATTAATACAGAATACAAGGAGCTTAAAAAATAATCGCAAATTGCAATAAGATTATTTTCAAAATAATCAAACAGTCTCTACCTTTATTAAATTAATTATTAAAGGGGAACTCTGAGAATGACTCATTCATATTCCTGTCACGTCTACAGGAGGGGAGTGTTTACTTGAAGTGTCTCTGTGTCAACTCTATCTCCACAGCGCTGTGGAGGAAGGTCTGGCTACACCACAGATGCATTCTGGGATAGGAGAAAAATACCTCTGGGTTGTTTGCATTTCTTTAAACCAAATATGTTCAACTCAGATTCACAGATTTTGATCCAGCCTGCATTTCATTTCAGGTGCACAATACATTTTAAAGTTTTTTTGTCCCTGACATTTTTGTTGTTTTTCTTTCCGACGTTTTGTCGCTTTTTTCTATGTCATTGATGCCTTTTTGTTACTGATTACCTTAATGCCTTCCCAGGCAATGCTCCACCCCGTGCTCAAACATAACATTGTAGATTTTATACGTGGTATATAAACAAACTATAAACTGAGAGGATATACCCATGCTTTAGAGATACAGTACAGAGTGCAATCACATGAGTACTGTAAGTACTGAGGTCTTACCCAAATACTTCCTTCATTTCAACTCACTAAAATTAAAACCTGTTTCTGTAAAATGGAAACAACATCAATTCTCACATAGTTGTTTAGATGTATGTAATGAAGATGAGCTTAAAGGTACAAAACAAAGACACAGAGGCACCACATCAAAGCCAACTTTACCCCCTTAGTTGATCAGATAACAGTGTTGTTATGCAGGAGTTCCCAAATAACACAGAGACAGACCAGAGTGGATGCTGAGCTAAGCTTTAATCAGAAAGAGCAGAACATCAGAGGATTTAGTTTGTCTGGAGTACAATGACATGATTCATGTAAATACTGAGGTTGATACACATTAACATCCACATTTAACATTATTAGTATTTGATAAAGAACATTTTTACTCTTTGGCTTTTGGAATAGGGTAGAACGTGTAGTTTGATTATCAGAGTTACACTAACTGGTTAGGTTACTGTTACTCTACTTTTCACCAAATCTCACTTCACAATCTCAAATCTCTTTTTCAGTTTTATTATGCGGCAATAATTATAATACACTTAAACATTTCATTGTCTGGCTGTTTGAAACTCCGCAGCAGTCTACCATATTTCAGTTGAGTTTTTTTTATTGGGATAGGGCAGAAAATTCCTCCTCACCTAAAACCACTGAGACTCAAACTAAAAATGTCTCTGTCCAAACTAACACGAGTACAGAACATGATTCTCAACAGTTACATGGAACAACCCCAAATCTGTCACTGTTAAGCTGAACAATAACCATAAACCTCTATATGTGTGCGCATGAAAATAATATAAGCTCTGCAGGTTAATGGATCGGACCAAAGACAACTTGTGAAGTGTGTTTGGGTCCGTAGCCTGTCGCTGTTTTAAGCTTGTAGTTTAAAGGAGAAAGCTTTAAGCATATATTAACTTTTCTTTAAATGCCATTTCAGTAGGATCCACTTGTTGGTTTCTCATCAGTTGGACCTGAACCACTGTGGTCCCCAGAACCCCTCTACTCCACTGCAGCTCTACCTCTGACCCTGTTGTGGTTTAGACACATTAATGTCTAGTTATAAACACAATCATCTGAAAGTGCTCCATTGTTGAAGCACTTGATGCATTGTGTAGTCCCTCGGAAACAACGGAATATGTTGTCGCGTCCAAATTTAGTGTTTCCAAGATTTCTAAGGGTGTTTCTAATTTCATCTTCAGGAAAGTAAACATACCTTCCATTTTGATCTTTGAACCCATCGAATACAGTCGAAAACACAAAAGCACTGTCTGCCCAGTTGTCATTGGGAATGTTATCAATCTTGTTTAAGATATTATTGTAATTGTTTGGGTTTGTACACTTGGCGCCACATGGAGAAAGGTAAGAATAGAAGACCAGACTTTTACCCGCACTACTGGCAGCTAAAGGTTGGATGTTGTCCAGTACTCGTGCCTCTGCATGCTCAGTATATCGGTTTCCATTTGCTGCTGTGTAACATTTAGGCGATGCTTCAACCACGTTGGTACCTTTGTACACTTCCCCGCTTCGAACCTCGTTTATCACAGTGGCAGCATTGTCAAACTTGAAGAGTTCCTGGAGCTTCGTCAGGTCCTGGGTCACTGGGATGTTTACAGCCAAACTGAAGTGCTTGTTTTGTATGAAGTACCTGTCAAAGAAAACAGATGCAAAGTGTTACCTTTTGCCAGGGTATAAGTACAGAGCCAAAGTGTGATGCATGGAGATGGATACATATTCATAGTAGAAGAATAAATACATAGATATGTGGTTGATTTTAGAGATATAGAAGCATGAATAGCAACTTCTCCATCACTCAAGCAGCCAAGAAGAACCAACGATAGTGGAGACGTCAGTAAAAGGTCAGCAGACTAGATGAAACAACACCCAGGGCCCTATTTTAACGACCTAAGATTACGGCGTGAAGCGCCTGGTGCAGGTGTGTTTAGAGTGTTTATAGGCAGGCGCGTGGTCCTAAAGGGTTGGACTTAGTGTCGTCATTAATCAGAGGTGTGTTCTGGGCGTAACATGCAATCAACCAATCAGAGGTCATCTCCCATTGCTTTTTAAAAGCCAGGTGCTTTTGAACCTTTGCGCAAGGCAAGCGTGTGCATAGCGTGTGTCCCTGTGTGTGTGTGTGTGTGTGTGTGTGTGTGTGTGTGTGTGTGTAACAAGCATAGTGTGCGTGTGTGTGTAACAAACATAGCGTGTGTCCCTGTGTGTGTGTGTGTGTGTGTGTGTGTGTGTGTGTGTGTAACAAGCATAGTGTGCGTCCCTGTGTGTGTGTGTGTGTGTGTGTGTGTGTGTGTGTGTGTGTGTGTGTGTAACAAGCATAGTGTGCGTCCCTGTGTGTGTAACAAGCATAGCGTGCGTCCCTGTGCTAACGCCGCAGTGTGCGTTCTTGTGCTCGAGCCTAGGCAGATTTGACTAAGGCGCTGATAAAACAATGAAATGCAGCGTTATTGACTTTATAACTTTCAGCTGCCTCAAGATATCAAGACTCCCAGAATGCATCTGAACACACCTCCCTGTAAAACCAGCACGCCCATGGGCACAAAGATAAGCGCAGATGTATTTGCTTTATCATATAATTATAGCTGGAATCACTCAAATATCGAAATGATTCATGAACATAAACTGCCCCTCCCAGGGAACGAGATTTCAACATCTGAGGTAATGTTATTACTATTAAAACAGATTTCAGTCTTCATCTGTTGTTGAAACCTTGTGGTGACTTACGTTCTCATCAGCTTTATTCATCAATAACGTTTTTTTTTAAACAATTGTGAAGTTCTCTGTACTTCCAACAACTAGCAAAAATTTGACTCACTTGTCTAGTAAGTATTTTACAATAGTTTGGACCTGATTCTGATCCATAGCCTCCGTGTTTCCAGCAGACAGGCTGAAGGCCAGCACCACAGCCATCCAGCACAGGACAGCCATCTGCACACAGAGCAGGTTAGTGATCCTTCTAAATATGAAAGGGAGGAAGTGTAAAGGGAAAACATTTCTCTCTAACTTGTACTTATATTGTATATATTATATTGTTGTACATATAGACATAAAAATGAGGGGGGAGAGGAGGGCTATTTTAATTCCCAAGGCCAAGGGAACTTTATCAGCATGCATAGTATCCTGATCCATGATAATAACTGGACTTAATAATAAAGATCTGCCTCTATGGGAATTTAACATAGGGGGTGTATACTTATGCCCCTGTATTTTAACATAGGGGTGTATACTTATGCCCCTGTATTTTAACATAGGGGGTGTATACTTATGCCCCTGTATTTTAACATAGGGGGTGTATACTTATGCCCCTGTATTTTAACATAGGGGGTGTATACTTATGCCCCTGTATTTTAACATAGGGGTGTATACTTATGCCCCTGTATTTTAACATAGGGGTGTATACTTATGCCCCTGTATTTTAACATAGGGGGTGTATACTTATGTCCCCTGTATTTTAACATAGGGGTGTATACTTATGCCCCTGTATTTTAACATAGGGGGTGTATACTTATGCCCCTGTATTTTAACATAGGGGTGTATACTTATGCCCTGTATTTTAACATAGGGGGTGTATACTTATGCTCTCTGTATTTTAAGGAACATATATTCATAATACACATTATCAATCAATTGGTGTCCTTAAAGGTTGGATTTTCCTAAATGTTTTGAATCAAGGCATTAAGATCAATTTCCAAAAGATGCTTTTTTTTATTCCTCTTTTAATCAACTTTAGCCTGGGGTGTAAACTTTCTCAAGCCACTGTATAACAGTTATTAGTTTCTGTTATGAAAGTTAGCAACTTTCATAACAGCATATTTGTTTATATATATATATATATATATATATATATATATATATATATATATATATATATATATATATATATATATATATATATATATATATATATATATATATATATATATATATATATATATGAGGTCAGTTCCCAAACTTCTTTCAACCACAGCTCCCCTTCAAAGGAAATATTTTGTCATGGCCCCCCCAAACCAAACAACATAACATATAACATGAACAAAGATGCTTAGTTGCTTTACCCATTATTATATCGTTCACCATGCTTCATTCTACAATATGCATATTTAAAAATATCTTTTAAGACGATGCAATATGATACAAAACAACTTCACTGTCATTTTACACTGAAATATCTCTTATACAAATTCCTTACATTTAACACAAATCTGTGGTGTTCCATCGTGGTGTAACTTACCTTTTTTGGTGGAGAAAGATGTTCGATGAGATCTCTGAAGTTGTCGTCCTGTGTCTGGAGGCAAGGTGTTGCTGCAGTGAAGACAGTCAGGAGGAAGGCACATTTTATAGAGGAGTCTGAGACTATTGTCATACCTTCAAAGATGGACCATGCCCTTATTTGAGCATTAAGATTTCCTCTTTTGCATTTTCTCAGAAATGAGGAACTTCCAATGACACTGCAGCTTATACATCTTATACATCCTCCCATCCTCTCCTCCTAAACTCCTAAACTCATAACACATACAGAGCTGTCTAGCACTTTGACATTTGCTTCAAATGTAAAGTGCATTACAAATAAAACCTATTATTATTATTATTGTTATTATTATTAGGCACAGTGCACTTTTTGCACTTAATCAATTTTTTAATTGATTTTGACTCTCATCACAATATTTTTTACAACTTTAACTTTATGTTTGACCAAACAAAACAAGCACGGCTCTGGGAAATTGTGATTGACATTTGTCACAAATTTAATACATTTTATAAACACTTAATAGACAAAATGGTTAAGTGATTAATTGGAAATATCATATTAAGTTGATGTTTTGCTTTAAACCCTTTTTTTCCTATATTTTAGCTCAAAAATCAAAACTCAGTATTTAACCCATCCCTTAAGGGAGCAGTTGGCATCCATTTACATAATAATCAGCAGGGGCCAGATCTGAGCCAGAGCCTTCATCAAGGGCGCTGACTGGAGAACCTAGTACACGTTTTGGTTTTTTTGGTGTGAACATACAAACTCCACACAGAAAGGTCCGGAACAACCTGAATTCAAACTCAGGTGACTTGTATTCTAGATATAGTGAATCTCTGAAGGGTTAAGACACATAACACTTTTATTATTTTTTATTAGGTTTTATTGCTATTCGGATGTGCCCCAAAAGCAGGCACACTGATAAAATTTCTGCGGAATTTTCTAGATATATTGGATGATGTTGTCCACTTTTATGGTGGGCTGACTTGGTGGCTGATTAGGTGGAGGTTGTAGTAGGACCTGGGTCTTCTTGATGTTTAAGTCTAGACCCAGGGCCCTGTATGCCTTGGCAAAGGCATAAGGTTGAAGAGCCGGCCATCAGTTCGATATAGGATTGGAATTCCCTGTGTCAGCACCCAATGAGGTGGATTATGGTAGCAATTAATATGGCAAACAGGGTGGGTGCTATGATACACCCCTGTTTGACCCCTGTTGCTACTGTAAAAGGCCCAGACCCAGACCTGCTGTTGCTGAGCACTGAACAGGAATGTTCTAAATGTTAGTGTTAGTGAATTCATTAATGTTTTTCAGGTGAAAACCTGTAATGGTTTCTAAAAAAAAACACACCCAAAGGACATACCAAAGGTAAAATGTAGACATACGAAATCACCAGTACATTTTAAGTATAAGTTTTCAAAGGTTTCATATAAAATAAGTGAATGAGTGATGTCAAAGAGGACATGTCAACAAACACAAACTCTATCAGTGGGAACCAACTGTAGCAGCGATCCCACGCTGAGCTCATAGCTTAGTCATCAAGAGATGGAGACAAGATGAAGACTTCTGCTTTGTGGGCTAGACTAGACTCACCTCAGTCCGAAATCCAAGGCCATTCAATTACATTCCTTTGCACTTAAGTTAGTTCTTCATTAGCTCAATGTTGACAACAAGGCAGTCACCAAGTTTAGTGGTAAAGGTTTGTGTCATTATGCACTAAAAAGTCTTTCTTTACATTCCTTTGAATTTTAGTTAGTTCAATATTAGCTTATACACAATGTCATTTATTTATTTAGTTATTTATTATGGCCAAGTTCAGATTGATACCAATCCTAAATTACTGCGAGTGAGCAGTGTTACCAGAATTTTGTAGTTTTGATAACTACTTTAATTAAGGTAAAAAATAGAAGTTTAATGATTTTAATGTATTTTTGTTGATATTAAAATAGATTTTAAAACATATGATATCAAAAAGTATCGTTGGGAACCGGTATCAAAACTGAGGTAACGATTCCCAGCATTAGTTGGCGTAGCTCTAGGTGTGACACACCAAAAGCCTACGTAAAATAAAGAGAATATTCTGGCCCAACACCATCTCCAATCAACTTCTACTCAGCCAACATGGCTACCATCATTATGAGAAGGCGTTGGAAATGGGTTGGACATGTAATATGTAGCAAGAAAACATCGTGCGAACGCACTTCACTGGACACCAGATGGCAAACGTAAGAGAGGCCGACCCAAGAATACCTGGTGCAGGATGGTGGAGGCAAAGCAGCTTTATCTGTAGAGCACATTTCAGCAACAGGGCAATTCAAAGGGCTCTACACAAAAACAGTTAAACAACAGTTAAAAAATAAAAACAGGTAAAACACAAGAATAAAAGGGGGGGGGCAACGTCCTGAGGCCTGAGCCTGCAGAAAGACTCAGTCAATGTCCAATCGGATCACTCCCCACTGTCATTATATTGTGTTGTTTGGTGTATTATACATTAGCATCGTGTTGCATGGTTTACTGTGATGTTGTGTAGTCCAACAGAGACACCTCCCTGTGCAATGCAACACAGTCCAACAGCAACACAACTTACATCCTCCACTATAATCCTTTTATATCCTCTACACCTGTTTCTTTTTTCTGCTGTAGCAGCACTCCTCCCTTTAAATGTGAGCTCTGAGCTATAAAGTAGAACTGTTACTAAAGTATGTTACTCACATTGATCAAACAGTTTATCAGATAACAGGGTTGTTATGCAGGAGTTCCCAAATAACACAGAGACAGACCAGAGTGGATGCTGAGCTAAGCTTTAATCAGAAAGAGCAGAACATCAGAGGATTTAGTTTGTCTGGAGTACAATGACATGATTCATGTAAATACTGAGGTTGATACACATTACACATCCACATTTAACATTATTAGTATTTGATAAAGAACATTTTTACTCTTTGGCTTTTTGGAATAGGGTAGAACGTGTAGTTTGATTCTCAGAGTTACACTAACTGGTTAGGTTACTGTTACTCTACTTTTTCACCAAATCTCACTTCAAAATCTCATATCTCTTTTTCAATTTTGTTTATGCGGGCAATAATTATAATACACTTAAACATTTCATTGTCTGGCTGTTTTAAACTCTGCAGCAGTCTACCATATTTCAGTTTTTATTTGGATAGGACAGAAAATTCCTCCTCACCTAAAACCACTGAGACTCATTGAAGGACATGATTCAATTAAATTGATTTGCGTCAAATTATAGCAGTAAATATCTCAAGACACTTTACAGATTTACAGAGTAAGTTTAGACCACACTCTAATTTAAAGAGTAAGGATGCACCAAATCCAGATTTTTGGGGTTTGGGCGAACACCAAATCCACCGGTTAAGATTTGGCCGAATCCTCCTCCCATCCTCAGTCCATTACCACAGTAACCACATTAATGAACAACTTAATGTTGAATTCACAACGTAGGAAAACACATCACTATTGCCAGATGAGGGAATATTTTGTTTGGCAAATTTTGGCTAACCAGTGTACGATGAAGGCATGTTGGCGCTGTGGGGAGACTCATTTACCGAGAGAACAGCTGACGGCCCGGGAGAGGCACCGTCTGGTTAACACGGTTTTACCTCTCGCCGTCCTTCCTTTGCCGTACCTGAAGTTGCTGCATTTTGGCGGCTGTCTGTGGATTCCTTCATGCACAACTCGTATTCTCGTAGTGCAAGCGTAGGGTTCGCTGGGAAAAATTCTAATGTTAGGCAGAAACCCAACCCCGTTAAAAAGCCCAGTATTCAGCCGGTTCCGAATCCTGGATTTGGTGCTTCCCTGTTAAAGAGACTCGACCTTTAAGAGCAGGAATTTGGTAATTCACAACAGTTAAATGGAACAATTACAAAAATCAGTCCGTGTTAAGGTAAACAATCACTTAAAACCTTGTGTGCAGGAAAATGCTGGTTAATGAACGGACCAAAGAAAACGTCTGAAATGTGTTTGTGTCCGCAGCGTGTCACTCTATTTAGCTTGTACCGTAGTTTAAAGGCAAAAGCGCATCGTTAGGCATACATTAATCCATTTCTTTAAATGTAATTTCAGTAGGATCCAGTTGTGTTTTGGGTTTGTTTCCCATCAGTTGGGTCTAAAACAGTAGTGCCCAGATCTCCTCTACTCCATGGCAACTCTATCACAGCCCCTGTTGGGTTTTACATATTTATGCCTCGTTAATTAACACAATCTTTATGAGGTTCTGTAGATTTATTGCTGAAGCACTTGATGCATTGGAATTGACGTTTGTAGTAGTCACAACGGAATATGTTGTCGCGACCAAATTTAGTGTTACCAAGATAGTTAAGGATGTTTTTAAAATCTTTATCTTTGTTATATAATTTGGAAAACACAAAGACGTGTTCTGCCCATTTGTTAATGGGAATCTTTTTCATCTTTTCCGAGATATTATAGTCATGTTCTGGGTTTGCACACTTCTTGCCACATGGAGAAAGGTATGAATAGAAGACCAGACTTTTACCCTCAGCATGGTTAATTAAACGTTTCATATTGTCCAGTACTCGTGCCTCTGCATGC
Source organism: Percina caprodes (assembly GCA_013375575.1). Lineage (NCBI taxonomy): Eukaryota > Metazoa > Chordata > Actinopteri > Perciformes > Percidae > Percina > Percina caprodes. Next base: position 589,136 of record JABXJD010000177.1, on the reverse strand, counting down.
TCAGTATATTCTTTTCCCTCTAGAGGTATTGCTTCAACCATATTGTTACTTGTGTACACTTCCCTGTTTTTAACCCTCGTTTTCACTGTGGTAGCAACATCATCTTGGAAGAGTTCCTGAAGATTGTCCAGGTCCTGGTTCTTTGGGATGTTTACAGCCAAACAGAACGGGTTATTTTGTATGATGTACCTGTCAAAAAAAAACAACACTACATGTTACCTTTTGCCAGGGTATAAGTACAGATCCAAAGTTTGATGCATGGAGATGCATATTCATAGTAGAAGAATATATACATAGATGGATTAATGGATGAGGTTGATTTTAGAGATATAGATGAATAGTGACCTCTCCATCACTCAACCAGACAAGAAGATATACAGAAGAACCAAAGATAGTGGAGACGTCAGTAAAAGGTCAGCAGACTAGATGAAACAACACCCAGGGCCCTATTTTAACGACCTAAGATTATGGCGTGAAGCGCCTGGTGCAGGTGTGTTTAGAGTGTTTATAGGCAGGCGCGTGGTCCTAAAGGGTTGGACTTAGTGTCTTCATTAATCAGAGGTGTGTTCTGGGCGTAACATGCAATCAACCAATCAGAGGTCCTCTCCCATTCCCTGCCAAGCGCGTTTGTACCTTGAAGCATTGCTATTATGATGGAGGATTTACTTTTTATCATAATCTTCTGCATGTGTGTGTGCTGCTGCGCGTCCCTGTGTGTGTAACAAGCATAAAGTGCACCCGCTGTGCCCGAGCATAGGCACATTTTACTAATTTGCTGTTAAAATAACAATAAAATGCTGCGTTGTTACTTTAGACCAGGTTATTGTTGGTCAATGGTGCGATCACCTTCCGCTGCCACAAGATAGCAATACGCCCAGAATGCACCTGAACACACCTCCCTGTAAGACCAGCACGCCCAGAATGCACCTGAACACACCTCCCTGTAAGACCAGCACGCCCAGAATGCACCTGAACACACCTCCCTGTAAGACCAGCACGCCCAGAATGCACCTGAACACACCTCCCTGTAAGACCAGCACGCCCAGAATGCACCTGAACACACCTCCCTGTAAGACCAGCACGCCCAGAATGCACCTGAACACACCTCCCTGTAAGACCAGCACGCCCAGAATGCTCCTGAAGTCACTTTACCTGGGGGCCATCTTAGCAAACTGACAGGAGTCCAGGGGCCCGTTAATAAACAAACAATAACATTCATCACATAAAAATAATAAAAATTAAAAGGCCCGTTACTTATCTTTCTTCTTTATTTTCAAATTAATTGACTTATTAAGTATATACATGGCACAAGGATTGATTGATGAGTTATTGCATTTAAAGGCTCCATTTTAGTTTATACAACATTAATTATAGCTGGAACCTCTTCCATTATGGAATCACTCAAATGTTGAAATGATTCATGAACATAAACTGCCCCTCCCAGGGAACGAGATTTCAATATCTGAGTTAATGTTATTACTATTAAAACAGATTTCAGTCTTCATCTGTTAAAACCTTGTGGTGACTCATAAACTTTATTCATCAATAACTTTTTTTTTTTAAACAATACTGAACTAGTTTCAACAACTAGCAAAAAAACATTTGACTCACGTCTTCCTGATGTATTCTGTAATTTTTGTGACCCTTTGTAGATCCATAGCCTCCGTGTTTCCAGCAGACAGGCTGAAGACCAGCACCACAGCCATCCAGCACAGGACAGCCATCTGCACACACAGCAGGTTATTAACAGTTATGAACATGAAAGTTCATAAAGGGCCACTTCTTTATGCACCCTTTAATTTATTAATTATTTAATTATTTAACATGTTATGAAATAAGAATGTTAACTTTGAAATAAACATGTTGAAATGAAGTCACTGAAAGGCTTTTAAGACTTTACCTCTTAAACCAAATTTAGCCATTTTCAAAAGATAAAAGTTTACCTGAAAAACATAAAAACTTTGCTGTGTGAGAAGCAGTTTGGTCAGAGTGAATAACACCCAAACCCGCCTGTTAATGTGCTGTGATAACTTCACTTTTATCTGAATATTAATTATTAACAATTAGGAACAAACAGAAAAGCCAGAGTTCAACAGAGAGCATTCATCTAGAGTATCTAGAGATACATACAGTACATAATGTAATAAATATATATATTTTCTTTATAAATCTTCACATTTCTGCAAGCTTATGTTCTGCTTGCTCATAGGTTTTCTGAGAGAAGAACATTGCTCACCTTCAGTGTTGTTGCTCACAGGGTTTGTCGGTCTAAAAAACAGAAAAGACAAAAAAAGATTGCTTCATTCACATCATGTGGAAGTGATTTCCTTCAGTTTGTGGAAGACTTGAAAGAAAGAAGGAAGAATATTTTACATTTTTAGGTATTTTTTAGGTATGAAAAACTCACTTTCCCCATAGGTTTTGTGTTTTTATGTGGATTTTTGTGTCTCTTTGTAGTCATGTTGTGTATCTTTTTGGTCATTTAACGTCTCTTTGCAGTCGGGTTGCATCCTTTTGTGGTAGTTTTGTGTTTGAGTTATTATCACCATATCTGTGTCTTAATATGTTTGAAAAGCTAGAGCAGATCATAAATAAAACAAACACTCTGGTTTCTTCCCGTCGACCATGCAACTTTTTGTTTTTCCGGGTCAATATTCAGTTTTTTTGTCACATTATCAACTTTTTTCTGCGCCTTTTGACATTTTTGTGGGAGTTTTCCTGTCTTTTTGAAGCCTTTTCTGTGTGTGTGTGTGTGTGTGTGTGTGTGTGTGTTTGTGTGTGTGTGTGTGTGTGTGTGTGTATATATATATATATATATATATATATATATATATATATATATATATATATATATATATATATATATAAAATATAGGTCAGTTCCCAAACGTCTTTCGACCACAGCTCCCCTTCAAAGGAATTATTTTGTCATGGCCCCCCCAAACAACATAACATATAACATATAGCATGAACAAAGATGCTTAGTTGCTTTACCCATTATTGTACCATGCTTCATGCTACAATATGCACATTTTCACACCTTCAACGTGTCACCATGCCCTTATTTGAGCATTAAGAGTTCCTCTTTTGCATTTTCTCAGCAATGAGGAAGCTACATTGACACTGCAGAATACATTTAGAAGATATAGAACAAATGAACCAAAATGAACAGCAATGTTCAAAATGTTAGTGTTGTGAATTCTTGTGATGAATTTATTCATTGATTCTTTAATTTTATTCAAAAAGGAAAACCTGCAATGGTTTAAGAAAGTACAGGCTTGGAAATGTACTTAAAGTATAAAAGTAAAAGTAGCCTTGCAAATGACAAAGCTACCTGGAGCACAGACGTTACTAGAGTGCAAGCTGATAAACGTCAGTGGACATGGAAAAAAGGCTCTTTATACGCCATCGATGTCTGCCAGTAGGCCTTAAACATCACATATGTGATTATTGGGACAGAGACTGGGATTCCAGGTGAATTAGAGTCTGACTGAGCAGCGAGATATGAATTCAATTGTTATTCTGTGAGAATGCACAGATCCAGTTTCTCTTTTTTAATCTTCCCCTTCACATTTAAAGGTCCCATGACATGGTGCTCTTTGGATGCTTTTATATAGACCTTAGTGGTCCCTAATACTGTATCTGAAGTCTCTTTTATATAGACCTTAGTGGTCCCCTAATACTGTATCTGAAGTCTCTTTTATATAGACCTTAGTGGTCCCCTAATACTGTATCTGAAGTCTCTTTTATATAGACCTTAGTGGTCCCTAATACTGTATCTGAAGTCTCTTTTATATAGACCTTAGTGGTCCCCTAATACTGTATCTGAAGTCTCTTTTATATAGACCTTAGTGGTCCCCTAATACTGTATCTGAAGTCTTTTTTATATAGTCCTTAGTGGTCCCCTAATACTGTATCTGAAGTCTCTTTTATATAGACCTTAGTGGTCTCTTAATACTGTATCTGAAGTCTCTTTTATATAGACCTTAGTGGTCCCCTAATACTGTATCTGAAGTCTCTTTTATATAGACCTTAGTGGTCCCCTAATACTGTATCTGAAGTCTCTTTTATATAGACCTTAGTGGTCCCTAATACTGTATCTGAAGTCTCTTTTATATAGACCTTAGTGGTCCCCTAATACTGTATCTGAAGTCTCTTTTATATAGACCTTAGTGGTCTCCTAATACTGTATCTGAAGTCTCTTTTATATAGACCTTAGTGGTCCCCTAATACTGTATCTGAAGTCTCTTTTATATAGACCTTAGTGGTCCCTAATACTGTATCTGAAGTCTCTTTATATAGACCTTAGTGGTCCCCTAATACTGTATCTGAAGTCTTTTTTATATAGTCCTTAGTGGTCCCCTAATACTGTATCTGAAGTCTCTTTTATATAGACCTTAGTGGTCTCTTAATACTGTATCTGAAGTCTCTTTTATATAGACCTTAGTGGTCCCTAATACTGTATCTGAAGTCTCTTTTATATAGACCTTAGTGGTCCCTAATACTGTATCTGAAGTCTCTTTTATATAGACCTTAGTGGTCCCTAATACTGTATCTGAAGTCTCTTTTATATAGACCTAAGTGGTCCCCTAATACTGTATCTGAAGTCTCTTTTATATAGACCTTAGTGGTCCCTTAATACTGTATCTGAAGTCTCTTTTATATAGACCTTAGTGGTCCCCTAATACTGTATCTGAAGTCTCTTTTATATAGACCTTAGTGGTCCCCTAATACTGGCACAGAACGACCACAAGAGGGAGTAAGAGGCAATAAAAAGGTTTTAATACTGACAGTTCAGAGTATAAAACCAACAGTCTGGGAACGGGAGTAGATGTGGGAGATGAAGGTAGTCCAAGAGCGTCAGGTGGAGCTGCACAGGAGTCGGGATGACGCACGATAGCTGTGGCAGAAACACAAGGTGAGTACATAGCAAGTTTACGGAAAAACTGAAAAGCTTAGTACGGGACCAGTTACCACGGGAGTGTAGATAACGAACTGGCACTGAAGAGGTGGTCAGCCCAGGTTAAAATACAGAAGAGGTGATGATGATGGAACTCAGCTGTGCAGCATAGACTGAGGGAGGAGTGGCCACGCCTCTTGACCTAGATTCCCGGAGGGAACGCCCCCATAAGGGGAAGACGAACAAACAGCCAGACACACAGGGAAAAAGAGAGAGAGAGAGACACAGAGGCTCTAATTGTTTGGTGTATTGCTCATGTATTGTCCAAGCCATGTTTGCACTGTCCAGCCCAGCTGACGTCTTGTCTAAATATCTTTGTGTATTGTTGTTTTAGTTGTCTAAATTTGTCTAGTCCATATCTAGTCTAGTCCATTTGTCTAGTCCATATCTAGTCCATATCTAGTTTTAGTTGTCTAAATTTGTCTAGTCCATATCGATGTCCCGTACAAACGTCTGTCCCGACGTGCTGTCACCGTGTTTTATGTTTCTGCAGAACAGGAACCTGCTGAAAACCAGTTTTAAACTGAGTCAGGCTCGTTTATACTGTAATGTAATGTTACTTTTAACTTTCCTGTATAATAAATATGAATGAATGAATGTATTATACAGTAGCATCGTGTTGCACGTTTTACTGTAATGTTGTGTATAGGATTGGGCTCGAGAACCGATTCCTACTCGGAATCATCTCAATAATTAGGATCCAGTGGAATCGTTCAGAGGAGTTGGTTTCAAATCCGATCATCGCTTCCCTATTTAACATGCGCAACTTTTGGTTTCCATAGCAGCCAGGCGCTTGTTGTGCTACAGCTTGGAGCACAGTAAGCAGTGCTCCAGTGTGGCTTTGTTTTACATTGAAAAAGCCCCGTAAAACTGCTAACCACCGCTGGATCCAAATAAAACGTTCCTCTTATTTGTGAAAATAGGCATGTGACCTGTTTCAACTCCACCGCTCAAATAATCGGTAAGAACCGGAATCGAACCAGAATTGTTAACCTAACCCACCCTAGTTGTGTAGTGCAACAGAGACACCTCCCTGTGCAATGCAACACAGTCCAACAGCAACACAACTTACATCCTCCACTATAATCCTTTTATATCCTCTACACCTGATTCTTTTTTTCTGCTGTAGCAGCACTCCTCCCTTTAAATGTGAGCTCTGAGCTATGAAGTAGAACTGTTACTAAAGTATGTTACTTACATTAATCAAACAGTTTATCAGATAACAGGGTTGTTATGCAGGAGTTCCCAAATAACACAGAGACAGACCAGAGTGGATGCTGAGCTAAGCTTTAATCAGAAAGAGCAGAACATCAGAGGATTTAGTTTGTCTGGAGTACAATGACATGATTCATGTAAATACTGAGGTCGATACACATTACACATCCACATTTAACATTATTAGTATTTGATAAAGAACATTTTTACTCTTTGGCTTTTTGGAATAGGGTAGAACGTGTAGTTTGATTATCAGAGTTACACTAACTGGTTAGGTTACTGTTACTCTACTTTTTCACCAAATCTCACTTCAAAATCTCAAATCTCTTTTTCAATTTTGTGTATGCGGGTAATAGTCTACCGTCTTTCAGTGTAGTTTTTTTTATTGGGATAGGGCAGAAAATTCCTCCTCACCTAAAACCACTGAGACTCAAACTAAAAATGTCTCTGTCCAAACTAACACGAGTACAGAACATGATTCTCAACAGTTACATGGAACAACCCCAAATCTGTCACTGTTAAGCTGAACAATAACCATAAACCTCTATATGTGTGCGCATGAAAATAATATAAGCTCTGCAGGTTAATGGATCGGACCAAAGACAACTTGTGAAGTGTGTTTGGGTCCTTAGCCTGTCGCTGTTTTAAGCTTGTAGTTTAAAGGAGAAAGCTTTAAGCATATATTAACTTTTCTTTAAATGCCATTTCAGTAGGATCCACTTGTTGGTTTCTCATCAGTTGGACCTGAACCACTGTGGTCCCCAGAACCCCTCTACTCCACTGCAGCTCTACCTCTGACCCTGTTGTGGTTTAGACACATTAATGTCTAGTTATAAACACAATTATTTGAAAGTACTCCATTGTTGAAGCACTTGATGCATTGTGTAGTCCCTAGGTAACAACGGAATATGTTGTTGCGTCCAAATTTAGTGTTTCCAAGATTTCTAAGGGTGTTTCTAATTTCATCTTCAGGAAAGTAAACATACTTTCCATTTTCTGGGTACCTCTCGAATACTTTCGAAAACACAAAAGCACTGTCTGCCCAGTTGTCATTGGGAATGTTATCAATCTTGTTTAAGATATTATTGTAATTGTTTGGGTTTGTACACTTGGCGCCACATGGAGAAAGGTAAGAATAGAAGACCAGACTTTTACCCGTACTATTGTCAGCTAAAGGTTGGATGTTGTCCAGTACTCGTGCCTCTGCATGCTCAGTATATTGGTTTCCATTTGCTGCTGTATAACTTTTAGGCAATGCTTCAACCACGTTGGTACCTTTGTACACTTCCCTGCTTTGAACCGTTTTTTTCACAGCGGCAGCTTCGTCAAACTTGAAGAGTTCCTGGAGCTTCTTCAGGTCCTGGTTCTTTGGGATGTTTACAGCCAAACTGAACTGTAATGTGTCGTTATTGTTTTCACTGTAAATTGAGTACCTGTCAAAGAAAACAGACACAGAGTTACCTTTTGCCAGAGTATAAGTACAGATCCAAAGTTTGATGCATGGAGATACATATTCATAGTAGAAGAATATATATTCTTCTAACCTGTCTTTCTTTGAAATTCTTTATTTTCAAATGAACTGACATATTCAGTATATACGTGGCACACGGATTGATGGATTGATGAGTTATTGCATTTAAAGGCTCCATTTTAGTTTATACAACATTAATTATAGCTGGAACCTCTTCCATTATGCAATCACTCAAATGTTGAAATGATTCATGAACATAAACTGCCCCTCCCAGGGAACAAGATTTCAATATCTGAGTTAATGTTATTACTATTAAAACAGATTTCAGTCTTCATCTGTTGTTGAAACCTTGTGGTGACTCATCAACTTTATTCATCAATAACTTTTTTTTTAAACAATTGTGAAGTTCTTTGTACTTCCAACAACTAGCAAAAAATTGACTCACTTGTCTAGTAAGTATTTTACAATAGTTTGGACCTGATTCTGATCCATAGCCTCCGTGTTTCCAGCAGACAGGCTGAAGGCCAGCACCACAGCCATCCAGCACAGGACAGCCATCTGCACACAGAGCAGGTTAGTGATCCTTCTAAATATGAAAGGGAGGAAGTGTAAAGGGAAAACATTTCTCTCTAAGTTGTACTTTATTTAATAAATACATATAGACATAAAAATGAGGGGGGGGGATTTTAATTCCAAAGGCCAAGGGAACTTTATCAGGATGCATAGTATCCTGATCCATGAAATAACTGGACTTAATAATAAAGATCTGCCTCTATGGGAATTTAACATAGGGGGGTGTATACTTATGCCCCCTGTATTTTAACATAGGGGGTATACTTATGCCCCCTGTATTTTAACATAGGGGTGTATACTTATGCCCCTGTATTTTAACATAGGGGGTGTATACTTATGCCCCTGTATTTTAACATAGGGGTGTATACTTATGCCCCTGTATTTTAACATAGGGGTGTATACTCATGCCCCTGTATTTTAACATAGGGGGTGTATACTTATGCCCCTGTATTTTAACATAGGGGGTGTATACTTATGCCCCTGTATTTTAACATAGGGGGTGTATACTTATGCCCCTGTATTTTAACATAGGGGGTGTATACTTATGCCCCTGTATTTTAACATAGGGGGTGTATACTTATGCCCCTGTATTTTAACATAGGGGGTGTATACTTATGCCCCTGTATTTTAACATAGGGGGTGTATACTTATGCCCCCTGTATTTTAACATAGGGGGTGTATACTTATGCCCCCTGTATTTTAACATAGGGGGTGTATACTTATGCCCCCTGTATTTTAAGGAAGAACATATTCATTATCAATTGGTGCCCTTAAAGATGTTTGATGAGATCTCTGAAGTTGTCGTCCTGTGTCTGAAGGCAAGGTGTTGCTGCAATGAAGACAGTCAGGAGGAAGGCACATTTTATAGAGGAGCCTGAGGCTATTGACATACCTTTAACGTGGCACCATGCCTTTATTTGATTAAGATTTCCTTGTTTGCATTTTCTCAGAAATGAGGAAGCTACAATGACACTGCAGCTTATACATCTTATACATCCTCCCATCCCCCCCTCCTAAACTCATAAACTTATAACACATACAGATCAGTCTAGCACTTTGTCATTTGCTTCAAATTTAAAGTGCATTACAAATAAAACCTATTATTATTATTATTATTATTATTATTATTAGGCACTGTGCACTTTTGCACTTAATCCAAAGCAGTTCTGAAATGCAACAGAATAGAGAATAGAATTTTAATCATGTGATAAAATGTGCGATTAATCACGTTTAACCAAAGAAATTCAGCGATTAATCGCAATTAATAGGATACGATTTGTAGGCCGGGACATCTCTGCAGCTCCACAATACAGAATTCAGAATGGTTTGACACACATTTTGCATTCACATGTATTGCGCTCCCCTGCGATTTGGATATTGCGCTACTCCATATTGCGATTTCGATACAATTGCGATTTCTTGTGCAGCCCTAATAGAAAGCCTGCAGGAAGACTCAGCTCAGTTTGTGCCAGTTCTCATTAATATTCAAAGAGCTGAGCTGCTTGACTCTGATTGGCTAACAGCTAGTCAATGACAGCCTGGCTATCAGCATCCTTTACCCCATGCAGCTGGGCGAGCTCATGAATATTAATGAGCTCCTTTAACCCTCATTCAAGCATTGTAGTCGTAGACTCAAATGTAATAGTTAATAGTTTTGGTTATGAAACAGAAAGGACTTTGCAACATGGCGTATTTTTTGTTTATTGGTTAGCGATACGATACGAGACAACTTTACTGTCATTTTACACTGAAATATCTCTTATACAAATTCCTTACATTTAACAACATAATCTATGGTGTTCCTTCGTGGTGTAACTTACCTTTTTTGTGGAGAAAGATGTTTGATGAGATCTCTGAAGTTGTCGTCCTGTGTCTGGAGGCAAGGTGTTGCTGCAGTGAAGACAGTCAGGAGGAAGGCACATTTTATAGAGGAGTCTGAGACTATTGTCACACCTTCAACGTGGCAACATGTCCTTATTTGATTAAGATTTCCTTGTTTACATTTTCTCAGAAATGAGGAAGCTACAATGACACTGCAGAATACATTTAGAAGATATAGAACAAATCAACCAAAATGAACAGCAATGTTCAAAATGTTAGTGTTGTGAATTCTTGTGATGAATTTATTCATTGATTCTTTAATTTTATTCAAAAAGGAAAACCTGCAATGGTTTATAAAAACACACCGAAGGACATACCAAAGGTGAAACATAGACAGACAAAATCACCAGTACATTTTAAATGTGTTTCATTTCATTTATATTTATTATACAGGAAAGTCAAAGAGTAACATTGCATTACAATGCAAACAGGCCTGACTCCGATCAAGAACTGGTTTTCAGCAGGTTCCTGTTCTACAGAAACACAAAACCTAGCTACAGCACGTTGAGACAGACATTTGTACAGTACATTAATATTTCACATAAAATAAGGGAATAAAAAGAGTAAAATGATGTTGCCGAGCTCATAGCTTAGTCATCAAGAGATGGAGACAAGATGAAGACTTCTGCTTTGTGGGCTAGACTAGACTCACCTCAATCTGAAATCTTCCAGTTTTCATCTTGCATCTGTTGAGAGAGATAAGAGATAAGTACTCACTTCCCGTAATCAAGTAGAAGTACAAATACTTGTATTAAAAATACTCTGGTAAAAGTAGAAGTACTGATTTAACTTCTTTACTCAAGTAAAGGTAACAAAGTACAGGCTTGGAAATGTACTTAAAGTATAAAAGTAACAGTAGCCTTGCAAATGACAAATCTACCTGGAGCACAGACGTTACTAGAGTGCAAGCTGATAAACGTCAGTGGACATGGAAAAAAGGCTCTTTATACGCCATCGATGTCTGCCAGTAGGCCTTAAACATCACATATGTGATTATTGGGACAGAGACTGGGATTCCAGGTTAATTAGAGTCTGACTGAGCAGCGAGATATGAATTAAATTGTTATTCTGTGAGAATGCACAGATCCAGTTTCTCTTTTTTAATCTTCCCCTTCACATTTAAAGGTCCCATGACATGGTGCTCTTTGGATGCTTTTATATAGACCTTAGTGGTCCCCTAATACTGTATCTGAAGTCTCTTTCATATAGACCTTAGTGGTCCCCTAATACTGTATCTGAAGTCTCTTTATATAGACCTTAGTGGTCCCTAATACTGTATCTGAAGTCTCTTTATATAGACCTTAGTGGTCCCTTAATACTGTATCTGAAGTCTCTTTTATATAGACCTTAGTGGTCCCTAATACTGTATCTGAAGTCTCTTTTATATAGACCTTAGTGGTCCCCTAATACTGTATCTGAAGTCTCTTTTATATAGACCTTAATGGTCTCCTAATACTGTATCTGAAGTCTCTTTTATATAGACCTTAGTGGTCCCATAATACTGTATCTGAAGTCTCTTTTATATAGACCTTAGTGGTCCCTAATACTGTATCTGAAGTCTCTTTTATATAGACCTTAGTGGTCCCTAATACTGTATCTGAAGTCTCTTTTATATAGACCTTAGTGGTCCCTAATACTGTATCTGAAGTCTCTTTTATATAGACCTTAGTGGTCCCTAATACTGTATCTGAAGTCTCTTTAATATAGACCTTAGTGGTCCCCTAATACTGTATCTGAAGTCTCTTTTATATAGACCTTAGTGGTCCCCTAATACTGTATCTGAAGTCTCTTTAATATAGACCTTAGTGGTCCCCTAATACTGTATCTGAAGTCTCTTTAATATAGACCTTAGTGGTCCCTTATACTGCTGGTAACGTTAACGCGTTATTATCGCTGGGGACTACTGGACTCACTTGGGACTACTGGACTCACTGGGTAACCAGTATTATCTCGGAGTTACAGCATTATACTGATGAAAAGTGGGCGCTGCATTCACATGCTCTGACTGGAATGAAAACAGAGGAGAGACATTATGCTGAGACATTATGATGAGACATTATGCTGAGACATTATGCTGAGACATTATGCTGAGACATTATGCTGAGACATGCGGGACACTTTATTGAAGTTGCACAGCAGTGGAATGTGTCAAATAAAGTCACCGCAGTTAGCACAGAGAGTACGAATAGATACGAGATCTGGTCGCTGCTGCGAGCTCTCTGCCTTCTGATCATGTCCCTGCTTTGGTCTCCAGCGTTCCGTCTCAGTGTCTCTGCTTTACAGCGCGTTGGACAGTGTCCCTCAGTGTCTCTGCTTTACAGCGCGTTGGACAGTGTCCCTCAGTGTCTCTGCTTTACAGCGCGTTGGACAGTGTCCCTCAGTGTCTCTGCTTTACAGAGCGTTGGACAGTGTCCCTCAGTGTTTCTGCTTTACAGCGCGTTGGACAGTGTCCCTCAGTGTCTGTGCTTTACAGCGCGTTGGACAGTGTCCCTCAGTGTCTCTGCTTTACAGCGCGTTGGACAGTGTCCCTCAGTGTCTCTGCTTTACAGCGCGTTGGACAGTGTCCCTCAGTGTCTCTGCTTTACAGAGCGTTGGACAGTGTCCCTCAGTGTCTCTGCTTTACAGCGCATTGGACAGTGTCCCTCAGTGTCTCTGCTTTACAGCGACAACAGATGAACGTGGACATAACAAGGCGTTGCTTAGCAACACGTTCCAACCAGATGGATCCAACTCTGGTTGATAAATACATTGTTTAAGTTGAGATGGACACTAAATATTTTATTTAACTGCTACTTTATGAACAAAATGCTGGTAAGTTTTTGCAGAACAAATGTTACGGCACTTTTGTTCATATGGCAGAACATTTAAAAAAAAATTGCACTATATTCGCTACTTTTGAATTCATTATTCCATTTTTTCGGGGAAATTATGCGATTTATCGCGGTTAAAATTTTTAATCGTTGCCTATCTCTATATATATATATATATATATATATATATATATATATATATATATATATATATATATACCAATGTTGTTGTCAATAAAAACATAAAAATCCACTTTTCCATGTTGATAAGAGCATTAAAATGAGAACAAATAATGGGACAAAAAGAAATGAAGGGACATTTAGAATAGATAAAAATGTGCAATGAATTACGAGTTAACTTTGACATTAATGCGATTAAATATTTTAATCTGTTGACAGCACTAATAAAACTCTAGCTACTTTCTGAATATGTTGTTGATCAATTTTAGTTGCTCCAAGCTTATTAAGACTCTCTTTAATTTAATGTTGAGGAATGGGAATAATTTTCACATTTTAGGTCTTCATTGGCTCTGCCAGGTGAGCTAGTATCCGCCCCATTATCAGTCTTTTCTGAGATATTGGGACTGTCTGGGTTCGTACACTTGGCTGCACATGGAGAAGGGTCAGAATAGAGGACCAGAATTCATTTTACCCTCACTACAGTCTGCTGATAGTTTTATACTGTCTAGCACACAGGTCTCTGCATGTCCAGTCCAACACTCATAACATGGTTGTCCATTTTTGTTTTATTTTTTAAATATTCATTTAACAGAATCATTTGTCATTATAACTATTATATTTTTTATCGGCCATTATAAATGCCCATACGATAGTTCAGGAAGTGATTTATATCAGCTGATAATATCGTGCCGCCGATACATTGGTCGGCTCTAATTGTTTGGTGTGTTGCTCATGTATTGTCCAAGCCATGTTTGCACTGTCCGTACTTGTCCAGCCCAGCTGACATCTTGTCTAAATATCTTTGTGTATTGTTGTTTTAGTTGTCTAAATTTGTGTAGTCCATATCGATGTCCCGTACAAACGCCTGTCCCGACGTGCTGTCACCGTGTTTTATGTTTCTGCAGAACAGGAACCTGCTGAAAACCAGTTTTAAACTGAGTCAGGCTCGTTTATACTGTAATGTAATGTTACTTTTAACTTTCCTGTATAATAAATATAAATGAATGAATGTATTATACAGTAGCATCGTGTTGCACGTTTTACTGTAATGTTGTGTATAGGATTGGGCTCGAGAACCGATTCCTACTCGGAATCATCTCAATAATTAGGATCCAGTGGAATCGTTTAGAGGATTTTGTTTCAAATCCGATCATCGCTTCCCTATTTAACATGCGCAACTTTTGGTTTCCATAGCAGCCAGGCGCTTGTTGTGCTACAGCTTGGAGCACAGTAAGCAGTGCTCCAGTGTGGCTTTGTTTTACATTGAAAAAGCCCCGTAAAACTGCTAACCACCGCTGGATCCAAATAAAACGTTCCTCTTATTTGTGAAAATAGGCATGTGACCTGTTTCAACTCCACCGCTCAAAGAATCGGTAAGAACCGGAATCGAACCAGAATTGTTAAAATCCAAACCCTAACCCACCCTAGTTGTGTAGTGCAACAGAGACACCTCCCTGTGCAATGCAACACAGTCCAACAGCAACACAACTTACATCCTCCACTATAATCCTTTTATATCCTCTACACCTGATTCTTTTTCCTGCTGTAGCAGCACTCCTCCCTTTAAATGTGAGCTCTGAGCTATAAAGTAGAACTGTTACTAAAGTATGTTACTTACATTAATCAAACAGTTTATCAGATAACAGTGTTGTTATGCAGGAGTTCCCAAATAACACAGAGACAGACCAGAGTGGATGCTGAGCTAAGCTTTAATCAGAAAGAGCAGAACATCAGAGGATTTAGTTTGTCTGGAGTACAATGACATGATTCATGTAAATACTGAGGTTGATACACATTACACATCCACATTTAACATTATTAGTATTTGATAAAGAACATTTTTACTCTTTGGCTTTTTGGAATAGGGTAGAACATGTAGTTTGATTCTCAGAGTTACACTAACTGGTTAGGTTACTGTAACTCTACTTTTTCACCAAATCTCACTTCAAAATCTCAAATCTCTTTTTCAATTTTGTGTATGCGGGCAATAGTCTACCGTCTTTCAGTTTAGTTTTTTTTATTGGGATAGGGCAGAAAATTCCTCCTCACCTAAAACCACTGAGACTCAAACTAAAAATGTCTCTGTCCAAACTAACACGAGTACAGAACATGATTCTCAACAGTTACATGGAACAACCCCAAATCTGTCACTGTTAAGCTGAACAATAACCATAAACCTCTATATGTGTGTGCATGAAAATAATATAAGCTCTGCTGGTTAATGGATCGGACCAAAGACAACTTGGGAAGTGTGTTTGGGTCCTTAGCCTGTCGCTGTTTTAAGCTTGTAGTTTAAAGGAGAAAGCTTTAAGCATATATTAACTTTTCTTTAAATGCCATTTCAGTAGGATCCACTTGTTGGTTTCTCATCAGTTGGACCTGAACCACTGTGGTCCCCAGAACTCCTCTACTCCACTGCAGCTCTACCTCTGACCCTGTTGTGGTTTAGACACATTAATGTCTAGTTATAAACACAATTATTTGAAAGTACTCCATTGTTGAAGCACTTGATGCATTGTGTAGTCCCTAGGTAACAACGGAATATGTTGTCGCGTCCAAATTTAGTGTTTCCAAGATTTCTAAGGGTGTTTCTAATTTCATCTTCAGGAAAGTAAACATACGTTCCATTTTCTGGGTACCGATCGAATACTTTCGAAAACACAAAAGCACTGTCTTCCCATTTGTCTTTGGGAATGTAATTAATCTTGTTTAAGATATTATTGTAATTGTTTGGGTTTGTACACTTGGCGCCACATGGAGAAAGGTAAGAATAGAAGACCAGACTTTTACCCGCACTACTGGCAGCTAAAGGTTGGATGTTGTCCAGTACTCGTGCCTCTGCATGCTCAGTATATAATAGCTTTCCATCTTTTCCTTCGATTTTTTTAGGTCTTGCTGCAACCACGTTGGTACCTTTGTACACTTCCCTGCTTTGAACCGTTTTTTTCACAGCGGCAGCTTCGTCAAACTTGAAGAGTTCCTGGAGCTTCTTCAGGTCCTGGTTCTTTGGGATGTTTACAGCCAAACTGAACTGTAATGTGTCGTTATTGTTTTCACTGTAAATTGAGTACCTGTCAAAGAAAACAGACACAGAGTTACCTTTTGCCAGAGTATAAGTACAGATCCAAAGTTTGATGCATGGAGATACATATTCATAGTAGAAGAATATATATTCTTCTAACCTGTCTTTCTTTGAAATTCTTTATTTTCAAATGAACTGACATATTCAGTATATACGTGGCACACGGATTGATGGATTGATGAGTTATTGCATTTAAAGGCTCCATTTTAGTTTATACAACATTAATTATAGCTGGAACCTCTTCCATTATGCAATCACTCAAATGTTGAAATGATTCATGAACATAAACTGCCCCTCCCAGGGAACAAGATTTCAATATCTGAGTTAATGTTATTACTATTAAAACAGATTTCAGTCTTCATCTGTTGTTGAAACCTTGTGGTGACTCATCAACTTTATTCATCAATAACGTTTTTTTTTTTAAACAATTGTGAAGTTCTCTGTACTTCCAACAACTAGCAAAAAATTGACTCACTTGTCTAGTAAGTATTTTACAATAGTTTGGACCTGATTCTGATCCATAGCCTCCGTGTTTCCAGCAGACAGGCTGAAGGCCAGCACCACAGCCATCCAGCACAGGACAGCCATCTGCACACAGAGCAGGTTAGTGATCCTTCTAAATATGAAAGGGAGGAAGTGTAAAGGGAAAACATTTCTCTCTAAGTTGTACTTTATTTAATAAATACATATAGACATAAAAATGAGGGGGGGGGATTTTAATTCCAAAGGCCAAGGGAACGTTATCAGGATGCATAGTATCCTGATCCATGAAATAACTGGACTTAATAATAAAGATCTTCCTCTATGGGAATTTAACATAGGGGGTGTATACTTATGCCCCCTGTATTTTAACATAGGGGGTGTATACTTATGCCCCCTGTATTTTAACATAGGGGGGTGTATACTTATGCCCCTGTATTTTAACATAGGGGTGTATACTTATGCCCCTGTATTTTAACATAGGGGGTGTATACTTATGCCCCTGTATTTTAACATAGGGGGTGTATACTTATGCCCCTGTATTTTAACATAGGGGTGTATACTTATGCCCCTGTATTTTAACATAGGGGGTGTATACTTATGCCCCTGTATTTTAACATAGGGGGTGTATACTTATGCCCCTGTATTTTAACATAGGGGGTGTATACTTATGCCCCCTGTATTTTAACATAGGG
Organism: Percina caprodes; assembly: GCA_013375575.1. NCBI lineage: Eukaryota > Metazoa > Chordata > Actinopteri > Perciformes > Percidae > Percina > Percina caprodes. The sequence goes on along the minus strand of JABXJD010000177.1, from coordinate 571,789 downwards.
GGGTGTATACTTATGCCCCTGTATTTTAACATAGGGGGGTGTATACTTATGCCCCTGTATTTTAACATAGGGGGTGTATACTTATGCCCCTGTATTTTAACATAGGGGTGTATACTTATGCCCCTGTATTTTAACATAGGGGTGTATACTTATGCCCCTGTATTTTAACATAGGGGTGTATACTTATGCCCCTGTATTTTAACATAGGGGGTGTATACTTATGCCCCTGTATTTTAACATAGGGGGTGTATACTTATGCCCCTGTATTTTAACATAGGGGGTGTATACTTATGCCCCTGTATTTTAACATAGGGGTGTATACTTATGCCCCTGTATTTTAACATAGGTGTATACTTATGCCCCTGTATTTTAACATAGGGGGTGTATACTTATGCCCCTGTATTTTAACATAGGGGGTGTATACTTATGCCCCTGTATTTTAACATAGGGGTGTATACTTATGCCCCTGTATTTTAACATAGGGGGTGTATACTTATGCCCCCTGTATTTTAACATAGGGGTGTATACTTATGCCCCCTGTATTTTAAGGAAGAACATATTCATTATCAATTGGTGCCCTTAAAGATGTTTGATGAGATCTCTGAAGTTGTCGTCCTGTGTCTGGAGGCAAGGTGTTGCTGCAATGAAGACAGTCAGGAGGAAGGCACATTTTATAGAGGAGCCTGAGACTATTGACATACCTTTAACGTGGCACCATGCCTTTATTTGATTAAGATTTCCTTGTTTGCATTTTCTCAGAAATGAGGAAGCTACAATGACACTGCAGCTTATACATCTTATACATCCTCCCATCCCCCCCTCCTAAACTCATAAACTTATAACACATACAGATCAGTCTAGCACTTTGTCATTTGCTTCAAATTTAAAGTGCATTACAAATAAAACCTATTATTATTATTATTATTATTATTATTAGGCACTGTGCACTTTTTGCACTTAATCCAAAGCAGTTCTGAAATGCAACAGAATAGAGAATAGAATTTTAATCATGTGATAAAATGTGCGATTAATCACGTTTAACCAAAGAAATTCAGCGATTAATCGCAATTAATAGGATACGATTTGTAGGCCGGGACATCTCTGCAGCTCCACAATACAGAATTCAGAATGGTTTGACACACATTTTGCATTCTCAAGTATTGCGCTCCCCTGCGATTTGGATATTGCTCTACTCCATATTGCGATTTCTTGTGCAGCCCTAATAGAAAGCCTGCAGGAAGACTCAGCTCAGTTTGTGCCAGTTCTCATTAATATTCAAAGAGCTGAGCTGCTTGACTCTGATTGGCTAACAGCTAGTCAATGACAGCCTGGCTATCAGCATCCTTTACCCCATGCAGCTGGGCGAGCTCATGAATATTAATGAGCTCCTTTAACCCTCATTCAAGCATTGTAGTCGTAGACTCAAATGTAATAGTTAATAGTTTTGGTTATGAAACAGAAAGGACTTTGCAACATGGCGTATTTTTTGTTTATTGGTTAGCGATACGATACGAGACAACTTTACTGTCATTTTACACTGAAATATCTCTTATACAAATTCCTTACATTTAACAACATAATCTATGGTGTTCCTTCGTGGTGTAACTTACCTTTTTTGTGGAGAAAGATGTTTGATGAGATCTCTGAAGTTGTCGTCCTGTGTCTGGAGGCAAGGTGTTGCTGCAGTGAAGACAGTCAGGAGGAAGGCACATTTTATAGAGGAGTCTGAGACTATTGTCACACCTTCAACGTGGCAACATGTCCTTATTTGATTAAGATTTCCTTGTTTACATTTTCTCAGAAATGAGGAAGCTACAATGACACTGCAGAATACATTTAGAAGATATAGAATAAATCAACCAAAATGAACAGCAATGTTCAAAATGTTAGTGTTGTGAATTCTTGTGATGAATTTATTCATTGATTCTTTAATTTTATTCAAAAAGGAAAACCTGCAATGGTTTATAAAAAACACACCCGAAGGACATACCAAAGGTGAAACATAGACAGACAAAATCACCAGTACATTTTAAATGTGTTTCATTTCATTTATATTTATTATACAGGAAAGTCAAAGAGTAACATTGCATTACAATGCAAACAGGCCTGACTCCGATCAAGAACTGGTTTTCAGCAGGTTCCTGTTCTACAGAAACACAAAACCTAGCTACAGCACGTTGAGACAGACATTTGTACAGTACATTAATATTTCACATAAAATAAGGGAATAAAAAGAGTAAAATGATGTTGCCGAGCTCATAGCTTAGTCATCAAGAGATGGAGACAAGATGAAGACTTCTGCTTTGTGGGCTAGACTAGACTCACCTCAATCTGAAATCTTCCAGTTTTCATCTTGCATCTGTTGAGAGAGATAAGAGATAAGTACTCACTTCCCGTAATCAAGTAGAAGTACAAATACTTGTATTAAAAATACTCTGGTAAAAGTAGAAGTACTGATTTAACTTCTTTACTCAAGTAAAGGTAACAAAGTACAGGCTTGGAAATGTACTTAAAGTATAAAAGTAACAGTAGCCTTGCAAATGACAAATCTACCTGGAGCACAGACGTTACTAGAGTGCAAGCTGATAAACGTCAGTGGACATGGAAAAAAGGCTCTTTATACGCCATCGATGTCTGCCAGTAGGCCTTAAACATCACATATGTGATTATTGGGACAGAGACTGGGATTCCAGGTGAATTAGAGTCTGACTGAGCAGCGAGATATGAATTCAATTGTTATTCTGTGAGAATGCACAGATCCAGTTTCTCTTTTTTAATCTTCCCCTTCACATTTAAAGGTCCCATGACATGGTGCTCTTTGGATGCTTTTATATAGACCTTAGTGGTCCCCTAATACTGTATCTGAAGTCTCTTTTATATAGACCTTAGTGGTCCCCTAATACTGTATCTGAAGTCTCTTTCATATAGACCTTAGTGGTCCCCTAATACTGTATCTGAAGTCTCTTTATATAGACCTTAGTGGTCCCTAATACTGTATCTGAAGTCTCTTTATATAGACCTTAGTGGTCCCTTAATACTGTATCTGAAGTCTCTTTTATATAGACCTTAGTGGTCCCTAATACTGTATCTGAAGTCTCTTTTATATAGACCTTAGTGGTCCCCTAATACTGTATCTGAAGTCTCTTTTATATAGACCTTAGTGGTCTCCTAATACTGTATCTGAAGTCTCTTTTATATAGACCTTAGTGGTCCCATAATACTGTATCTGAAGTCTCTTTTATATAGACCTTAGTGGTCCCTAATACTGTATCTGAAGTCTCTTTTATATAGACCTTAGTGGTCCCTAATACTGTATCTGAAGTCTCTTTTATATAGACCTTAGTGGTCCCTAATACTGTATCTGAAGTCTCTTTTATATAGACCTTAGTGGTCCCTAATACTGTATCTGAAGTCTCTTTAATATAGACCTTAGTGGTCCCCTAATACTGTATCTGAAGTCTCTTTTATATAGACCTTAGTGGTCCCCTAATACTGTATCTGAAGTCTCTTTAATATAGACCTTAGTGGTCCCCTAATACTGTATCTGAAGTCTCTTTAATATAGACCTTAGTGGTCCCTTATACTGCTGGTAACGTTAACGCGTTATTATCGCTGGGGACTACTGGACTCACTTGGGACTACTGGACTCACTGGGTAACCAGTATTATCTCGGAGTTACAGCATTATACTGATGAAAAGTGGGCGCTGCATTCACATGCTCTGACTGGAATGAAAACAGAGGAGAGACATTATGCTGAGACATTATGATGAGACATTATGCTGAGACATTATGCTGAGACATGCGCGGGACACTTTATTGAAGTTGCACAGCAGTGGAATGTGTCAAATAAAGTCACCGCAGTTAGCACAGAGAGTACGAATAGATACGAGATCTGGTCTCTGCTGCGAGCTTTCTGCTTCTGATCATGTCCCTGCTTTGGTCTCCAGCGTTCCGTCTCAGTGTCTCTGCTTTACAGCGCGTTGGACAGTGTCCCTCAGTGTCTCTGCTTTACAGCGCGTTGGACAGTGTCCCTCAGTGTCTCTGCTTTACAGCGCGTTGGACAGTGTCCCTCAGTGTCTCTGCTTTACAGAGCGTTGGACAGTGTCCCTCAGTGTTTCTGCTTTACAGCGCGTTGGACAGTGTCCCTCAGTGTCTGTGCTTTACAGCGCGTTGGACAGTGTCCCTCAGTGTCTCTGCTTTACAGCGCGTTGGACAGTGTCCCTCAGTGTCTCTGCTTTACAGCGCGTTGGACAGTGTCCTCAGTGTCTCTGCTTTACAGAGCGTTGGACAGTGTCCCTCAGTGTCTCTGCTTTACAGCGCATTGGACAGTGTCCCTCAGTGTCTCTGCTTTACAGCGACAACAGATGAACGTGGACATAACAAGGCGTTGCTTAGCAACACGTTCCAACCAGATGGATCCAACTCTGGTTGATAAATACATTGTTTAAGTTGAGATGGACACTAAATATTTTATTTAACTGCTACTTTATGAACAAAATGCTGGTAAGTTTTTGCAGAACAAATGTTACGGCACTTTTGTTCATATGGCAGAACATTTAAAAAAAAATTGCACTATATTCGCTACTTTTGAATTCATTATTCCATTTTTTCGGGGAAATTATGCGATTTATCGCGGTTAAAATTTTTAATCGTTGCCTATATATATATATATATATATATATATATATATATATATATATATATATATATATATATATATATATATATATATATACCAATGTTGTTGTCAATAAAAAACATAAAAATCCACTTTTCCATGTTGATAAGAGCATTAAAATGAGAACAAATAATGGGACAAAAAGAAATGAAGGGACATTTAGAATAGATAAAAATGTGCAATGAATTACGAGTTAACTTTGACATTAATGCGATTAAATATTTTAATCTGTTGACAGCACTAATAAAACTCTAGCTACTTTCTGAATATGTTGTTGATCAATTTTAGTTGCTCCAAGCTTATTAAGACTCTCTTTAATTTAATGTTGAGGAATGGGAATAATTTTCACATTTTAGGTCTTCATTGGCTCTGCCAGGTGAGCTAGTATCCGCCCCATTATCAGTCTTTTCTGAGATATTGGGACTGTCTGGGTTCGTACACTTGGCTGCACATGGAGAAGGGTCAGAATAGAGGACCAGAATTCATTTTACCCTCACTACAGTCTGCTGATAGTTTTATACTGTCTAGCACACAGGTCTCTGCATGTCCAGTCCAACACTCATAACATGGTTGTCCATTTTTGTTTTATTTTTTAAATATTCATTTAACAGAATCATTTGTCATTATAACTATTATATTTTTTATCGGCCATTATAAATGCCCATACGATAGTTCAGGAAGTGATTTATATCAGCTGATAATATCGTGCCGATACATTGGTCGGCTCTAATTGTTTGGTGTGTTGCTCATGTATTGTCCAAGCCATGTTTGCACTGTCCGTACTTGTCCAGCCCAGCTGACATCTTGTCTAAATATCTTTGTGTATTGTTGTTTTAGTTGTCTAAATTTGTGTAGTCCATATCGATGTCCCGTACAAACGTCTGTCCCGACGTGCTGTCACCGTGTTTTATGTTTCTGCAGAACAGGAACCTGCTGAAAACCAGTTTTAAACTGAGTCAGGCTCGTTTATACTGTAATGTAATGTTACTTTTAACTTTCCTGTATAATAAATATGAATGAATGAATGTATTATACAGTAGCATCGTGTTGCACGTTTTACTGTAATGTTGTGTACAGGATTGGGCTCGAGAACCGATTCCTACTCGGAATCATCTCAATAATTAGGATCCAGTGGAATCGTTTAGAGGATTTTGTTTCAAATCCGATCATCGCTTCCCTATTTAACATGCGCAACTTTTGGTTTCCATAGCAGCCAGGCGCTTGTTGTGCTACAGCTTGGAGCACAGTAAGCAGTGCTCCAGTGTGGCTTTGTTTTACATTGAAAAAGCCCCGTAAAACTGCTAACCACCGCTGGATCCAAATAAAACGTTCCTCTTATTTGTGAAAATAGGCATGTGACCTGTTTCAACTCCACCGCTCAAAGAATCGGTAAGAACCGGAATCGAACCAGAATTGTTCAAATCCAAACCCTAACCCACCCTAGTTGTGTAGTGCAACAGAGACACCTCCCTGTGCAATGCAACACAGTCCAACAGCAACACAACTTACATCCTCCACTATAATCCTTTTATATCCTCTACACCTGATTCTTTTTTTCTGCTGTAGCAGCACTCCTCCCTTTAAATGTGAGCTCTGAGCTATGAAGTAGAACTGTTACTAAAGTATGTTACTCACATTGATCAAACAGTTTATCAGATAACAGGGTTGTTATGCAGGAGTTCCCAAATAACACAGAGACAGACCAGAGTGGATGCTGAGCTAAGCTTTAATCAGAAAGAGCAGCACATCAGAGGATTTAGTTTGTATGCAGTACAATGACATGATTCATGTAAATACTGAGGTTGATACACATTACACATCCACATTTAACATTATTAGTATTTGATAAAGAACATTTTTACTCTTTGGCTTTTTGGAATAGGGTAGAACATGTAGTTTGATTCTCAGAGTTACACTAACTGGTTAGGTTACTGTTACTCTACTTTTTCACCAAATCTCAGTTCACAATCTCAAATCTCTTTTTCAATTTTGTGTATGCGGGCAATAGTCTACCGTCTTTCAGTTTAGTTTTTTTTTATTGGGATAGGGCAGAAAATTCCTCCTCACCTAAAACCACTGAGACTCAAACTAAAAATGTCTCTGTCCAAACTAACACGAGTACAGAACATGATTCTCAACAGTTACATGGAACAACCCCAAATCTGTCAGTGTTAAGCTGAACAATAACCATAAACCTCTATATGTGTGCGCATGAAAATAATATAAGCTCTGCTGGTTAATGGATCGGACCAAAGACAACTTGTGAAGTGTGTTTGGGTCCGTAGCCTGTCGCTGTTTTAAGCTTGTAGTTTAAAGGAGAAAGCTTTAAGCATATATTAACTTTTCTTTAAATGCCATTTCAGTAGGATCCACTTGTTGGTTTCCCATCAGTTGGACCTGAACCACTGTGGTCCCCAGAACTCCTCTACTCCACTGCAGCTCTACCTCTGACCCTGTTGTGGTTTAGACACATTAATGTCTAGTTTTTAACACAATCATCTGAAAGTGCTCCATTGTTGAAGCACTTGATGCATTGTGTAGTCCCTAGGTAACAACGGAATATGTTGTCGCGTCCAAATTTAGTGTTTCCCAGATTTCTAAGGGTGTCTCTAATTTCATTTACAGGAAAGGAAACATACCTTCCATTTTGATCTGTGTATCTATCGAATACTTTCGAAAACACAAAAGCACTGTCTGCCCAGTTGTCATTGGGAATGTAATTAATCTTGTTTAAGATATTATTGTTGTTGTTTGGGTTTGTACACTTGTCGCCACATGGAGAAAGGTAAGAATAGAAGACCAGACTTTTACCCGTACTATTGTCAGCTAAAGGTTGGATGTTGTCCAGTACTCGTGCCTCTGCATGCTCAGTATATGGCTTTCCATTTGCTGTTGTATGACTTTGAGGCGTTGCTTCAACCACGTTGGTACCTTTGTACACTTCCCCGCTTCGAACCTTGTTTATCACAGTGGCAGCATTGTCAGCGTTGAAGAGTTCCTGGAGCTTCGTCAGGTCCGGGGTCACTGGGATGTTTACAGCCAAACAGAACTGATTGTCATCTATGAAGTACCTGTCAAAGAAAACAGACACAGTGTTACCTTTTGCCAGGGTATAAGTACAAAGCCAAAGTTTGATGCATGGAGATGGATACATATTCATAGTAGAAGGCGCATGGTCCTAAAGGGTTGGACTTAGTGTTGTCATTAATCAGAGGTGTGTTCTGGGCGTAACATGCAATCAACCAATCAGAGGTGTGTTCTGGGCGTAACATGCAATCAACCAATCAGAGGTGTGTTCTGGGCGTAACATGCAATCAACCAATCAGAGGTCCTCTCCCATTGCTTTTTAAAAGCCAGGCGCGTTTGTACCTTGGCGCAAGGCTATTATGATGGATTTGATTTTTATTTGTAATCTTCTGTATGTGTGTGTGCTGATGCGCGTCCGTGTGTGTGTAACAAGCATAGTGTGCGTCCCTGTGTGTGTATCAAGCATAGTGTGCGTCCCTGTGTGTGTATCAAGCATAGTGTGTGTCCCTGTGTGTGTATCAAGCATAGTGTGCGTCCCTGTGTGTGTATCAAGCATAGTGTGCGTCCCTGTGTGTGTAACAAGCATAGTGTGCGTCCCTGTGTGTGTAACAAGCATAGTGTGCGTCCCTGTGTGTGTAACAAGCAGCATAGTGTGCGTCCCTGTGTGTGTAACAAGCATAGTGTGCGTCCCTGTGTGTGTAACAAGCATAGTGTGCGTCCCTGTGTGTGTAACAAGCATAGTGTGCGTCCCTGTGTGTGTAACAAGCATAGTGTGCGTCCCTGTGTGTGTAACAAGCATAGTGTGCGTCCCTGTGTGTGTAACAAGCATAGTGTGCGTCCCTGTGTGTGTATCAAGCATAGTGTGCGTCCCTGTGTGTGTATCAAGCATAGTGTGTGTATCAAGCATAGTGTGTGTAACAAGCATAGTGTGCGTCCCTGTGTGTGTAACAAGCATAGTGTGCGTCCCTGTGTGTGTAACAAGCATAGTGTGCGTCCCTGTGTGTGTAACAAGCATAGTGTGCGTCCCTGTGTGTGTAACAAGCATAGTGTGCATCCCTGTGTGTGTAACAAACATAGTGTGCGTCCCTGTGTGTGTAACAAGCATAGTGTGCGTCCCTGTGTGTGTAACAAACATAGTGTGCGTCCCTGTGTGTGTAACAAACATAGTGTGCGTCCCTGTGTGTGTAACAAGCATAGTGTGCGTCCCTGTGTGTGTAACAAGCATAGTGTGCATCCCTGTGTGTGTAACAAGCATAGTGTGCGTCCCTGTGTGTGTATCAAGCATAGTGTGCGTCCCTGTGTGTGTAAGAAGCATAGTGTGCGTCCCTGTGTGTGTAACAAGCATAGTGTGCGTCCCTGTGTGTGTAACAAGCATAGTGTGCGTCCCTGTGTGTGTAACAAGCATAGTGTGCGTCCCTGTGTGTGTAACAAGCATAGTGTGCGTCCCTGTGTGTGTAACAAGCATAGTGTGCGTCCTGTGTGTGTAACAAGCATAGTGTGCGTCCCTGTGTGTGTAACAAGCATAGTGTGCGTCCCTGTGTGTGTAACAAGCATAGTGTGCGTCCCTGTGTGTGTATCAAGCATAGTGTGCGTCCCTGTGTGTGTAACAAGCATAGTGTGCGTCCCTGTGTGTGTAACAAGCATAGTGTGCGTCCCTGTGTGTGTAACAAACATAGTGTGCGTCCCTGTGTGTGTATCAAGCATAGTGTGAGTCCCTGTGTGTGTAACAAACATAGTGTGCGTCCCTGTGTGTGTAACAAACATAGTGTGCGTCCCTGTGTGTGTAACAAACATAGTGTGCGTCCCTGTGTGTGTAACAAACATAGTGTGCGTCCCTGTGTGTGTAACAAGCATAGTGTGCGTCCCTGTGTGTGTATCAAGCATAGTGTGAGTCCCTGTGTGTGTAACAAACATAGTGTGCGTCCCTGTGTGTGTAACAAGCATAGTGTGCGTCCCTGTGTGTGTAACAAACATAGTGTGCGTCCCTGTGTGTGTAACAAGCATAGTGTGCGTCCCTGTGTGTGTAACAAGCATAGTGTGTGTCCCTGTGTGTGTAACAAACATAGTTTGCGTCCCTGTGCTCGAGCCTAGGCAGATTTTACTAAGGCGCTGTTAAAACAATGAAATGCAGCGTTATTGACTTTATAACTTTCAGCTGCCTCAAGATATCAATACTCCCAGAATGCATCTGAACACACCTCCCTGTAAAACCAGCACGCCCATGGGCACAAAGATGGGCGCAGGTGTATTTGCTTCATCATATAATTATAGCTGGAATCACTCAAATGTTGAAATGATTCATGAACATAAACTGCCCCTCCCAGGGAACGAGATTTCAATATCTGAGTTAATGTTATTACTATTAAAACAGATTTCAGTCTTCATCTGTTGTTGTTGAAACCTTGTGGTGACTTACGTTCTCATCAGCTTTATTCATCAATAACTTTTTAAACAATTCTGAACTTTTCTGTACTTCCAACAACTAGCAAAAATTTGACTCACTTGTCCAGGATGTATTTTACAATAGTTTGGACCTGATTCTGATCCATAGCCTCCGTGTTTCCAGCAGACAGGCTGAAGACCAGCACCACAGCCATCCAGCACAGGACAGCCATCTGCACACAGAGCAGGTTATTAACAGTTATGAACATGAAAGTTCATAAAGGGCCACTTCTTTATGCCCCCTTTAATTTATTAAAAGTCAAACTTGACTTTATAGCAAATGTTATAAAATAAGAATGTTAACTTTGAAATAAATATGTCAAAATGAAGTCACTGAAAGGCTTTTAAGACTTTACGTCTTAGACCAAATTTTGCCGTTTCAAGTTCACCTGAAAAACATAAAACCTTTGCTCACCAGAAATGCCTGTTACTAACCTAGCTCTGAGGAGTCATTCCCCCGGAGTGCTTATGTTCTTTTTCCCATCATGGTTGCAGCTGTTGCCGTGGTCCTGCTACACGCCTTGTGATGCCCTGTTACACCCTGCTACACCCTGTTACACCCTGCTACGTCCTGCTACGTCCTGCTGGGCCTTGTAATGCCGCACAGTGTCCTGCTATGCCATGAACTACTACAAAGAAGTACTACATACTATTATTTTTTGTGACTGTTATTGCCTCTTCATTCTAACCCCAACCGGTCGTCAGACACCGCCTACCAAGAGCCTGGGTCTGGGTCTGGGTCTGGGTCTGTCCCAGGTTTCTGCCTAAAAGGAAGTTTTTCCTCGCCACTGTCGCACTGTTGCTTGCTCTGGAGGGAACTACTAGAACTGTTGGGTCCTTTAATTAAGTTATACAAGTAAATTATTATGTTATATTATTATGTAAGTAAATTGTAGAGTGTGGTCTAGACCTGCTCTATCTGTAAAGTGTCTCCAGATAACTCTTGTTATGAATTGATACTATAAATAAAATTGAATTGAATTGTTTATATATTTTCTTTATAAGTCTTCAAATTTCTGCAAGTTTATGTTCTGCTTGCTCATAAGTTTTCAGAGAGAAGAACATTGCTCACCTTCAGTATTGTGGCTCAAAGGGGTTGTCGGTCTGAAAAACTACAACAGAAAAGACAAAAAGAAGCTTCATTCACGTCATATGGAAGTTAAATCCTATTGACATAAAAACTGCCAACTTATAAATACTTTAATGTTTCCGCCAACCCTGTCTCCTAAAAAAACAGTTTATGAACATCATGCTGGTCGATTATGTTGTTAATCAGTTTAATGAATACATGTTTTTAATACACCTGGGAACATTCACTGATACAATATTATGTTGGGTTTCCTAGAATACGCACTCTTTTAAAACCAGTTTGCAAGCACACAACACTTGGTTAAAGGATAAGTTTAAACTTTAGTGTTTTATCTTAATTTATTTGTACCTGTTGGTTGGAGAGAGTTGTCTGTTGGAAGCTGTGCTCTGAAGCCGTCGTCTTCTTCTTCTGCTCGGAGTCTGCAAGTTGCAGTGAATACAGTCTGAACTCGGACATCTTTTATTGGAGAGGGAGACCATGGCCACGCCCTCAGTGTGGCACCATGACCTTATCTAAACATTCAGATTCTTACAACTAATATCCAACATTTTAAATTCGGAACAAGAGATAACAGTAAAATCAGTCAAATGTGAGGGAGACTTCAGCATGAGAGAGAGTTTCAGGTTTTAGTTGGATTCATGTAACTGACCCTAAAAGTCCTGCATCTCACAAATCCCCCACAATGTGCACTTACCACTACTTTCATAACTTCATTTTTACAACATCATCATATTCACTCCCCTGCACTCTCCTGAATCCACAAGGGAGGCCTGTTACAGTAGGCAGCACCAGATAGATCATCTTTTCTGCCTCTGCAATGTGCAATACATGTTTATTTAACAGTCCCTCCAGGATTTCACAGCCTTTTTTTAGATTGTTGTGGCCCAAAATGCCTGATTTCGTGGGAGCTTTTGTAAAAAAAAAAGTCATTTAAATTTACGATGTCTTTTGTACGTTTGAATGAAGTCGTGAAAAGTTTTGAATTTTTTTTCTTTCTGCTAGTTCTTTAAAAACAAAAAGGAAAAGTGTTTTGGGGAAATTAAAACTACTCAAGGCTGAGTTTTCGTAGGACCTTACCAAGAAAGGCTCAGGTTGCCTCAAATTTTGATATAATATGAAAATGGATGGCAAATTTAAGACAAAACAATTATTATTGAATTAATCAAATTTGAACATATGTGTCCAGTGGTTTGTTGATCTTTACATTCTTAGTTAATTTCCTATCCTGGGCTGGGACACATTCTTACGGTTTGATAAAGGACTTAAAAAAAAATCATCAATCTCATCTTAGGTCACATAAAGACCCAGCTGCTCTATATCCTTCTATGCAGCTGTTGCTGCTCATGTTTGACTAATTATTTGGTGATTGTTAATATATATTTGGAAGTACTGATATCAGTACTGAAAAAAGCAGTTTAAAATATATCCAACATTTTTTCCAAATTGATTTTAATCACACAAAAGGCGACGGCCGGCAAGTTTTTCTACATGGCATGCATTGAGAACAGTTTGGATGTGAATCCACATTTTAAGAGTAATAGCAGTTTAATGTTCAGATTGAGAGACTTTAAACTGGTTTGCCCCCCCCCCCCCAACGTGTCTTTCCTCTGTTCTATTCTGACTCTGTGCCCACTTCCTCTGCTGCTTATTCTCCTCCTCCTTGTTTCTTCTCTACTCTGCATCCATCCACTTTCCTGCCTTTGCCTCTGCCACTCTGACCTCCACCTGTATCACTGTCAGCATCTGACACCGACCTAAAGGCCCCTTTGTGAGGAGGAAAGTAGTAGATAATGTGAAGCAGAGCCAAGTCAGCTGTGTAGTTTGAATTTGGGAGATTAGCAACACCACTCATTTATCTAAAAAAAAATTCCAAAGCATTCAAATTAATGTATGCAAAAAAAATGAAAAAGACAGCGTTAGCTCAGTCAGTGTTATCTTTAGAATACATTTCACAGTTGACTTGAGGATCCAAACTGTGAAATGACACAGAGGAGAGTGGCTGTTGTCTCGAGGTTCCTTCACATCAAACGTCTTTATTTTAGCCAATGAATTAAAATAAAATGAAAATGATCTCTTCACAAACACACACACACACACACGCGCCAACTTGTGTATCACAGGGTATCAGAAACTGTCAAGTATGGAAAGAAGATGTATGTAAGGGATGGATTGTATCAATATTGCCTTAATTTAGTTTTTAAAAATAATTTAATCTCATTGTAGGTCACATTATGACACTTGTTAGTGCTGTATTTGCTGCTCTGCAGCTGTTGCTGCTCATTTTGGCAAATTATTTGGTGGTTATTAAAATACAGTGGGACGTACTGATATCAGTATCGAAAACCAGTCACAAATGAAATGGCTCCAACACCAGCAGTTCGAAATAGGTTAAATATTTGTTAGATTTTGATCTATTGATGTGTTGATCTCACACACACGTCTTGTTCAGTGTTGCTTTCGTCACTTAAAATTCTGACTAAATATCGTTGTCAACAAACCTTTATCACGTGACAAAGATGAGACGCAGCGTAAATACTGGTCATGTGACGATGACTAGAATTAAATGTATAGTCTAATATTGGTAATGAATAAAATAAAAAAAATAAAAACAAGACTAAATGGGGTTCACAAAATAAAAACTATGCTAAAATGTGTCTTCATTTCCGTTGACTAAAATGAAACGAGACTAAATGTTGTAACGTTACTTCGTCTTGTGCAGTACTCTCACTTTAGGGGCTGCATCAGGTCAATTCCTCAAACACTGCTCACAGCATTATTTAGAAGATGCAGATGCAGTGAGTGTAAATGACAATAATCAAAGTTAAGTCTGACCTATGTCAATGTGCTGTATATATATATATATAGCGCTTTTCTAGTTTTAACAACTACTCAAAGCACTTTTACATCATACAGGATACATTCACACACATTCCTACACTGTGGCCGAGGCTGCCGTACAAGGTGCCACCTGCTCATCAGATACACACTCACACACATCCGCACTCCGAAGACACAGCATCGGGGACAACTCTGGGTTCAGTTGTCAAGGACAACATGGGACTGCAGGGCCAGGGATTGAACCACTGACCTTCCACTTGGCAGGCAGCCAGCCACTCTGCCACTGAGCCACAGCCGCCCCTCCTGTGAGGAGATTCTGAGGTTATTAAGCCTCCGTTAGCATCCTATTGACTCCCATTCATTGTGGCGTCACTTTAACAGCGTATAACAAAACATCTGAGGCGTTTAAAGACTTTGAATTTGTTCATTGTTTATTTCTAAAGAAACACAACAATGTATAAAAAGCTCCATCACCTTTAACTTCCATGTAAATATAAAAGAATGAAATAACATTTTGGTTTTGTCCATACTACTAGGTACTTATACTACTGTATACTGACTGGGTTAAATGGAATTGCATTAGTTAAAAGATACTAATATCATTTTCATTGACTAAAACTAGACCACTTTAAATGTCGTCAGTTTTTGTAGATTAAAACGAGACAAAAATGAGATAAAGTACTGCTGGATAAGTTGCAGCAACACCTTCAGAATGGCCCCATCTCTTTTTTCTGAAAATGCAAAGCATTCAAATTAATCTATGCAAACAAATGAAAAAGACAGCGTTAGCTCAGTCAGTGTTATCTTTAGAATACATTTCACAGTTGACTTGAGGATCCAAACTGTGAAATGACACAGAGGAGAGTGGCTGTTGTCTCGAGGTTCCTTCACATCAAACGTCTTTATTTTAGCCAATGAATTAAAATAAAATGAAAATGATCTCTTCACAAACACACACACACACACACGCGCCAACTTGTGTATCACAGGGTATCAGAAACTGTCAAGTATGGAAAGAAGATGTATGTAAGGGATGGATTGTATCAATATTGCCTTAATTTAGTTTTTAAAAATAATTTAATCTCATTGTAGGTCACATTATGACACTTGTTAGTGCTGTATTTGCTGCTCTGCAGCTGTTGCTGCTCATTTTGGCAAATTATTTGGTGGTTATTAAAATACAGTGGGACGTACTGATATCAGTATCGAAAACCAGTCACAAATGAAATGGCTCCAACACCAGCAGTTCGAAATAGGTTAAATATTTGTTAGATTTTGATCTATTGATGTGTTGATCTCACACACACGTCTTGTTCAGTGTTGCTTTCGTCACTTAAAATTCTGACTAAATATCGTTGTCAACAAACCTTTATCACGTGACAAAGATGAGACGCAGCGTAAATACTGGTCATGTGACGATGACTAGAATTAAATGTATAGTCTAATATTGGTAATGAATAAAATAAAAAAAATAAAAACAAGACTAAATGGGGTTCACAAAATAAAAACTATGCTAAAATGTGTCTTCATTTCCGTTGACTAAAATGAAACGAGACTAAATGTTGTAACGTTACTTCGTCTTGTGCAGTACTCTCACTTTAGGGGCTGCATCAGGTCAATTCCTCAAACACTGCTCACAGCATTATTTAGAAGATGCAGATGCAGTGAGTGTAAATGACAATAATCAAAGTTAAGTCTGACCTATGTCAATGTGCTGTATATATATATATAGCGCTTTTCTAGTTTTAACAACTACTCAAAGCACTTTTACATCATACAGGATACATTCACACACATTCCTACACTGTGGCCGAGGCTGCCGTACAAGGTGCCACCTGCTCATCAGATACACACTCACACACATCCGCACTCCGAAGACACAGCATCGGGGACAACTCTGGGTTCAGTTGTCAAGGACAACATGGGACTGCAGGGCCAGGGATTGAACCACTGACCTTCCACTTGGCAGGCAGCCAGCCACTCTGCCACTGAGCCACAGCCGCCCCTCCTGTGAGGAGATTCTGAGGTTATTAAGCCTCCGTTAGCATCCTATTGACTCCCATTCATTGTGGCGTCACTTTAACAGCGTATAACAAAACATCTGAGGCGTTTAAAGACTTTGAATTTGTTCATTGTTTATTTCTAAAGAAACACAACAATGTATAAAAAGCTCCATCACCTTTAACTTCCATGTAAATATAAAAGAATGAAATAACATTTTGGTTTTGTCCATACTACTAGGTACTTATACTACTGTATACTGACTGGGTTAAATGGAATTGCATTAGTTAAAAGATACTAATATCATTTTCATTGACTAAAACTAGACCACTTTAAATGTCGTCAGTTTTTGTAGATTAAAACGAGACAAAAATGAGATAAAGTACTGCTGGATAAGTTGCAGCAACACCTTCAGAATGGCCCCATCTCTTTTTTCTGAAAATGCAAAGCATTCAAATTAATCTATGCAAACAAATGAAAAAGAAAGTGTTAACTCAGTCATTGTTACCTTTAAACTATCGATCCAAACTGTGAAATGATAGCTGTTACGCCGGACCAACGTGACAAACTAATGAGAGTGCTGCACTAGTTGCTTCTCTGCATCATCTTTGGCAAATTATTGCTTAAAATATATTGAGAGGTACTTTATTTTCTCCTTTGCTCGTGCAATCTCTTCTGTTTTCCCCCTCCTCACACACACACACACACACACACACACACACACACACACACACACACACACACACACATACCAAATTGTGTATCACAGGGTATCAGAAATTGTCAAGTATGGAAAGATGTACGTTAGGAATGGGCAGATCCATCCCTAAAGAATCACTTTTACGCATACTAAGTCTTAGAAAAATCATCAGTCTCATTTTACCCCTAACCCCAACCCTGACACACTCACACGCACACACACACACACATACCAACTTGTGCATCACAGGGTATCACTATCAAGTATGGAAAGAAGATGTACGTTAGGGGTGCAAGATATATCGATTTAATAATGTTATTGCAACATTATATCGAAAGTGTCGTGATATTTGTCGCAATATTTTGTGGAGCGCTGCGTCCCCGTCCGTTGGCCGTGTGGCTTAGTCGTGTTTTGATTTAGAGCTTGAAACGCTATATAGATCATCATTTCATTGGTCAGTTGCCGTGGTTACCGTGCCACTTGCACATGTTAGTGCACGTCAGCGCACGGGTCCACTACGTGACAAACCCTATGGGGCGTACCACGTGTGTACTACTACTACTACTACTACTACTAAAATACTGCTGAATAAGTTGTACTTTGAATTTGGGAGGTTATCAACACCTTCAGTATTGCCTCACGCTTTTAACGGAAAATTTAAAATTATTCAAATTCATTCATGTAAAATTAAAAAGACAGTTTTAGCTCAGTCAGTGTTATCTTTAAAATATGTTGAACAGTTTGACTTGAGGATCCAGTACAGCAGAGGCTGATGGGAACGTCAGTAGTGAAGTCATAAACTAGAGTATTGGAAATGTTTTGTCCTGATGATGCTGCGATCATTAAAGTTGGTACAATTCATCCTTTGAACTGTATTTGATGGAAGTCCATCCAATGATTACATCAGTAGAGACATTTCACTCAAAACTACAAATATTAACCTCATGGTGGTGATGGCATGGATAAAACTATTGAGTGTAATGTCTGACAAAGGCCATTAATGTTTGGTTGGACCATGAAAACAACAATTGATGGGAAGAAAGGGCAAGAGAAGACCAAAACATGACGACTACCTTGCATTATATGATAATTGTGAGCCAAAACAAGGTTGCTGTATGCAAACTGATAAGATGATCACAGTGAACCTGCTGCCGGACAGAATTGATTGATTTGTATTTGATTGATCATACAGGGGGTGGCTGTAGCTCAGTCTGTAGGGAGATGGTTTGGGAACCGGAGGGTCGGCTCTTGAGCAAGGCACCGTTACCCCCCTTAACTTCTCAGGGTGCTGGTCCAGCTGGCAACCTACTCACTCTGACATGTCTCCATTTGTGCTAGAATAGGTCCTGAGCATGTGTGTGTAGTGATTCTAATATTGTAATTTCCCCACTGGGGATCTATAAATACTTGAAAACTTTTTTCTGTTATTGTTCAATAGTTTTGGTTGATTATGGTGACACATTGGGGTAACTGGGGGCCCCTCCAAATGTCTGTGCACGTCCCTGGTCCAGTATACTTGTTTCCATTTCCACAAGGCAAAGCTTCCAAAGTTCATAGTCCAACTACAGTCATTAGATCTCATTAGAAGTCTTTTACTTCAATTCATTAGGTGCTGCCCAAAGCGGCTCGGTTGCTGCACCTAAACCTCATAATCACCGGGAGAACCCTGCAAGGGGAAATTCTTTGTCACAATCCTTACGTCATGGACGCAGCACGCTTACAGAAATACAAAAGTACAAACACAACAGAATGACATGCAAAGTGCCCACGAAGAAAGTCATTCAGATGCGATTACATAACATGTTTTTAAAAGTGTTGCATTGTCTTTTCTCTTCGAGTCAGTCAGTTACTACCTCAGCCACTAATGGTTAATTTGACATTATGAAACTTGAGAAGATATACTGAGGTTCTATAAATGTTTTTATTATTTTAACATTTTCTGCCCAATATTGAAAGTGGACTACTTATTATTATTATTATTATTATTACAAAATTTTAATTTGGGGTCTCAGGGTTTAAGAACCCCGGCCTTGATATTCCTGAGGCGGTCACAAAATAATAATGTGTTGTTTTACACGATATTGCAAGCAAATTGAAAACTATTATTTCCGCCTAATGCAGTCTAATTACACTTATTATTCAGAGCAGAACATTTAATATTTGAATTTTGACGAAGGTCTATTGGAAAGATATTCTCATACAAGTTGATTATAATTAGGCCATATCACCAGCGGTGCTTTCATAATCTCACATGCTTTAGGATCTCAGTACAGGAATTGTTGAGGGGATTTTGGCCACGGTGCTTTAACACCATCTGGTGGTGCACAGGTGAAATGTTAATGTGAGTTTGAATTAACCCTCATTCACGCATTGTAGTCGTTGACTCGAGTACAATCGAGCACCCTTGTTCCCCACCCTCCCCAAGGTGCTCCAGAAGTACTGGTGGTGTGTTCCCGCCACCGGTGTCCCTTCTCACAGACTGTTAAGTTCCTCCGGGACTGTCCTGTCTGGGAAAAGGAACCGCTTAGTCCCAGCTTTAGTAGATCAGCAGGTCTTCTTGTATAAGAACTCCAGAGCTACTGTGAGCCTGAACCCTGAGGACAATATGGACAATGAGGGAAGCAATAATCTGGACCAGCAGCTTGAGTGCTTGGTCTGAAAATTGCAAAAAGTCATAGTATTTTGTGGACTTTACTCCATGCATGAGGTGCATTAAGAAATAAGATCAAGCTGTGTCAGTATCAATGTAATAGACCCGTGATAACTTAACTAGGGCTGGGTATTTTTTGTTGTTGTTGTTTTTTTTTTTAAGTTTTTAACACAGGCTAATTTTGTTCAGTAACCCTGATGATGTTGTGCAAATATAAACAATACAATACACTGATAGTAATCACAATGGAGACTGGAATGCTCCTGGAATTAATTAAATGTGTCTCATTTAGTTAGGTGCATTTTATTTTACTCTAAAAATAATCCTTTTATATCCTCTACACCTGTTTCTTTTTTTCTGCTGTAGCAGCACTCCTCCCTTTAAATGTGAGCTCTGAGCTATGAAGTAGAACTGTTACTAAAGTATGTTACTTACATTGATCAAACAGTTTATCAGATAACAGGGTTGTTATGCAGGAGTTCCCAAATAACACAGAGACAGACCAGAGTGGATGCTGAGCTAAGCTTTAATCAGAAAGAGCAGAACATCAGAGGATTTAGTTTGTCTGGAGTACAATGACATGATTCATGTAAATACTGAGGTCGATACACATTAACATCCACATTTAACATTATTAGTATTTGATAAAGAACATTTTTACTCTTTGGCTTTTTGGAATAGGGTAGAACATGTGTAGTTTGATTCTCAGAGTTACACTAACTGGTTAGGTTACTGTTACTCTACTTTTTCACCAAATCTCAGTTCACAATCTCAAATCTCTTTTTCAATTTTGTGTATGCGGGTAATAGTCTACCGTCTTTCAGTTTAGTTTTTTTTTATTGGGATAGGGCAGAAAATTCCTCCTCACCTAAAACCACTGAGACTCAAACTAAAAATGTCTCTGTCCAAACTAACACGAGTACAGAACATGATTCTCAACAGTTACATGGAACAACCCCAAATCTGTCAGTGTTAAGCTGAGTTGTACGTAAGTTGTAAGTTGTACTTTATTTAATAAATACATATAGACATAAAAATGAGGGGGGGCTATTTTAATTCCAAAGGCCAAGGGAACTTTATCAGGATGCATAGTATCCTGATCCATGAAATAACTGGACTTAATAATAAAGATCTGCCTCTATGGGAATTTAACATAGGGGGGTGTATACTTATGCTCCCTATATTTTAAGGAAGAACATTTATTTATTCATAATACATATTCATTATCAATTGGTGTCCTTAAAGGTTGGATTTTCCTAAATGTTTTGAATTAAGGCATTAAGATCAAGGCATTTTTTTATTCCTCTTTTTAATCAACTTTAGCCTGGAGGTGTAAACTTTCTCAAGCCACTGTATAACAATTATTAGTATCTGTTATGAAACTTAGCAACTTAGCATATTTGTTATATATATATATATATATATATATATATATATATATATATATATATATATATATATATATATATATATATATATAGGTCAGTTCCCAAACTTCTTTCGACCACAGATCCCCTTCAAAGGAAATATTTTGTCATGCCCCCCCAAACCAAACAACCCCCAATATAACATAAACAAAGATGCTTAGTTGCTTTACCTATCATTGTAATATTCACCATGCTTCATGCTACAATATGCACATTTAAAAATATCTTTTAAGACGATGCGATACGAGACAACTTTACTGTCATTTTACTCTGAAATATCTCTTATACAAATTCCTTACATTTAACAACATAATCTGTGGTGTTCCTTCGTGGTGTAACTTACCTTTTTGGTGGAGAAAGATGTTCGATGAGATCTCTGAAGTTGTCGTCCTGTGTCTGGATCTGTTGCTGCAGTGAAGACAGTCAGGAGGAAGGCACATTTTATAGAGGAGGATGCCCTTATTTGAGCATTAAGATTTCCTCTTTTGCATTTTCTCAGAAATGAGGAAGTTCAAGTGACACTGCATCATATACATCCTCCCATCCCCCCCTCCTAAACTCATGAACTCATAACACATACAGAGCTGTCTAGCACTTTGTCATTTGCTTCAAATGTAAAGTGCATTACAAATAAAACCTATTATTATTATTATTATTATTATTATTATTATTAGGCACTGTGCACTTTTTGCACTAAATCCAAAGCAGTTCTGAAATGCAACAGAATAGAGAATAGAATTTTAATCATGTGATAAAATGTGCGATTAATCACGTTTAACCAAAGAAATTCAGTGATTAATCGCAATTAATAGGATACGATTTGTAGGCCGGGACATCTCTGCAGCTCCACAATACAGAATTCAGAATGGTTTGACACACATTTTGCATTCTCAAGTATTGCGCTCCCCTGCGATTTGGATATTGCTCTACTCCATATTGCGATTTCTTGTGCAGCCCTAATAGAAAGCCTGCAGGAAGACTCAGCTCAGTTTGTGCCAGTTCTCATTAATATTCAAAGAGCTGAGCTGCTTGACTCTGATTGGCTAACAGCTAGTCAATGACAGCCTGGCTATCAGCATCCTTTACCCCATGCAACTGGGCGAGCTCATGAATATTAATGAGCTCCTTTAACCCTCATTCAAGCATTGTAGTCGTAGACTCAAATGTAATAGTTAATAGTTTTGGTTATGAAACAAAAAGGACTTTGCAACATGGTGTATTTTTTTGTTTATTGGTTAGCGATACGATACAAGACAACTTTACTGTCATTTTACACTGAAATATCTCTTAGGCAGGGCATACAGCCCGATCCGGTTGGGGAGAGTTCTAGCCTGACCAGGCTCCTCTCTTTACCCTGTCTCTCCTAGTTATGCTGTAATAGTTTTAGACAGCTGGGGACTTCCTTTGACACACTGGGCTCCTCTCTCCTCTATCTTTCCATTTTTCCATTTGTGTGCATCCATGTCCCAGAAATGCTTGTTACTAACCTAGTTAATAACCTAGTTACTAACCTAGTTAATAACCTAGTTACTAACCTAGCTCTGGGGAGTCATTCCCCGGAGTCCTTATGTTCTTTTTTGCCCAGCATGTTTTCTTGGATCAGGGAGGCTCCAAAATCATGGTAGCAGCTGTCGCCGTGGTCCCGCTACACGTCCTGCGATGCCGTGTTACATCCTGCTACGCTCTGCTGTGTCCTGCTACGCTCTGCTGTGTCCTGCTACGTCCTGCTACGTCCTGCTACGCTCTGCTGTGTCCTGCTACGCTCTGCTGTGTCCTGCTACGCTCTGCTGTGTCCTGCTACGCTCTGCTGTGTCCTGCTACGCTCTGCTGTGCCCTGCTACGCTCTGCTGTGTCCTGCTACGCTCTGCTGTGCCCTGCTACGTCCTGCTACGTCCTGCTACGCTCTGCTGTGCCCTGCTACGCTCTGCTGTGTCCTGCTACGTCCTGCTACGCTCTGCTGTGTCCTGCTACGCTCTGCTACGTCCTGCTACGCTCTGCTGTGCCCTGCTATGTCCTGCTGTGTCCTGCTACGTCCTGCTACGTCCTGCTACGTCCTGCTGTGTCCTGCTGTGCCCTGCTACGTCCTGCTACGTCCTGCTACGTCCTGCTGTGTCCTGCTACGTCCTGCTACGTCCTTCTACGCTCTGCTGTGTCCTGCTACGCTCTGCTGTGTCCTGCTACGTCCTGCTGTGCCTTGTAACGCCGCACAGTGCCCTGCTATGCCATGAACTACTACAAACTACTATTTTTTGTGGCTGTTATTGCCACTCTTCATTCTAACCCCAACCGGTCGTCAGACACCGCCTACCAAGAGCCTGGGTCTGGGTCTGGGTCTGTCCCAGGTTTCTGCCTAAAAGGAGTTTTTCTTCGCCACTGTCGCACTGTTTGCTCTGGAGGGAACTACTAGAACTGTTGGGTCCTTGTAAATTATGGAGTGTGGTCTAGACCTGCTCTATCTGTAAAGTGTCTCGAGATAACTCTTGTTATGAATTGATACTATAAATAAAATTTAATTGAAATTGAATTGAAAATGAATTGAAGGTTTAAAACAAGAAGACAATCCACTTCTGAACTGTAAAATAGGGCTAACCTTTATCGATAGAAAAGATGACTGTAGCCCGAACGTCTGCTCCTGGGACGTTAAAACACGATTCTTCCACAAGGTTTCAGGGGAAATGAAACTCAGGCTTGGTCCTGCTCTTTGGCACCATCAGTGATACCTGTGACCATTTATAACCAGCCATAAAACAGGATTGCTGGAAAGGGAGGGGGCAATAAACCGCAGACGCCTCTTATCACCTGCGATTCAGCAGGTTGATCAGCTCAGTGTTGTTTCAGGCTTTGGGAATACACAACCGAGCCGTTATGGAGAACACCGTTGGTTTGATCCGGACCGGACTCCTCGTTTTCTCTATTTGTGTGTGTGTCGTTACCGGAAGTCCTATAGGTGAGTGCATTTGCTGGATTTAACTTTGATTTAAAACCGTAACCATAGGAAAAATGAGGCTGACTCTTCTCTGATCTGGATTTTTAATATATTAATACTACAGATTGTGTCAGTAACTAGACATTACTTCCTCTATACTGGGATCAGTCAATCGTTCCTGTCCCGACTGCATTTGGCCCAGAACAAGCTCCTGACAGGTACACTACAGTACCTGGAAGAGGGACCATATAACTCCTACCCTGGCCTCTTGCCACTGGCTGCCAGTTCAGTTTAGGATGGACTTTGAGCTTCTCCTGTTCCTTTAAAATGTCCAAGGGTTGCGTCCTAAATTCCCTACTAACGTGCTATTTAGTAGGCTAAAACCGTAGGCCTTTGGGATGTTCTAGTACGTTTTTTTTAACCCCAACTGAAGGAGTTTAAATACCTTGGGGTCTTGTTCGTGAGTGAGGGGACCATGGAGCGGGACAATGGTTGGAGAATCGGCGCAGCAATTACGGTATTACATTCAATTTATTGCACCGTGAGCCAGAAGGCAAAGCTCTCCATCTACCGGTCAGTGTTCGTTCCTACCCTCACCGATGGTCATGAAGGCTGGGTCATGACCGAAAGAACGAGATCCAGGGTACAAGCGGCTGAAATGGGTTTCCTCAGGAGGGGGGGCTGGCGTCTCCCTTAGAGATCGGGTGAGAAGCTCAGTCATCCAAGAGGAGCTCGGAGTAGAGCCGCTGCTCCTTCACGTCGAAAGGAGCCAGTTGAGGTGGTTCGGGCATCTGGTGAGGATGCTTCCTGGGGGATTTCTAGGGAGGTGGTCCAGGCACGTCCAGCTGGGAGGAGGCCTTGGGGAAGACCCAGGACTAGGTGGAGGAACGTCCAGCTGGGGGGAGGCCTCGGGGAAGACCCAGGACTAGGTGGAGGGACGTCCAGCTGGGAGAAAGCCTCGGGGAAGACCCAGGACTAGGTGGAGGAACGTCCAGCTGGAAGGAGGCCTCGGGGAACACCCAGGACTAGGTGGAGGAACGTCCAGCTGGGAGGAGGCCTCGGGGAAGACCCAGGACTAGGTGGAGGAACGTCCAGCTGGAAGGAGGCCTCGGGGAACACCCAGGACTAGGTGGAGGAACGTCCAGCTGGGAGAAGGCCTCGGGGAAGACCCAGGACTAGGGATTATATCTTCAACCAGGCCTGGGAACGCCTCGGGACCCCCCAGTCAGAACTGGTTAATGTGGCTTGGGAAAGGGAAGTTTGGGGTCCCCTACTGGAGCTGCTGCCCATTTTGGATGCAACCCTATAATCTCTGTCTCCACAGCGCTGTGGAGTAAGGTCTGGCTACACCACAGATGCATTCTGGGATTGGAGGGAAAAACATAGTCAGGGTTGTTTTCATTTCTTTAAATCAATCACAGTTGTTATGGGTGGTGATAAGCTCTGACCACAGCAAGCCGATACTCGACAGCTTTATCTGCATGAAATGATGCTGTCATATATCAGTCTCATCACGCCTCATTTAATATTTTAGTGCTTTAAAGTCCAATGTCCACTTTACGTTAAAGATAAAACACAACAGTTAAGTAACAGTATTCAAATCAAATAGTTAGCTGTGTTGTGTTATTGTTAGGTCTCACCCCCTCCCTGTCTTTCCTCGCTATAATCTTCATTTTTTATTTTATCATTGGTCCTGGGATGCGTTAGTCGTTTAAATATAAATAAAATAAAAAATATTTGATCATAAAAAAAGAAAAATCAAATGCATAACAGACAACGTAGCATAATAGATGCCAGTAGTGTAATGGTAATGCTGTTACCTATATGCTCATCCCAACAGAAATGTAATGTAAAAGCTATTCTATTCTTATTTAGGAAGAAAACACAGCTAATTCATGTAAATGAGCTATTATTATACAGAGCTTTTCTAGACTTAACACCTACTTAACCCTTGTGTTGTCTTCCCGTCAACCATAAAAAAAGAAATTCGCTTTTTCCGACATTTTTGTCACTTTTTCAATGTTCTGGGTGCTTTTTTTAATGTTTTTTCCAAAGTTATTTGATATTTCTAATGTTGAAATTTTGAGCGCTTATTTTGAAGGCCCATTTTTTGTGATAAAAAAACTGAAAACAGGTCAAATTTGACCTGAAGGCAACATGAGGGTTAAAGCACTTTAACATAGTACAGGAACCATTCACCAGGGTTCAGTGTCTTCCAAGGACACGGGACTGCAGGACCAGGGATTGAACCACCAACCTTCTGACTGGCAGGCAACTGCTCTACCACAGCTGCTCATTAATACACTTATTAATGATGTTACATGGGTTAAACATGCCAGAATGAACCAGAAGGCTGTTTATCATCTGTAGTCCCCTGGCCTCGATGTTAAAAAAAAGGCTTTTTAAGCCTCTATATTCTGTGTGTGTATATATAAATATAATAACTTTTCTTTTTCTCCTAAAGGTACTTCAACCATAAATTGTGAGCAAGGTAGTGATCAACTTGTGGGTGCAGTGGATGAAGGATATGCAGGTGAGTTAAATATGATATTTATGATTTAAGATTACAAAATTTAGATACATTTAAAGTCACATTTTGAAGAAAAAGACATGTAAAAAAGTAAATCTTGTCTTTTTTATGAGGCTATTAATCTATTGATTAAATAATGTTGATAAAAGTGTTTTAAATTAAAAGTGGTTTCATGTTTAATCTGTTATTCGTCATTCCATCGACCTCGTTTCACCTGCTCTCTCCTGATTTCACCATTAAGGGAAAAAAAGATGCTTACGCTGGTGCTCTGTGTGCATTAAATGGCGATAAGATATGTATGTCTGCCTCACAATGTTCCCATGATGCTGCAGGAGAGGTGGAGGTGGTGAGCGGGATCACGGCAGGAAGCGGTGTGAAGCTGGTGTCCTACATCTTCCCAGACCACCTGGAGTATCTGGAGCTGAGCTTCACACCCGGAGACTCCAGCGCGACTGTTCGCACCAAGAAGCCACTGGACGCCGACACACTGGCAGCCGTGAGTCTCCTAGAAATGAACTTCACATGCTGCAGATTTAAAGAAAAAAAAGTTAGAACATTGTGCAGGAGAAGCTAGAAGCCAAAAATGGTTTATAAAGATACCCTCCCCCCCATTAAGTATCAATAGTCATATATATAAAAAGAAAGGATGAAAAGATTGCATAAGGGGCCTTTCGGTATCTATGGAATGGACCACTGGACGAAAATAGGGGAGGGTCTTGTCTTTTTTATTCTTTGTTGAGGGGAGGGTCATCCAACTTTTTTTAGTCTAGGGGGGAGGGTCATCCAACTTTTTTTAGTCTAGGGGGGAGGGTCACCCAATTTTTAGTCTAAGGGGGAAGGTCACCCAACTTTTTTTAGTCTAGGGGGGAATGTCACCCAATTTTTAGTCTAGGGGGGAAAGTCACCCAATTTTTAGTCTAGGGGGGAAAGTCACCCAACTTTTTTTAGTCTAGGGGGGAGGGTCACCCAATTTTTAGTCTAGGGGTCTTTAGCTTTTTCCGTGCTTATTGGGTTTCTACAGCAATGTTAGTGAGTAAATCTACTGAAATTACCATAACAGTGGAGTGTGATGTGTAAGATGAGAAGGCAGCTGATTAATCATGTATGTCATGATAAGAAATCAATGGCTGCATCTTTGGGAAGCGCTTAACCAGAACAGAAGGCATCAATAAAATGTTGGGGGGGCGTCATGCCTTTTTGTCCCAATCATTTTGGAAGGTCATAGAAAAATGTATTACTGGCGAAGGGAAGGTCAGGTCTTTTCAACTAAAGGCCCCAAAACTCCTCCGATAGCCCCTTAAATAAAACAGTCATTAAATTCATTGAAGAGTTCCCAATCGGACACTTACGTAGAAGTTCATATTTACAAGTTGAAATGCATTACAATGACATCCAGGAAGTACTGTATGTCTCAAACTGAAGGCCCGCAGGCCAGATCCGGCCCCTCGCAGATTTGAATCCTGCCCGTACGTTAATTTAGGTTCACAATGAATTTTGGCCGGACTAATCGGGTGGAACTGTTTCAAACTGCGATTACGCAACACATCAAAGCAGAATTTGGGAGATTTGCCGATTTTGAGACTCAGAAATTCCCACAGATGCCGAGAGTTGGCATGTTTAGGCTGTGAAACAGGTTGTTGTAGGAAAAAAGGGAAATCCAAGAGACTCTTCTTGAAAATTATTTTATTTTACTGGTTATTTCATAATAGAAAACTTAAAAGACATAGGGAGAAGCAGCCCACGCGTAGCGGCAGACAGCCTTCTCTGTGGCGCTATGCGTCCTTTTCGGGTGTTTTTTGTGGATATCTTCCAAGTAAAAGTCTTTTTAGAGCACAATTCCTTCTGTGTCTTTGCTGAGCTGGAGTGAAGGGACAGTAGTTTTTAATTCCATCGTTAAAGATACTTTACTATTTAACACTGTGGCTCAGAGGTAGAGTGGTTTGCTGCCAATTGGAAGGTTGGTGGATCAATCTCTGGCCCTGCAGTCCCACATCGAAGTGTCCTTGACTGAACCCTGAGTGGCCCCCGATGCTGTGTCATCGGAGTGTGAACGTGTGTGAGTGTTTATCTGATGAGCAGGTGGCACCTCGTACGGCATACAGTGTATGAATGTGTGTGAATGGTGAATGGTTCTTGTATGATGTGCTTTGAGTGGTCGTTAAGACTAGAAAACACTAGAAAAGCGCTTTATAAAATACGGCACGTTTACAAAATACAGCACAATTACATCTTAAATGTCCTATGAGTCGCCTCAACTCTGTGTTCATGTCTTGCAGAGCGACAGCACCTTGTATTACTCTGTCATGTGTGTCGACGTCATTAAGGTGGGTGTAAAATGTAAAAAGAGTCGCAGTATTCTGAGACTAACGTTGCATCATTTTAAAATGATTTCATCTGATGTTTTTACCTTGGCAGCACAACAACACTCGGAAACTGAAGATCAACGATCTCA
Organism: Percina caprodes; assembly: GCA_013375575.1. Taxonomy (NCBI): domain Eukaryota; kingdom Metazoa; phylum Chordata; class Actinopteri; order Perciformes; family Percidae; genus Percina; species Percina caprodes. The sequence goes on along the minus strand of JABXJD010000177.1, from coordinate 543,027 downwards.
ATGACAACAGCCCGATATTTGAAGCCAAGTCTTACATCATTTCTCTCTCTGAGGTAAGTGACTGAACGCTATTAGAAAGAAACTGTAGATACATTTCAGCGTATGTTAAGATGATCAGCTGACGTCCAGCATCTCAGCTCCTACTGCCGGCAGGATGAGCTTTAACAAAGTCTTTTATCTGTGAAACTTATCCTAAGCTTTAGCTGGAATTGGCTCAGCTGATCAAAGACTTTTGTGTTATCTTGCATCTGATTTGCTAAATTGCTTCTATAAGTATTTGAGTCAGGCTGCAGTAAAATGAGTTCAAGGGTAACTTTGTTGTTTTTTTACAACCTGGTGTCATGTTTCCTGTTTTATACCTGGACCCTATTTTCCCAGGCATTGGTGTGTAAGTGACTAATGTGAATACTAGGGGTGCACCGGGCTTTTTGACGGAGTCCGGGTACCGACGAACTTTAGAATAGTTTTTCCACCGAATCGAATGCTATCAAAAGGGATGTAACAAGAGGCGAAATTCGAGAAAAAGAGGCTAACGTTGTGTTGAGTTTCTGCTCTTGTCAAAGAGAAAAGTAACGAGAGGCGAAACTCCATTGCAACAAACGTACCCATGACTGAGCTGCAGCGCCGCCATCTTGCACTGAACGCAACACAGCGTTCCATTGAGTTTAGCCTCTTGTTACTACGCTGGTCGATGTAATGGCTCCACCGTTGATTAGAGGACGGTGTTATCGATCTAAAAGGCTAATATTTTGGATCTTGAGATAGGATAAACATCGGGTTTGTCAAATAGTTTTTCCCACTTGTGTGTCTGGCATAATGTTGCCTTGCACTGCTGTGGACATTGTTTACGTCATTAATGTGTTTACTGTGTTAATGGACTGAGGATGGGAGGATGGGACTCTGTTCAGTTCGGGGTTCGGTATTCGGCAGAACCCCAAACATCTGGGTTCGGTGCGTCCCTGGTGAATACACATCTTTAAAATGGCTCCAGGAATTGAGCGAGAACGCGAACCAGGCTGCAATGAAACCCTCTAGGACCAATGGGCATCGTCCGTTTCTGTCTGCTGCTCTTCCAGTGACAGGCTCAGGTTATTATTGTCTGACAACATTATTGAAAGGATCCCTACAGAGATAGAGCTTTTTGTTAAAGAGTAAGATCCTTTTTGTTTAACATGAAACAGCTCCTACATCACTAATGCCAAACCCACCAGACTCCATGGAAACAAACACTACTTTAAGCCTTGTGTTGTCCTCGGGTCAAATTGACCCCTTTTTCAGTGTGTTTTATATCCGAAATATGGATTTCTTTCAACCAAATTGCCCAAATATAACATGGATGATTCCATACAACATTACTTTCGTTGAATTTTGTGGGTGTTTCATTTAATCTTATAGCATTTGAATTATTTTGTTTAATGGTTTCCAAACAGTATCCGGACTAAACTTTGACATCTACGCATCTGTGATCCACTCAACATCCTCTGATCTTAACTATTAGTCAAAGTAATTCATAATTTCTGCCTTTTTAACTAAAAACTCATGTATAATTTGATATAAATGAGGGTTGTTGACCATGAATTCCAGGAATATGTGTAAAACCTGTTATTAAACCAGCTCAGGGTTTTTTTAAAAAGCGCCAAAAGCTGGAAAAAGTGACAAATCAGAAAAAGAGGCAAAATCATCGGAAAAGCCCAAAAAAAAATTCATTTTCAATTTTGACCTGGAAAGACAAGTTCATGGTTAACGGAAAGACAACACAAGGGTTAAGCGTGTATAGAGCCAGCATGTTTTCACATATACATGGGTGGTTTCTTTCAACCAAACCAGATTGGTGATTGTTGGAACAGTGGAAATATGAACCAAGACGGCTTTTGATAAATACATAAATAAATACATATATTGAAGTTGTGCAATTGCCCCTTAACTCTACATTGCATCTTGTTTCGCTGCTGCTGACTGTCTGTTCTTGATGATACTGGACCAAATTCACAGATTACTGCTCACATTAGTCACATAATCACAGAAAGGACACGAAAACAGTGGAAAATGGGGTCCAAAAAAAAGGGTTGGAAAACCAAATGTAGTTACCGTTTAAATAAAGATAAATGCAGTTACAAATGTTGTGTTCAAATGTTTGACCTGTAGCAACAACAGAACATGCATGTGTATGTTTATTAGCATCTGTGGCCTTTTTTATCCTTTCAGACACAAGAGGTGGAGAGCGAGGTTCTTCGAGTGAAAGCTACAGACGGAGACAGCACCCCAGCAAACAACGTGGTGACATATTCCATGGTAATAATATTAATAACGTTAATAATAATGCATATTATTCATACAGCACTTTTTACAACACTCAAAGACACTTTACAGAGAAAAAAAGAAACATGAAGAAAACCACCAACTTGTCTCACACATTAAAAGCATAACATAAGAGCATTGTAATAAAATAATAATATAATCACATTTGGAGAAAAAAAACTCCATTTAATGTTAAAACCTCCTTAAGACACTTTTTGTCGCTTTTCCCAAAGTTCTTTGTTGATATTTTGTTTTGGCCTTTTTTTGTTGTTTTGAAGTTTTTGAAGCTTTCTCCGATATTTTTTGACGTTTTCTAACTATTCCCGAAGATGTTTCTCACATTTTACAATGTATTTGTCAATTTTTCAGCATTTTTTGGGATGTTTTTGTTATTTTTCCCTATATTTCTGTCACTCCTCTCTCTCTCTCTCTCTCTCTCTCTCTCTCTCTCTCTCTCTATATATATATATATATATATATATATATATATATATATATATATATATATATATATATATATATTACTTACAGTGGAGTTCGAATGTTTGGGCCCCCCAGGTAAAAATGTGTATTAATGAGCGTAAACAAGCCAAGAAAAGATGGAAAAATCTCCAAAAGGCATCAAATGACAGATTAGACATTCGTATAATATGTCACAAAAAGTTAGATTTTATTTCATCATTTACACTTTCAAAATAAGAGAAAACCAAAATAATGGCGTCTGATTTTTCCATCTTTTCTTGGCTTCTTTATGCACATTAATACACGTTTTTATCTGGGATTCCCAAACTTTTGAACCCCACTGTATGTGTACTTATGTTGTTTGGGCAGATCTGAATAATGATTAGCTTTAATTTCCCGCAAGCACAAGATCTTTTTCTCTTGAGCAGATGAAAGTATCTTGTCCTCACGACAAAGTATTCATCTTCCTGAAAACGCAACGCAAATGTACCTGATAATGGCAATTAAAAACTTAAAGAGGATAACTGTACGCCAATTTCATGCTTTGAATGTGAACTTTAACTTTAGCCACATGACCTTAGCAGTACCCTGTTAGCATGATGTTGCTAGGCTTAGATTAGCTTCCCCATGTCCCTTAAGGGGCTCCGTAATAAAAAACAAAAAAAGTTCAAATGTGTTTACACTGCCAACATTATCACGCACACATGATTTCTTTCATTTGAGATTAACCCTCGTGTTGTCTTCCCGTCAAAATTGAAAATCAACACTTTTGTTGATGCTTTTTATTGATGTTTTTAACTTTTACTTATGTTTTTGTCCCTTTTTTCAACACTACGTAACACTAACTTATTAACTTTAGTTTTACAGTTATTTTTGGAATTTATGGTCATTAAAGCTCATTTATAGGAAATTATACCTAATGTTGGAGTTAGAAAAGCAGAAATTAGGAATTATTGAGACTAAAATTAAAGGAATGGATGTTGATGATAATCACAGACTGGAATATGTCAACTTTTACTCTCAATACTATTTCAAAACACTTCAATTTGGTTTCAAATGCTATAAAATTGAATAAGACGCCCCAAAATTAATGAAAGTAGAGATTTGTACTTGGCAAAGAGCGTTGTGTGGAATCAATCATGTTATTTTGGGGAATTAAAAAGAACATTGATATAGGACAACAGGTCAATTTGACCTGAGGACAACATGAGGACAACATGAGGACAACATGAGGACAACATGAGGGTTAAAACCTCTTCAGTCTCAAGACAAAAAAAATAAAAATAAAACACAATTAAGAGTCACTGTTGCCACTTCCACAAGTGTCAGGATAAGTAACAATTACCTGTGTGGATGTGTGATGGTAACTTTCTGTCATTAGGCACCAACGTCAGAGGACTTTACTGTGACCAACTCTGGGGCTTTTATTTTGAAGAGACGTTTGAACTACAATTTAATCCAAAAGTACAACTTCCTTGTGACGGCCAAGGTAAGTGAACACCTCTGCTCATTCAGAAGAGTTTAGAGCCATGATGAGATGAATACCTAAATAATCCGGCTGTGTTCTCCGCAGGATAACTGGGAATTAAATGACACAGCCACTGTGACGATCAACGTGCTCGACTTCGATAACTTAAATCCGTATTTCAGCCACAATGTGTACCAGTCCTTTATTCCAGAGAACCAGGTGAGTCTCTTAAACTAAATACAGCAACATTTCTCCCACAGATGTTACCATGTCTTTTTCTAAGCATCTACAGTGGCTTTATCTTAATGCCTTAATTCAAAAAATTTTGAAAAATTCAACCTTTAAGAACACCAATTTTCTTTGTGAATGAATAATGTTTCGGAAATAAATAAATCATTCTTCCTTAAAATACAGGAGGCATAAGTATACACCCCCCTATGTTAAAATACAGGGGCATAAGTATACACCCCCTATGTTAAAATACAGGGGGCATAAGTATACACCCCCTATGTTAAAATACAGGGGCATAAGTATACACCCCTATGTTAAAATACAGGGGGCATAAGTATACACCCCCTATGTTAAAATACAGGGGGCATAAGTATACACCCCCTATGTTAAAATACAGGGGCATAAGTATACACCCCCTATGTTAAAATACAGGGGGCATAAGTATACACCCCCTATGTTAAAATACAGGGGCATAAGTATACACCCCCTATGTTAAAATACAGGGGCATAAGTATACACCCCCTATGTTAAAATACAGGGGCATAAGTATACACCCCTATGTTAAAATACAGGGGCATAAGTATACACCCCCTATGTTAAAATACAGGGGGCATAAGTATACACCCCCTATGTTAAAATACAGGGGCATAAGTATACACCCCCTATGTTAAAATACAGGGGCATAAGTATACACCCCCTATGTTAAAATACAGGGGCATAAGTATACACCCCCTATGTTAAAATACAGGGGCATAAGTATACACCCCCTATGTTAAAATACAGGGGCATAAGTATACACCCCCTATGTTAAAATACAGGGGCATAAGTATACACCCCCTATGTTAAAATACAGGGGCATAAGTATACACCCCCTATGTTAAAATACAGGGGCATAAGTATACACCCCCTATGTTAAAATACAGGGGCATAAGTATACACCCCCTATGTTAAAATACAGGGGCATAAGTATACACCCCTATGTTAAAATACAGGGGGCATAAGTATACACCCCCCTATGTTAAAATACAGGGGGCATAAGTATACACCCCCCTATGTTAAAATACAGGGGCATAAGTATACACCCCCCTATGTTAAAATACAGGGGGCATAAGTACACGCTCCCCTAAATTGGTGTCCTTAAAGGTTGTATATTTCCTCATTAATCCACTTTAGCATGGCTGTGTAAACTTCTACAAGCCACTGTATGTGCTAAAGAAATGTACACGGTCTGTAAAAAGTGGCGAGGTTCTGGTGAATTTCTTAGACTTAATGAATGAATAAGTTTGATATCTCACAGCTCTTACAATAGTCGTATTTTTATCTATACTTTAGTGGGTTTTTTGTTTTTGTTTTTTTAATCTTAACCGGAGGACGTTTGGCTAGGAGTGATGCTTTTGAATTTTATCTACAGAAACAACATTAACCCCTGGTATATTATACATTTCAGGAGGGGCCTTTCCGGACCATTGAGCCAGAGGCGATAAAGGCTCAGGATGGAGACATTGGGATCAACGTGACTTTAACTTACAGCATCAGTGCAGGTAAATGACAAGAAAAAAAGCTCAGCTCAGACTTCTGACAAAAAATCTGGAACAATCCTATAACATTTAATATTATCTTTGTTTGTGTAGTGTCTCCAGACAAGTATCGGGGACACTTCAACATGGACTCCAGCAGTGGAGTCATGACGGTGCTGACTGCTTTAGACCGAGAGGAGATGAGCAGCAGCGTGATCTCTGTCAGCATCAAGGTACGTCGCTTTAACCCTAGACCTGCAACTCTGTGTTTTTCTGGGTTGAAATTTCAACATTTTGTTATTTTTCTACACTTTTCTAGATGTTTTTGTCCATTTTATTCAAATTTTTTGTCACTTTTTGGACTTTAAAAAAGAAAATGTTTCAGTCCATTTTTAACAATTATTTTTTGTCGTTTTTTCCAATATTTTTAAATGTTTTTATTGTCAATTTTTCCGATTTTGTTGGTCAATTTTTCAGTGTTTTAAAAAAAAAGAATATTTTTGTTGATTTTATTTTTCAACATTTCTCATTTTTTTCAACGTTCTTTTGTCATAGTTCTGATATAGAAAGTTTTTGTAAACGGGTCAAATTGTTGTTATGTTTTTGAGTCAGAGTCCTAGCTGCTTGTAAGTGAGCTTTTGGGGCTGCAAGTCACCAAAAAACAACACCGAATTTTGCACATGTCTGTTCAGGGAGAAGGATCTCTCCTTTGTAGCTTTCCAGAAGTTTCTTCCATTTTTCCCGTTTTTTTTCTTATCTAAATTGAGGGTCTGATGACAGAAGGTGTCAAATGCTGTGCGGATTGTTAATCTCCTAAAGGCAAATTTGTGAGTGGTTGTTATTGGGTTGTGTAAACTGAGCTGGATTAATGAGTGATTATCTGATGCTTTCTGCCTGCAGGCGGCCCAGACTGACGACAGTTTGAAGACGGCGGACGCGGTGGTGTCTGTCACTGTCGAGGACGTGAATGATAATCCTCCAGAGTTTGACCAGCCCGACTACTCTGTTACACTTCTGGAAAATTCTCCCGTTGATGCTGTTCTCTTCAAAGCCGTCGTCACCGACCTGGACCAGGTGGATTTTACTCGGAAATTAAGTAATAATTTATGTATTTTTAAAAAAAATGAATTTCATCCACGATGCTCTTTCCTCAGGGAGGATTTGTGGGAGATTTGCAGATCTTTCCAGAATCTTCTCCTTTCTCTATCGGCGTTGATGGGACGGTCAGAGTGAAGAACTCCACAGTTCTGGACAGAGAGACGACTGAAAGATTTACATTTCAGGTAAACTAGAACTAGATTTCGGATTAATCATGAGCCCCAAATGTTTTTGGTTACTTCTGAAGATGAAAGGATTTTTAAACACCTCACAAAACCAGAGTTTTATTTAACCCTCCATCTGACCTGAAATCCATCCATCTTTCAGTAAAAATATAGTTCAGAAAAAAGTTAAATTTGAAATTTGGATTTTTTTCAACCAAATTGTCAAACTCTTTACAAGTAAAAATAAATGATCACTTGTCAACTTTCATTGAATTTGGGTATTGTATTCAATTTTATAGCATTTAAAGAAAAAATGACTAAAGAACGTGACAAAATAGTGACAAAAATGTCGGAAAAAGCTTCAAAAGCAAAAAAACGGAAGAAAAAGCATAGAAAAATCCAAATGTTGGAAAAAGCAAAAACAGATCAAATAATTCAGAAACAAAATGACAAACATCAGAAAAAGTGAGAAAAACGTCGGGAAAAGTCTGTAAAAGTCGATTACTTTTATTTATTTATTTTTTTACATTTACAGAGCATTTGTAGGGTACTATTTTCAGTGGCGGATTAATCAACATCTGGCGCACTAGTGAGTATTTGTGGCAGCGGGACTGTGTGTGTGGGATTGAATCAGAACAAACTACAGTGTGTGTGAGATTATGGTGATGAAGGAACGTCTGGAAAGGCTCACAGATGTGTTTTTAACAACAATAAAGCTCTATGGCACAGAGGAAGAAGATGTATCAGGCTTTGACACACACACACACACACACACACACACACACACACACACACTCACAATACCTAGTCGATACATTTACTGAAGGTTTTGGTCTTTTGAAGGGATTTTTTGACCAAAATAAATATTAATTAACACCAGAAATGTCCTGTTATCGTGCTACAACTATTTTTTTAAACTGTGGGGAATTAGACAGTGTTGTATGATTTGTAACCTTAATCTTTGCTGTTCTTTTGTTGATTAAAAGATCAAAGCGACTGAGAAGGATCCACCCAACAATGTGGCAGAGGTGCAAGTCAGTGTATCTCTTCTGGATGAGAATGACAACAGTCCTGCGTTCACCAGTAAGACGTACGAGGGGAAAGTGTTTGCAAATCAAACAGTGGGAATGTCTCTGGTCCAGGTGAGTGATTAAAACAGTTCTCAGACCTAGACTTCTCTTTATTAATCCTTTTGGGATGACTCCGGCAAGGAAATTGAAATTCCACCATCCATTTTAACAACAAATACAGTAAAAGACAGTATAGCGATAACAATAATAACAATATTAAGGAACATTCGGCTGTAAAAGGATCTGTTAAATATTTCTCAAGCATGTTCTGAATCGGATTTAAATCATGTAATCCATGTTGTCACCTCATTTTTTAAGGTCCATATTTCCCCCCCAGGTGTTAAGCATGAGGCCAGTTACTGTGTCAATCCTCTTGTCAACACAATCATCCTGTCAACAGCTGCAACATATTTTGTTTTTCATACATCTTAAGTTCTCATAACTTATTTTTTACATAACTCACATATTTCAATCTCATGTTCGTCAAATGCGCAATTTAAAGGGGGCCCTCTTTGAGATGTAAATTATACTCTGATAGAAATAGATTAACGTGAACAGAGAGTAACATTTCTAATTCACATTACACTGAAATTGGTTCAGCTTGTATTATTTTGATTAAAAAAAATGAAATGTGAAATGTGGAGTTCTTCAAGGTTTAATTTCAGGTCCCTTTTCTTTTTCTTTGCAAAACATTAGGTGGAGTTACAGCTGCCCTCCACTGCTATGCTGATAACACCCTTCTTTAACTCACCCTGAACCCTGCTATCTACATCTTAACAAACTTAATGAGTCATGTCTTTTCTAAAAAGACATGACTCATTAACATAGTCCATTGATTAGTCTGATAAGTGTCTTACCTTTGCTCCATCCTTCACTATGCTGGAATGTCATAAACGTTATACCATTATTTTAGTTTTTACTGTTGTCATTCTTTGGTTGTTAGTCATTTTAATTGATTTAACGTTAAGATGATGATGTGTGTAATTGAACTCAAGGTTAAGGCAGAAGATCCAGATGCTGATCAGAACGGGCGGATCAAATACTCGCTTGAGTTTGGCAACAATTACGGATACTTCTCAATCGATGAAAACAGTGGAGACATCACGCTGGCTAAAGTCATTCCCCTGGTGGAGAACAAGATATTGGAGTTCCCTCTCTACATAACAGCCACAGATGGTAGATCTGAGTATCCAGTACTTCTTAAAGGAGAATTCCAGTCAATTCTTACATATAGCTCTGTAGTTTTTAAATGTTGAGGTCTGTCAGTAGAGAGAAAAACAAAACCAATCGGTGCTGCCTACACCGTGTTATCCTCCTGCTAGCGTTAGCACCCAACAGGTTTAAATGGGGCAAGTTTTAAACTTGTTTTTAGCCTCTAAACATGTTCAAAATGTCATTAAAAGTGTCTACCCATGTGTAGTGAATCTGACTGCTGTAGATTTGACAGAAATGCATGAAAGTTCTGCTAATTCAGCTCTGTTTAGTTCCTGTGTTGATACTGCAAAGATCAAACTACAACACAGAAAAGAGATACAAACATAAGCTTATTTTTTAAAGGTAAGTGCTGTAGTACAACTAGCAGAAGACAAGTTATAGTTGAGGTAAGTTTGGAGACACTACCTTAAATTGATAGCCTACGTATTTTTGTGTTATCTCTTCTCTGTGTTGTAGTTTGTAGACGGTCCCTAAGCTCTCTAACTGCCTCTCAACACAGGAAATAAAAGCTGAATGAACACATCTTTCATGCATTTCTTTCACATCTACTGCAATCAGATTCACTGTGTTCACTCTGAAGGAATCACTTCACATGGGGGGCACTTTAAATGACATTTTGAGCATGTTAAGAGGCTAAAAACACATTTAAAACTTGCCCTGTTTAAGCCTGTTGGGTGCTATCTCTAGCAGGGGGATAACTCGGTGTAGGCAGCACCGATTGGTTTCATTTCTCTCTACTGACAGACCTCCACATTTACAAACAACAGAGCTACATCTTAAAATTGACCAGAATTTTCCTTTTAAAGCTTGTCAGAAATTCAAGAATCATTTATTCCGATTGTGATGATTCGGCCTATTATAGCAAAAGAGCCAATCAGCACTAAATCACATCTTTGTAATCAACAATAATAATTACTTGGCACTAAGGACGAATGCTTCTGTAAATATCAATATCTTTCAAACGCCAATGTCTTTTACATTAGGTTCTGTATCTGTATATTAGGATAATATAGGATATTTTTGTTAGACTGCTCTCTATGGGCTGAAACTGTCAACTACTGCACCGTAGTCAGTCACATTCAAATACTTTGTGGTCATAAAATTCTTATCACACCCTTACACAGATTGGTGTTCACGGACACAGACCTTAACTTGCCTAAACTCTCTATCACACTTAGTTGAATCTTTCAAAAAGGCTCTTTACATTAACATTTCTCAGCCTTGGACATTGTGTTGTACTTTCCTTTAACTCAGGCTTTACATAAAACCCAGGGTGAACAACTCAAAAACCCTCACTGCAAATGATTTGTTGAGATTTGATTGAATGACAAGCGTAAGTTCTTTGTAAAGTACAGTTTCATGGATTAGAAATCCAATGCTATACAGGGTGATGAAACACATGCCTATAATATATAAAGATAAGAGAACTCTAAAGGCCTCAGTATGCTTCAGGGGAAGTGGTTCTCGTATAATTGAACAGCGCCTGAGAAACCCTGGGAAGAGCTGTATCTGACAATTTATGCCCAATTTATTTCCAAAACAGACAATCCACCAATCACATCAATTTACACAGTGATTGTTCAGGTGTGTGAAGGTGTTCAAATATGAATTATTTTTTTACACTATAACTATTCTTTGTTATTATCGATCAAATGCAGTTCTTGGAGGGAAATCTCATGGCAATGGGATGCAGCCACAGAACAGAAAGCCTTTATTGTCATTATACAGAATATGATAAAATTATGAGCCCAATCCTGATCAGTGCAAACAACTAAAAAATATCACAAAGAAACATTCACACACACACACACACACACACACACACACACACACACACACACACACACACACACACACACACACACACACACACACACACACACACACAGAGGTTTAAACATAATTAGTAGATTAAGAAATCCAATTTTTCACTGGAATAAGATTTTGTATTGCACAAGAACAAATCAGTGTTATTTATTCAGGGTTACAAGTCTCCAAGACCTTGTCTGTGTGTATGTTAATGTTATTTTTCTGTTGATATACATGTATGCTGTTTTTTATTTGGGTGGTTATGTTATTTTTGGTAATGTTTCATGTCCTTTGGCGTTATTCATCTTACGTATGCTTGTATGTAGGGCTATGTCCTCTTGTTATATGAGCTACCCAGGGATGCAAAAAGAATTTCAGCTGTGGCTGACAATAAAGTTGTATTGTTTTGTAAATCATTTGGAGCGGGTATAAACAGTTAGTAGTTAGTTTGAAGCCTGCTGAGGCCTTGGTACAGTATTCATATCAGACCTATACATAACTGCAGCTATACAATTGTGATAAAGTAGGGCATGTCATCTTACTTTGTCAACAGACTTATCACACTTATGTTATTGTGATATTCTTCTCCACCTGTCCTCTAGGGGGAACCATATCCCGCTCCTCCTCAGCACAGGTTAACGTTTGTGCTCCTGGTGACTCTAATCCTCAGTTTTTACACAGAGTCTACCGTGGCACCGTGGAAGAAGAGCAGGAAACAGGAGTTGTCATTCTTAGGGTAAGTTTTTACTTAAGTTGTCCATATCAAAATGTCAAAGTCAATTTGTTTTAGGTACTCATTGTTGTTCAGAAAATGGGACAATGAACTTCTGATTCTCCATAAACTCACAGTTCATGTTCCTTTTCATCTTTATGTGTCCAGGTGGCCTTCATGGCGGTAGCTGCTGAGATTCCTGTGACTCTCCGAGTTGATACAGAAGCCGACAAGTTCGCCATCTCCTCCAGTGGTGAATTCACCACTAAAGTGAAGCTGGACTACGATGAGGCTCCACACAACTACTCCGTGACGATCTCCATCTCTGACGGAGTCAGCAGTGACAGTGCAGTTGTGGAGGTTCAAGTCACCGACGTCAACGACAACAGTCCTGTTTTTACCTCGGATTCTGTCACCAAATCAGTCCCAGAGGACGCAGACGTAGGATCCAATGTGACTGTTGTTCCCGCTACAGACAAAGACAGCAGCTTCAACAAGGAGATCAGATACTCTCTGAGAGGAGGCGAGGGGAAGTTCTCTGTCGATCCCGTGTCTGGGATGGTGAGTGTGACTGGAGCACTTGACAGGGAGACTAAGACAGAGTACAGCCTGCTGATGGTGGCAGAAGATCAGGGTCGTCCAGCCAGGTCGGCCACAGCCTCCCTGCTGGTCCGAGTGTCGGACATCAACGATAACGTCCCCAAGTTCTCAAATGCTGAGTATCAGGGTGAAGTCTTAGAGACGGCGTCAGTGGGTACAAGCTTGCTCACGTTATCAGCGGTAGACCCCGATGAAGGAGCAAATGGGAGTGTTACTTACAGTATTTTGAGCCAATATCCCTCATCAGACGCTCCTGTTTTTGAGTTGGACTCTTCCAGCGGGACTCTGCAGCTGGCCCAGCCTCTGGACTACAGCGAGGTGAAGGTGTACAGCCTCGTGGTTCAGGCCTCCGATGGAGGGACTCCCTCGCTGGTTGGGAACGGCTCTGTGGTGGTGAAGGTGAAGGACGTGAACAACAACCCGCCTGAGTTCAGTAAGGAGAGCTACAACGTGGCCGTCTCTGAGAACCTGGGCAGCGGCGCGTCCATCCTGACCCTGGAGGTCACCGACCGGGATGAGGTGAGTAAAACCTCCTGAACAATGTTTGGTTCTTAGCTCCATTAAATCAGGCTTTTTGTATTTGTATCAGTTTGTTTATGTCACAGATTCAAAGATTTGGCAGATTTATATTGAAATAAAACAACAGATGAGATGAACTTTAATGTCCTTATTAAAGTTTGGACCTTGGCCCCGCTGCCTTACAACCTTAGTAATGTGTTAAACTCTCTCAGTCGGTTCTCGGATCACGCAGTATGTTACCTCTGATACGTTCCTCCTTTCATAGCGCAGATGGTTAACTCTGACCAGGTATATAACGTATCGTCTTCTGTAGGGTGGATTCTCCGGCTGTTACTTCCTCTACACCAATGATACCTTTGACATCAACAAACAAGGAGTGGTCTCACTGAGGAGGGACGTCACCTTGGACAGAGAGACAAAGGACAGATACATGTTACAGGTACAACATGGTTACGTTTTGTATCTCCTGGTCTATTCCTGATTCAAGAACAACTTTAAATGCGTCCAGTCCTCTCAGAGAAACACAGCAGTATATTATATATAGTAAATATTGCATATTTTGACGGTGATGGCCTTTACAATAATAGTTAACAGTAACTATTATCCGTCATATGTACAGTGCTGCTCATGCCTAAGTTGATTGAAAAGAGGAATAACAAAATCATCTCTTGGAAATTTATCTTAATGCCTTAATTCAAAAATTAGGAAAAATCCAACCTTTAAGGACACCAATTTTCTTTGTGAATGAATAATGTATTGTAAATTAACCCCTATGTTAAATTCCCATAGAAGCAGGCAGGTTTCTATTATTAAAGGCCAGTCATTACATGGATCAGGATACTCTGCATCCTGATAAAGTTCCCTTGGCCTTTGGAATTAAAATAGTTGGATTTTTCCTTATTTTTTGATTAAGGCATTTAGATCAATTGTTTTTTTTCCCACTTTTTAATCAACTTAAGCAGGGACAATCCAACTGCATTTTACCACAATCTGGTGACTAGCTGACTTTCTGAAGCAGGCGCAATCTCTTGTTTGCTAAGGGTTGGGGCGGGACTCCAACATTAACACACTGACAGCATTGTATTCACAATATAAAATTATTTTATAGCACTTTTTAACGTGTGATTGTGTAAAAGTGTTCACGAAATACCAACCCTTTTGTGAACATGGGAATTTTGGCAGCCGTCTTCTCTTGTTTTCATGGAGACAGACGTGGAGGGGAGGGGCTGCGTGTGTGTGTGTGTGTGTGTGTGTGTGTGTGTGTGTGTGTGTGTGTGTGTGTGTGTGTGTGTGTGTGTGTGTGTGTGTGTGTGTGTGTGAGAGAGAGACAGAGACGGTGGGAGAGCAAGTAAAGGACATGCAGCTGAACGAATAAGCTGAAGGAATAAAAAAATAATAATTTAAAGTTTAATATGTCTACAAAATATATGCAAATTCCGTGTGATTCCGCATGTATGAGAGATTTTGTTTTCATGTGTAGATTCCACGATTTCATCCGTGTTTTCGAATCACGGAAATCATAGGGCTCTATGTAGTTATTTTTTTTTTTTAACCATTTTTTTTCAACATACTGTATTGACTTCTTTATCACTTTTACTCCTGTTGAGTTTTATGGTGGCTCAATGGTTAGGAGCCTTCAAATAACACCAGCAAGTAAGCACTGCAGACTCTGACCGCTGGGTCGATTCCCAGTCAGGGTAGTCTTTGTGCTCTACAGTGACTTTAATACTCCACTATGACTGTTTAACAGCTTTTCTATGACTTGTCATAACTTTATAAAACATACTATACAATGACATTTTAACAACTTTTTTACTATATTATGACTTCTTTATCACTTTTTCAGCTGTTCAGTTTCATGATGGCTCAGTGGTTAGAAAGGCTTCGGCTAGCACCAGCAAGTAGATGCTGCAGACTCTGACCGCCGGATCGATTCCCAGTCAGGGCTTGACGTTTTTGTGTGGAATCTGCATGTTCTTCCAGACTTTCTTTGACATACTATACTATGACTTTTATCAACATACTATACTATAACATTTTTTTGACATACTATACTATGAAATCTTTTGACATACTATACTATAACATCTTTTGACATACTAAATACTGTGACTTTTTAATGACTTTATGGACATAGGGCCTACTATACTATGAAATCTTTTGACATACTATACGATGACATGCTTTTTTTCACCATTTTTTCCGACATACTGTACTGACTTCTTTATTACATGTGCTGTTGTGTTTCATGGTGGCTCAGTGGGTAGAAAGGTTTCAAACAACTCCAGCATGCAGACTCTGACCGCTGGATCGATTCCCAGTCAGGGCTTGACCTTTTTGTGTGTACTTTGCAAGTTCTTCCAGACTTTCTTTACTATACAGGTAAAAGCCAGTAAATTAGAATATTTTGAAAAACTTGATTTATTTCAGTAATTGCATTCAAAAGGTGTAACTTGTACATTATATTTATTCATTGCACACAGACTGATGCATTCAAATGTTTATTTCATTTAATTTTGATGATTTGAAGTGGCAACAAATGAAAATCCAAAATTCCGTGTGTCACAAAATTAGAATATTGTGTAAGGGTTAAATTTTGAAGACACCTGGTGCCACAAAGTAATCAGCTGATTAACTCAAAACACCTGCAAAGGGCTTTAAATGGTCTCTCAGTCCAGTTCTGAAGCCTACACAAACATGGGGAAGACTTCAGATTTGACAGCTGTCCAAAAGGCGACCATCGACACATTGCACAAGGAGGGAAAGACACAAAAGGTTATTGCTGAAGAGGCTGGCTGTTCTCAGAGCTCTGTGTCCAAACACATTAATAGAGAGGCAAAGGGAAGGAAAAACTGTGGTCAGAAAAAGTGTACAAGCGATAGGGATCACCGCGCCCTAGTCAAGATTGTGAAAAAAGACCCATTCAAAAATGTGGGGGAGATTCACAAGGTGTGGACAGCTGCTGGAGTCAGTGCTTCAAGATCCACCACCAAGAGACGCTTGAAAGACATGGGTTTCAACTGCCGCATACCTCGTGTCAAGCCACTGTTGACCAAGAAACAGCGCGAAAAGCGTCTCACCTGGGCTAAGGAAAAAAAGAGCTGGACTGCTGCTGAGTGGTCCAAAGTCATGTTTTCTGACAAAAGCAAATTTTGCATTTCCTTTGGAAATCGAGGTCCCAGAGTCTGGAGGAAGACAGGAGAGGCACAGGATCCACGTTGCCTGAAGTCTAGTGTAAAGTTTCCACCATCAGTGATGGTTTGGGGTGCCATGTCATCTGCTGGTGTCGGTCCACTCTGTTTCCTGAGATCCAGGGTCAACGCAGCCGTCTACCAGCAAGTTTTAGAGCACTTCATGCTTCCTGCTGCTGACCTGCTCTATGGAGATGGAGATTTCAGGTTCCAACAGGACTTGGCACCTGCACACAGCGCAAAATCTACCCGTGCCTGGTTTACGGACCATGGTATTTCTGTTCTAAATTGGCCAGCCAACTCCCCTGACCTTAGCCCCATAGAAAATCTGTGGGGTATTGTGAAAAGGAAGATGCAGAATGCCAGACCCAAAAACGCAGAAGAGTTGAAGGCCACTATCAGAGCAACCTGGGCTCTCATAACACCTGAGCAGTGCCAGAAACTCATAGACTCCATGCCACGCCGCATTAATGCAGTAATTGAGGCAAAAGGAGCTCCAACCAAGTATTGAGTATTGTACATGCTCATATTTTTCATTTTCATACTTTTCAGTTGGCCAACATTTCTAAAAACTCCCTTTTTTGTATTAGCCTTAAGTAATATTCTAATTTTGTGACACACGGAATTTTGGATTTTCATTTGTTGCCACTTCAAATCATCAAAATTAAATGAAATAAACATTTGAATGCATCAGTCTGTGTGCAATGAATAAATATAATGTACAAGTTACACCTTTTGAATGCAATTACTGAAATAAATCAAGTTTTTCAAAATATTCTAATTTACTGGCTTTTACCTGTATACTATACTATGCTTTTTTTAATGACTTTTTATCACATTTTTTTGACATACTATACTATGACATTTTATGGACTTACTATACTATGACATTTTTTGGACTTACTATACTATAACATTTTTTGGACTTACTATACTATGACATTTTTTGGACTTACTATACTATGACATTTTTTGGACTTACTATACTATGACATTTTTTGGACTTACTATACTATGACATTTTTTGGACTTACTATACTATAACATTTTTTGGACTTACTATACTATAAAACATTTTGGACATACTATACTATGACATTTTATGGACTTACTATACTATAACATTTTTTGGACTTACTATACTATGACATTTTTTGGACTTACTATACTATGACATTTTTTGGACTTACTATACTATAACATTTTTTGGACTTACTATACTATAAAAAAAAATTTGGACATACTATACTATGAAATTTTTTGGACATACTATACTATGACATTTTTTGGACTTACTATACTGTAACATTTTTTGGACTTACTATACTATAACATTTTTTGGACTTACTATACTATAACATTTTTTGGACTTACTATACTATGACATTTTTTGGACATACTATACTATGACATTTTTTGGACTAACTATACTATGACATTTTTTGGACTTACTATACTATGACATTTTTTGGACATACTATACTATGACATTTTTTGGACTTACTATACTATAAAAAAAATTTGGACATACTATACTATGACTTTTTTTGGACATACTGTACTATGACATTTTTTGGACATACTATACTATGACATTTTTTGGACTTACTATACTATAAAAAAAATTTGGACATACTATACTATGACTTTTTTTGGACATACTGTACTATGACATTTTTTGGACATACTATACTATGACATTTTTTGGACATACTATACTATGACATTTTTTGGACTTACTATACTATGACATTTTTTGGACTTACTATACTATAAAAAAAATTTGGACATACTATACTATGACTTTTTTTGGACATACTGTACTATGACATTTTTTGGACATACTATACTATGACATTTTTTGGACATACTATACTATGACATTTTTTGGACATACTATACTATGACATTTTTTGGACTTACTATACTATAACATTTTTTGGACTTACTATACTATAAAAAAAATTTGGACATACTATACTATGACATTTTTTGGACATACTATACTATGACATTTTTTGGACTTACTATACTGTAACATTTTTTGGACTTACTATACTATAACATTTTTTGGACTTACTATACTATAACATTTTTTGGACTTACTATACTATGACATTTTTTGGACATACTATACTATGACATTTTTTGGACTAACTATACTATGACATTTTTTGGACTTACTATACTATGACATTTTTTGGACTTACTATACTATAAAAAAAATTTGGACATACTATACTATGACTTTTTTTGGACATACTGTACTATGACATTTTTTGGACATACTATACTATGACATTTTTTGGACATACTATACTATGACTTTTTTTGGACATACTATACTATGACATTTTTTGACATATACTATAACATCTTTGGACATACTATACTATAAAATCTTTTGACATACTATATACTGTGACTTTTTAATGACTTTAAAAGACTTCTTTATTGCATCTACTGTTGAGTTTCATGGTGGCTCAGTGGGTAGAAAGGTTTCAAACAACACCAGCATGCAGACTCTGACCGCCGGATCGATTCCCAGTCAGGGTTCATCTTTTGTGTGTAATTTGCAAGTTCTTCCAGACTTTCTTTGACGAACTATACTATGACATTTTTTGACATATACTATACTATAACATTTTTTGGACATACTATACTATAAAAAATTTTGGACATACTATACTATGATATTTTTATCCCTTTTTTACTATGACTTTTTTATGAATTTTTCAACATACTACATTAGGACTTATTTATTACATTTTTTGACATAGCACCAGCAAGTAAGCACTGCAGACTCTGACCGCAGGATCGATTCCCAGTTAGGGCTTGACCTTTTTGAGTGGAATCTGCATGTTGTTCCAGACTTTCTTTGACATACTATACTATGATTTTTTAATGACTTTTTATCACCTTTTTGACATTTTCGACATACTATGATATGACATTTTTTGACATACCATACTATGAATTTTTTATGTCTTTTTTCAACATGCTATAGTATGAGTTTTTTTTTACGTACTATATTGACTTATTTATCACTTTATTTAATGTTCAGTTTCATGGTGGCTCAGTGGTTAGAAAGTGTCAACTAGTAAGTAAGCACTGTAGACTCTGACCGCCGGATCGATACCCCGTCAGGGCTTGAAATTTCTGTGTGTAATTTGTATGTTCATTGACATACTGGGGTTGGACATACAATAATCTCTCAATTATTTTTAATCACCTTTTTGGACGTACTATACTGTGACTTTTTTTTAACATGCTATGAGTTTTTTTTTTTTTTTAATCCCTTTTAATCAATTTTTTTAACATACTATACTATGACGTTTCATGACTTTTTTGACATACAATACTATGATTTATTTAGACTTTTTTACCATTTTTTTGACATACTATAATGACTTCTTTATTACTTTTTGGACATAAAGTTTCATGGTGGCTCTGTGGTTAGAAAGGCTGCAAATAGCACCAGCAAGGAATTTGCATACATACTTTAATATGACTTTTTGTCACTTTATCTGACATACTATAGAATGACTTTTTTTTTAACATACTATACAATTACTTTATCATTTCTTTCGACAAACCTATGACTTCACGACATGCCATACTGTGATCTTCTTTTTAAAAAGGTTTTAAAATATTCCACTTTTGTTTAATACATTATTGGTATTATTCAATTAATTTCATACAAATTAAAACCATTACCACTATTCCAACTGTTTTCACCTTCTTACGCAATTATGCCAGCAATCAAGTTTTGCTTCAGCAATTCAGCTTTTCCGCTTTCACAAGTATTTTCTGCAGCTAATGCATTTTCTAGTTTTTCAGTGCTTGTGTTGTTAAATACAACTCTGTAAAAATGGTTTTGGACAGCTGTGCAGGAACTGACTTTTCGTTTTAATGAAACAAAAATAACTACACAAGTTTCCCAGCTGTGTTCATGATGTCCTGTGTCCAGGTGGTGGCGGTGGATCAGCCCATTGATGGCCTGCGATCCACAGCCCAGCTCAACATCACCGTCCTGGACTACAACGACAACTCCCCACAGTTCCCCAGTATCCCGGACCCGCTACAAATCCCTGAGGGCGTGTACTCGGAGGACACTCCAGGAGAGGTTTTCACCATTGTGCCAACAGACGCAGACCTCGGGCCCAACGGAGAGGTCGCCCTCTCCCTCCTCTCCCCCCACCCACTCTTCAGATTCACCGAGGTGAGGCCTAAAGAGAGGACTGTGGAAATGTGAAATGTGAATATATTTGCTCGAGATGTCGTGTTGTGTTGCAGGATGGGACGTTGCTAGCTGTCGGCTCTCTGGATCGGGAGAGCAGGGAAACGTATGAGCTGCTTGTGAAGGCGTCGGATAAAGGCAGCCCTCCGAGACAGGTAAGAGACACCTGCAGAGAAGGTGGAGAGGGACCCTGAAATACACCGCATTCAAATATGTTGACATTTTCACAGTGTTTCCATTTCTTGAACTGTTTCAGGAAGGTCACAGTTAAGTGGCAATATAATGTTTTAATAATGACAACACCTGATTTTAGTGAGTGAAATTAAAATGTGACACCAGATAAAAAACAAAAGCCAGAGCCTATATTGTATTTAATCGTTGTGAGCTTTCAAATCACCACTTCAGTTCAGAAGGCAGCACTCTGACATGCAATAAAAACAAATAAATGACTGCTCGGCTTGAAGAAGTCGACTGAGACGACTTAATAATTTGAATATTGGACTTGCAGGGGGCAGCCCGATTAATTAACTCCTGATTAATAACTCCTGAATTTAAGTTTTGTGCGTAAAACTAAAAAAAAAACACATTTTGAAACCACAGAGAAATATTAGTAAGAGGTAGTAGAGTTGAAGTTAATGTTAGGCAATAACAAGGTTAACAACATCCTAGAGAAGAGGATAAATAATAATTGAAATTGTAATTAATTATACCAAACCCTGCTGTGCACCAGAACGTCACCAGCGTCAGAGTGAGTCTCATCGACGTCAACGACAACAGACCTGAGTTCAGCTCCAGCAGCTACGTCAGCAGCATCCTCCTGAAAGACGCCGCGAAGGGGAAGCTGCTGCTGACGCTGCACGCCAGCGACGGAGACGCCGGGGACAACTCGCTCATCACCTACAGGTCAGCAGCTGGCTGCTATTACACTTAACTTAACACAGACTCGCATCGCCAGACCCTCCTCCACAGCGCTGCGGAGGACGGTCTGGCTAGTCCACACAGCATTCAGGCATGGGGGAAAAGCGGGCTCTGGTTTATCGGCATTTCTTTGAACCAGTCACAATCGTCTTGGCCGGCACTAAGCGCCGGACGGAGCCACGGTGCCGCTGCAAAATAGCCTCAGGAAGGAACTTGTTTTGTGTATGTTCAAAATTCGTGTTTTTTCAAACGGGACAAGTAGATTTAGTGAGACAAACTTAAGGCTACATTTATATTCAGTTCATATATATTTTTTGAAGGATGTTTTATGTTTAAAATGTACTTTTATTTATTTGATTAGGACAATGAACATGAATCAACATTTCTGTAAATGCGCCAGTGTTAGCCAGTCGGCTAATTTTCAACTGTAGTCCTAGCATGCATGTCTTTATGGTGGGAAGAAACCCGGAGTATGGGTATAATCTCCTTTTAAAGATGATTATTCTGCTCTCTGTTGTCGTAGTTTCTCTGCAGGAAGTTCTCCATATTTGGCCTTGAACAGCGAGAGCGGAGAGGTGACGTTGACCTCTGACCTCGCTGATGTCACAGAGGACACCACCCTGGTGCTGACGGCCATGGCCAAAGACCACGGCCAGCCTCCTCTCAACTCCACGGGTCAGTCCGACAGATACTTTCCTCAAAGGAGACCTATTATGCTTTTCTGTATTTTCCGTCTTAGCTATAATGTTCCAAGGTCGCAGGTTCATGTGAAACTTGACCGAGGCTCCAACAAATTAGGGAAATGTATTTTAAAGAAATCCCTGTGAGCAAAAACCTCAGAGGTCCCACTGTTTCTACTCTCTGCTCTGTATCATGTGATGCTGTGTATGGGCGTCTGCTCTAGACAGGCACGTTACTGCAGTGTTTACGTTACACACCCTGTCACATGTAGCTACATGCTAACGCCAGGGAAAGCTGCCAATGTTGTTAATTTCTCTTAATTTTGGGTTCACATTCCTGCTGGAACATGTCCAGATGAGTAATATTTGGTTTAGAAGCCTTTATTGGTGATTTTACATGGTGTAAAAACCTGCCATATATGCTCCAACATCAGATTGCATGGACACGGAAACGCTGACCAATCAAAGCAGGCTGGGCTTTTTTCGGGCGGGGTGAATACAGGTGCAGCAGCCATGGGCAACATGAGATAAATAAAGTGTTTTTTGAACATTAAAGCATGTAAACAGGTTCTAGAAACACACAATACACGTATGAACCCGAAGATGGTCAAAGGCAAAGTAAAAATACTCCATTACAAGTGCATTCAAAATGTTATAGTTGATGTTATGTGTGTGTTGCAGCTCAGGTTGTGGTGAACGTGGGGGTGGTGAGCCTGGTGGAGGGCGTGGCTTTCCGGAGCTCCTCCTACAACTTCAGCGTCCCTGAGAACCAGCCGGAGGGGGCGGCGGTGGGGACCGTCTGGGCCTCCGCAGGAAGTGACCTTTACGACGTCGCCTACACACTAAATACACACGCTGACCTGTTCTCCGTCGACGCCAGCGGAGCCGTCCGCACAAGAGCACAGCTGGACAAGGAAGAGCAGGAGTGGTACATCCTGGATGTGGAGGCCGTGGACACAAGGACCCCCCCTACGTCAGCCACTGCAATGGTACGACCTGGTTTATTTTGAGTACACTATATATATATATATATATATATATATATATATATATATATATATATATATATATATATATATATATATAGTGTACTCAAAATGTAAAACATTGTCTGTATATTTTAAAACAAATAATATAACAATTTAATATAATAATATAATAATTTCCAACATTCTTTTATTAGAATTTAATATTAAAAAGCACCACTAAAAAAAGTGCTGCTTTTCCAATGTGTACTGTATATTGCACCAGTTGATATCGCAATGACAATAATAAAAGCGAAGTATATTGTGCAGCCCTAGTAACAGCTATATACGTCTCCGTTGCGGGGCAGAAAGTCTCCAGGACCCCTGAGAAGTTGTTGGGTTGTTAGGAGAAACTTTCTAAACTGTGTTCAACAATGCATGAGATTTTCCTTCATTGAAAAGTCGCTGCACGTTCCTGTTTCCATGTTGGCTCTCTTTCCTTCTACATTTGTCTTGCAGCAGAGAACCCGGGCGGGGGGGGACATGTCTCTTTCCTGCTCCCTGAGAAAGTATTCTGACCCGGTTCTTTTCTCTCTCAGGTCAGAGTTCAGGTGGAGGACGTGAACGAATCTCCACTGTTTCTCTCTCAGGTTTATAAGGCATCTGTGTTCAGCATCGCCCCGTACAAAACCTCCGTCATCCACGTCAAGGTAAACACACACACACACACACACACACACACACACAAACACACCCTAACTGGAATAAAACATTATATAATGGCTTTTATTGTCACTATATACATGTACAACTGGATTTAAAGCAACTCCTTTTCCTGTGCCAACATGTATGTTAAAGAAATATAGCAACATGGAATAAAAAATTTGATAAAAGTAGTGCAAAAAAATGGGGGGGGGAGGGGTGGTGCACAGTTCTGAGATGCTATATGCATATATAAAAGAAATAAATATGGTTTCATATACAGTGTGGGTGAGAACCCAGGCTACCCCCACTGGGTTGGGATGGCCCAATAATAAACAGGCTTTTTAAGATTATTACATTTTTTGAGGCATTTATTACACAGGACAGCTGAAGATGTGAGAGGAGGGGGGACATGCAGCATAGGGTTGCAGGTTGGAATTGAACTCGTGGCCGCTACGGCAAGGGCTGAGCCTATATATGGGGGACATGCTGAACCAGGTGAGCTATCCAGGCGCCCCAGCGGTAGCGTTGTTTTAACGGCAGGGATCGCCCCGCGTCCCAGCATCTCTTCACTGACCACTGACAAGCAAAAAAAAAAAAAAAAAAAAGCTCCGCCCTCCTACAACCACGATGGCTGCACCTGATTGGACGAACGTTTTGCTCATGGGGCTGTCTGCTCCCAGATTCCCAACATGGCGAGCATTTGTTTTGTCAGGAAGCGCATCCACCGTTTTTTTCCTTATGTATGTAACTTCTCCCATTTTATATGTTCTATATGGGATTATAAAATATGGTGAATAAACAGAAATAAAACCAAAAGTCCTACTGGTGTCTCTCAGAGTACTCCGTAATCTAGATTGACACATTAACATACTTGCAGATTAATGTACTGCTGTCATGTCATCTGTGTGAACCCCGCAGGCTTCAGACCCGACGTGGGAGAGGAGGGTCGGCTGGTCTACAGTCTGTCAGCAGACCGCGGTGACTTTGACGTGGATCCGTCCTCCGGTCTGCT
The DNA here is from genome assembly GCA_013375575.1 of Percina caprodes. NCBI lineage: Eukaryota > Metazoa > Chordata > Actinopteri > Perciformes > Percidae > Percina > Percina caprodes. Next base: position 518,153 of record JABXJD010000177.1, on the reverse strand, counting down.
GTACGTGGTGTCGGCGCTGGGTCTGGCTGAACAGACGGCTGCTGTGGAGGTGAAGGCCACGGACCCCAGAGGGCTTCAGGCTACAACCAGGGTGGAGGTGAGTGTGGAGGACTGGAGGAAGTGTGTGGGGGGGTGTGGGGTAGAGTGGCACTTCTCCAGCTACCAGCAACCCAACCCAACTCCCTACTGACTGAGCTACTGCCCCCCCCACAGACAGACGTAGAGGTTGACCAATAGCATTGATTTATGAAAAAATATTAGACAGACAGCAATGATTTTTAGTTCAATAAAGATTTTTATTCATTGGACTGCCTCCAGGTGGAAGTCCATGGAAGTGCGAGCAGCAGCGACGTGGTGGTCATCTCCCTCAACCAGCCCGCCAACGTCGTGGAGAAGAAAGTCCCGGAGCTGGAGAAGTGAGACAAGAAGTTCTACTCATCATTAAGATTGCTTTGAGATGTATTGCTTCTGGTTTTAATTCATATATAACATTTGGCAGACTGATCTCATGAAATGGCGTTCATGTATGACTCGCCAATTCATGTGCCATTAACTTTAATGTCTCTTGGTGTGGAGCTTTCTACGACAAAAACCTTCCTGTTTCACTGAACAAAGAAGGGATCTTTTAGACGCTGCTGCTGAGATTTTCCTTAGATTTCAGGATTTTTCTTCCTCTTATTAAATACGTAAAGACGTTAACTTAGAGAATAGTATTGTCTGTACATTCTGTACACGAATGCACACATACTGTACGTATTAAGGCTGTAAAAAGTCATGCATATGCCATTATTGGCGTGTTATCAAGACGCATACTGGCTTTTTAGCGTGTTTATCAACGCCGTTTGGCCTCCGTTGACTTACATTACCTTGCGATTGCATGTGAATCGACGCCGTAGCGAGTAGTACTTGGACTTTCACCACGGAGACCGGGGATCGTGTCCCACATGTCACATTTCCTAAACCCAACCGTTGCTTTCTTCTCACAATAACACGCCAAGTGGCGTGTATGTTTACATCCACTGTATACAGCGTAGACATACACGTGGATATCTCAAAAAGTGTACAGATAACACGACACTTGGCTTAAAAAAGTCGCATGTTTTTTTACGCAAAGTCACACAACAATCTGGAGGGAGTCCCATGGAAGCGATACATAATCTTTAACTGGATCTTTAACACATCGCGTGACATACTTTGAGTATTCCTACAGATTCTGTACCACCCAAGATCCAGTTACTTTATTGTCCCCAATGTCAACAATCAATATCCCAATCAAAACCAATGTGATGCTCACATCCCGTTCCCATGTCTCTTGGAGGGCTCCATCCACCAGGTTCTGCATAAGCACAGAATAATACCCAGAAGCCTCATGACCTTTTCCATAATTCAACACCTTATCAGAACATTCTGGTGCCTTCAGGGCTGAAAAACTGAATCCCAAAAACCCCACTAACAGATGGCAAAGTTACAAATACCTAAAAACAAATTGAGAACTCGAGATTCCAGATTGCTGTCCCACATCCTCAGAGGACTTCAACATCCCACCGAGATACAAGTCTATCTCACGATTGAGATTTCCTTCTGGTTTTTATTGTCATGCTATATAGTTATATTTGTTTCCGGGTCAGGTCTTTGGGTGCGGCTCTGGGCTGGACTGTGAACATCATGGAGGTGTCGAGCGCTAACGGAGGATCGGCTGAGTCCAGGACTGGGAAAGCCGCCGTGAAGACTTTGGTCCACTTCATCAGCGTGGACGGACAAGACGTTGTTTCTGCCGAAGAAGTCACAAAGTGAGCGTTTGATCTTTAATGTTGAAAAGGAAACTTCCACATGCAGAGTTTTACATACAAGTTATGACCAAACTGCCTGATCCAGAATGATTAATATATTTATCACGATACGATATTAAATCGATTCTTTGGATGATACAAGTGTCCTACGAAATGATGCATAAGCCCATTTAACACAATCTTTAATGTTATAATTATTATATATATTTACAACCATTAACTTGGTTAAATTTTATTACAAAGCTCTTTGAGACATTATGAAAATTAAATGGCATATAAAGTGAGGAAATATATTGATAATTTCACCTTGTATCGATACATCTATTCAGATGGATGTAGCGTGACACCCTAACCTCTCGCGAGACATGTGTGACACGTATAAGATGTGACCAATCGTGTTGGAGCTGTAATTATGTCTCTCATTAGGAAACTGCAGAGCCAATCAGCTGCTGTGAGGGCGGCGCTGGTCCAAGTGTTCGGGGAGAGTCTTCATTTTGACGTGGAGCTGAAGCCTCAGAGCCCCGCCTCCAATCAGGCGGCTGTCATCGCTCTGGCAACCACGTTGGCCCTGAGCATGCTGGGATTGATCGTCGCTGTCGCCTTGATCATCAGGTCAGATGGAAACACTCGTGTGCTTCAGACTGGTTACGTTACATAACAATCAACTTCATATTTAGATCGTCTCAGAGTCTCTGAAGTCAGAAAAATTACGATTTCGAGATTCAAATCAAATTTTTTTTTTTAACCCTTGTCTGGTATTCGGGTCAAATTGACCCATTTCAAATTTTTAGAAGAAAAATGGACCAAGTTCCATGTTTTCTACCTGAAATCAGCACCTTACCTTATTTCCTGAGATAAACATGTATTCCTGACTCAGAACATTATTCTGGATATGACACTTATGTTGTTTCCATAGTGATTTTTAACATGAATTATAACCTGATGATAAAAACGAACCCCACTTCCATCTTTAATAGTGTTCTAGTAGAGACTGATTCATTCCCTGAACATAGATGTTATCTCAGCTGCTGGAAATGGAGATAAAGACAATATTTATTAATAGATTATGAAGTAAAATTTTATTTCAGAATTGGTTTTAAAACCCCAAATAAGTCAATTTGACCCGACGGACACGAGAAGGTCCCGGAAGGGAAGACAACACAAGGGTTAAAAAGCGCCCGCTCTACCAACTGAGCTATCGGAGTGCCCTCAAATCTAAATTTTAAGATCAGATTTCAGAATTAATGATGGATAGATATACTTTATTTATCCAGAAGGAAATGAAGGTGTCCAGTAGCTTATAGACAACACACATACACACAGACGTGACATCCACGCACACATACATAGTACAAAAATACAAAGGAAGACATCCATAATGTGCTCTTACAGTAAAGTTGGATTGTAGCATGTTTGAAGGAGCGTTGTGGAAAAAATGCAGAAAGGTGCACTGGTATCACGTGTGGTTCACTTTCTGTCTCATTATTTTATAAAGTCACTGTGTGTTCAATAAGAACGTCTTAACTTTAATGTCTCTTGGTGTGGAGCTTTCTACGACAAAAACCCGCGTTTCACTGAACAAAGAAGGGATCTTTTAGACGCTGCTGCTGAGATTTTCCTTAGATTTCAGGATTTTTCTTCCTCTTATTAAATACGTAAAGACGTTAACTTAGAGAATAGTCTGTACGCAAATACACACATACTGTACGTTCTAATGCTGTAAAAAGTCATGCAAAAGTTTCTCTCAGAAAACATGTAGATCTGTATTGATGGTTAAACAAAACATTAAAAAAATTTACAGCACTTAATCTGAATCCATTATTAATCACCTTTTCATTTTTAAAGGGTAACTACCATGTGTTTCAATCTATGTTCCTGTGTTTTTGTGTCTAAGTGACTGATGGGAACAACAATCTTTGACGTTGGTCAAGCTGCAACGTAAGTTAATAGTAATTGTCCAGCTTCTATTTACCTTCACTATAAGTGCTTGTGTTGCTGCTGACAGACTCAGATTAATATTCTCAGTGTCTGACAACATTATGGAAAGGATTTCTAGGGAGGTCGACATTTATTTTTTTTTTAAACAAAAACATTGCGTTTGCTAAACTCACCAGACTCCATGTAAATAAACACTAATTTTAGCAATGTAAAATACACTTAATTCAAAGTCGACAGAAGGTAAATAAAACTATGAAAAGCCGTTTTGGGTCGTCTTTCCACTTTTCCAACCATCACAACTCTTTGTTTATTTGGTTGAAATAAACAGTTTACTGATCTACGTGTTAAAATATGTCAGCTCTGTACACGCTAAAAGTATTGTTTTTTAAATGGAGTCTGGTGGGTTTAGCGGCAGCGACTTCAGAACTGTTTCTGGTTGAACAGAAAGGTCTCCAAGAGGTTTTAATGGTCTATCTCTGAAGGGATCCTTTCTATAATGTTGCCAGACACTTAGAATATTAATCTGAGTCAAAACAAGCACTTTTGTGAAGGTAAATACAAGCTGGACAATTACTATTAACTTACATTGTAGTTTGTTTCTCCGCTGCCGACTGCAGCGGTCTCGCTTAATACTGGACCAACGTCAAAGATTGTTGTTCATCAGTCACTTAGACACAAATATAGAGAAATAGAGTTGACAACAAACACATGTTAAGCTTTAATGTCAGTACAGCTTCACCCCCAAAGTTAATTAAAGTAGAAATAGTCTTAAACATGTTTGGAATATTTTTATTCTGAAATATCAGCGTCCCATCATGTGACTCCTCCAGGATTTCTGATGACGATTAAGTAAGTTAAGCGTCAACATGTCAACGTGTGTACCCCCTCCCCCCCCTCAGGTTCAAGAGGACGCAGAAACATCAGGAGGATTCTGACAAAGAAAGTTTTGACATTGCCCGACGCGCTGAAGGTTACACGTAAGTCGTCTGGACCTCTTCACAGTTCTCCATTGGACGCCTGCTTTTAATATAAATCCCTCTGTTTTTGTTCCAGGAACTGGTCTCAGGAGAGTCCTGAAACATCTATTCAGGTAAAAGAGGAAAAAAAGAGCAAATGTAAAGTCTCACCATGAAATATTGTAACAAGCTGACAATCAGTCCTGTGAGAACCACGTATCTCTCTAACGTTTTCAAACTTTTAAAGGACCCATGACATGGTGCTCTTTTATATAGACCTTAGTGGTCCCTAATACTGTATCTGAAGTCTCTTTTATATAGACCTTAGTGGTCCCTAATACTGTATCTGAAGTCTTTTATATAGACCTTAGTGGTCCCTAATACTGTATCTGAAGTCTCTTTTATATAGACCTTAGTGGTCCCTAATACTGTATCTGAAGTCTCTTTCCCATAATTCAGCCTTGGTGCAGAATTACAGCCACTAGAGCCAGTCCCACAATGAGGTTTCCTTAGGATGTGCCATTTCTGAGTCTGTAGCTTTGGAGGAGGGGGGGGGGGCAAGGTGGAGGCTGGGGGTGTGGCCTTGAAAGGCAGCGCAGGATACCCAGGGCTCAGTTCACACCTATCACCATTTCTAGCCACTGGGGGGGCCATAGGCAGGCTGGGGGGGGAGACTCATATTAATGTTAAAAAAACTTATAAAGTGAAGTGAAATTTTCATGCCATGGGACCTTTAATGGTGTCAGCTTTGTGACGATGCATTTTCCAGCTGATCCGAGAAGCTTTTTAAAGACTTTGTTTAGCTTAAGGTGGAGGAGAAGTTTCTCAACACAAACATTCAACATCAACACATCTGGAGATACGTGGTTTTCATTGGACAGGAAGGGGATGAAAAACTATCATCAGAAAGGAAATAAAAAGCTGTCAGACAAAGTACCGGAGTACAAAGTACAATATTTACTTCTGAGATGTAGTATAAGTAGAAAGTAGACCGTGGAAATGCTCAAGTAAAAGTACAAGTAAAAGTACAAGTAAATGTACTGGTTCCAATGGTAACTGTTATTTTGTGTTTCAGGGACAGACAAAGTCCTGTGAGAGGACGGACACACAGACAGGCGACGGTGGGACAGTAGAGACGGACGGTAACCGTGTGAGATTCCAGCGGGACAGACAGACGGAGGACGGTAATGGAAGCCAGACTTCTCTCTGATCTGAACCAGCAGCTTCCAGTCCGCTGTATGGAGTCTGCAGAGTGCCACTAACATCATTAGAGACTGACGGACGGATACGGGGGTCGTACGTTTAGGAAAAACCTGGAAAATGATGGAATTTGAACAAATGAAAATCCCAAGCCTGGAAAGGTTTTGGAAAAGTCATTGATTTTTTTTAACAAAGCATAAAAATATGTAAAAAACAAACAAACAAATGGTTTAATAACAAATGTATTTCACGTTGTCTTAATCTTAAGTTTTATTCACTCGCTCATCACTGGTCGCAATGCTGCCTGAAATCAATTCAAAATTAAATTGAAATGCTAGGAAAGTGCCAATTTAACAATGTCTGGCTTCACTTGGACAAGAAGTGGCTCGGGAAGGTCCAGGACCCGAGTAAAGCCAGATGTGGACTATGTTCTAAGATCATTGACATTGGCGGAGCAGCGCTAGCTAACCATGCTAAAGGCGCCGAGCACCGGGCGGCTGTGGCTGCGTGTGAAGACTCGAACACGACCATCACTAGCTTCTTCTCTCCTTCGTCGACACCGAGCAACGTTACGCCCATCTCCAACCCAAGGGACTATCTCCAATGTCCAATCTCCATCTCCAATGTCCAATGTCCAATCTCCATCTCCCGTCCAAGGGACTATCTCCAATGTCCAATCTCTATCTCCAATGTCCAATCTCCAACCCAAGGGACTATCTCCAATGTCCAATCTCCAACCCAAGGGACTATCTCCAATGTCCAATCTCCAACCCAAGGGACTATCTCCAATGTCCAATATCCAATCTCCAACCCAAGGGACTATGTCCAATGTCCAATCTCCATCTCCAACCCAAGGGACTATGTCCAATGTCCAATCTCCATCCCAAGGGACTATCTCCAATGTCCAATCTCCATCTCCAACCCAAGGGACTATGTCCAATGTCCAATCTCCATCTCCATCCCAAGGGACTATCTCCAATGTCCAATCTCCATCTCCATCCCAAGGGACTATGTCCAATCTCCATCTCCAACCCAAGGGACTATGTCCAATGTCCAATCTCCATCTCCATCCCAAGGGACTATCTCCAATGTCCAATCTCCATCTCCAACCCAAGGGACTATGTCCAATGTCCAATCTCTATCTCCAACCCAAGGGAGTATCTCCAATGTTACTAGACAAGATGCATTATGGGCAGAGTTGTTTTGGCTGTTAAAAGCTGCAAACTCGGTATTCTTTTAAATCATCCGAGGATGTTCACCGTCACGTTTCCTGAGAGTCTGTTGGCAGCCAAATTTGGGGAAGTGTGTACTTATGTAATTTTGGATTTACATAATCTACATTTTCAGGAAAACAGTGATGGGAATTTGAAGTTTTGGGAACGTATTGGTTAAGATGCGTATGAACCCTGATTACACTCGGTCAGTGTGTTTAAGGGGAGACGCGGTTTCAATCTCACCAAATGGGAAATGGAAATGTTCGCAGGAAACCAACGAAGAAACTGAAATGGGTTTCGATTTGACAGACGGACCCAAAATAAAAATATGAAACTTTAATAATTTTGTGATTCATTTTGAAATTTTGTTGAAATAAATAATTGAAAGTTCATTCTTGACCTTTTGAAAAGAAAACTTCAGCCACTGAAGGAAGAAAAACCTAGTAGATATTATTATTATTATAATATTTAAAAAACAAAAAGTGACATATAGAACATAAATATATAAAACATAATATATTATAACTTGAATTTTAAGAGCAAATTTAATTAATCAATCTAATATCTTTTTTGCACTATCCCTTGCTGCTGCTGGTGAGACGTGTAATTAAAATGATTTTTAATAGTAATAAGTAATAATACATGAAGTTATTCACGTGGCACTCTTCAGCCTCCGTACCCCAACAGACGTCCCGCAACTGATTTTATCAAACAGTTTTTTTTAAACATTATTTTTTATTTTTTTCCTTTATTAGATAGTGACAGTGGACAGATGTGAAAGGGGGACCGAGATGGGGGATGACGTGCAGCAAAGGGCCGCAGGCTGGATTCGAACCCGGGTCGCTGCAGGACTCAGCCTACATGGGGCGAGCTATAGGGCGCCCCTATGAAACAGTTTTAATAACGAAACTCAGCTGCTGTCGTGTTCAATTTGACTTTTTATTTTAAATTAATTATCTTCTCAGCACCAACACTGCAAATTATTTGGGCTCACGTTTAGCCCGAGAGACAGAATGAGACAGAATGGACAAAAAGGCACTTTATTCTAGAAAAAAACTTTAAAGAACTAGAAAAAATGCTCCACCTGTACTTTAAGTTCAAATAAAGGAAAAAAGATGAATATCTGGCCAGCAAGTGTAGGAAAGGACAGATTTGTGGTCTTCAGAGAGGATCTGATGTCACTGCAGTTATGTTTAATTATCTATTGAGTATTAATATCCGTAGAATGTCAAAACTGGTCTCATGTGCCAGGGTAGCTCACCCGGTGGAGCGTGCGCCCATATATAGAGGTTTACTCCTCAACGCAGCGGCTGCCGGTTCGACTCCATCCTGCGTGTCATCTCCTCTCTCTCCCGTTCATGTCTTCAGCTGTTCTGTCAATAAATAATAATAATAATCCTAAAATACCCCAAAAATCTTTTAAATGTGTAAAACTGATCTGAACTTAAATGCTTAAAATTTAATCCTCATGTCGCCCTCCTGTTGCCCTCCTGTTGCCCCCATGTCGCCCTCCTGTTGCCCTCACGTTGCCCTACTATTGCCCCCATGTCGCCCTCCTGTTGCCCTACTGTTGCCCCCATGTCGCCCTCCTGTTGCCCTCACGTTGCCCTACTATTGCCCCCATGTTGCCCTACTGTTGCCCCCATGTCGCCCCCATGTCGCCTTCATGTTGCCCCCATGTTGCCCTCATGTTGCCCCCATGTCGCCCTCATGTCGTCCCCATGTTGCCCTCATGTCGTCCTCATGTCGCCCCCATGTCGCCCCCATGTCGCCCCCATGTCGCCCCCATGTCGTCCCCATGTCGCCCCCATGTCGTCCCCATGTCGCCCTCATGTCGCCCCCATGTCGCCCCCATGTCGTCCTCATGTTGTCCTCATGTCGCCCCCATGTCGCCCCCATGTCGTCCCCATGTCGCCCCCATGTCGTCCCCATGTTGCCCCCATGTCGTCCCCATGTCGTCCCCATGTTGCCCCCATGTCGTCCTCATGTCGCCCCCATGTCGCCCCCATGTCGTCCTCATGTTGTCCTCATGTCGCCCCCATGTCGTCCTCATGTCGCCCCCATGTCACCTTCATGTCGTCCCCATGTCGTCTTCATGTTGTCCTCATGTCGCCCCCATGTCGTCCCCATGTCGTCTTCATGTCGTCCTCATGTCGCCCCCATGTCGTCCTCATGTCACCTTCATGTCGTCCCCATGTCGTCTTCATGTTGTCCCCATGTCGCCCCCATGTCGCCCCCATGTCGTCTTCATGTTGTCCTCATGTCGCCCCCATGTCGTCTTCATGTCGTCCTCATGTCGCCCCCATGTCGTCCTCATGTCACCTTCATGTCGTCCCCATGTCGTCTTCATGTTGTCCTCATGTCGCCCCCATGTCGTCCCCATGTCGCCCCCATGTCGTCCCCATGTCGTCTTCATGTTGTCCTCATGTCGCCCCCATGTCGTCCTCATGTCGTCTTCATGTCGCCCCCATGTCGTCCCCATGTCGTCTTCATGTTGTCCTCATGTCGCCCCCATGTCGCCCTCATGTCGTCCCCATGTCGTCCCCATGTTGTCCTCATGTTGTCCTATATCAATGTTCTTTTTAATTCCCCAAAATAACATGATTGATTCCACACAACGCTCTTTGCCAAGTACAAATCTCTACTTTCATTAATTTTGGGGCGTCTTATTCAATTTTATAGCATTTGAAACCAAATTGAAGTGTTTTTGAAATAGTATTGAGAGTAAAAGTTGACATATTCCAGTCTGTGATTATCATCAACATCCATTCCTTTAATTTTAGTCTCAATAATTCCTAATTTCTGCTTTTCTAACTCAAACATTAGGTATAATTTCCTATAAATGAGGTTTAATGACCATAAATTCCAAAAATAACTAAAACTAAAGTTAATAAGTTAGTGTTACGTAGTGTTAAACGTCAAAAAAGTGACAAAAATTGCAAAAAGCATCAAGTGTCGAAAAAAAGAGACAAAAACGTAAGAAAAAGTTAAAAAGCATCAACAAAATAGTTGATGAGATCGATTTTGACGAGAAGACAACACGAGGATTTTGTTTTCAGAGTTTTTATTCTGATTTATTCTGATTTGAAGGTAATTAACGACGCAGCTCTGCAGAAACGCTGGAATATAAACTGCGTCTGTGTTTCAATCTGTAAAAACTATAAAATAAAGTTTGGAATTCATCTTTTGTAATATTTGCAAAGTATGAAATAAAAAGACGTTCTGCTATTTTAGTATTTTGTAAATCTCAATAGTTCCAAATATATCTCGAGTGCAAAAGGACGTTAACGCTTTTATTCGGGTTGTGGACGGCGGATTATTAATAAATAAATAAATAAATAAAGCCGTTATATCATCCAACGTGTGATCAAGGAGAGGGACAGCTGTCCCACCGGGGTCACAAAGGACAGGGGAGACATTTTGTTTGTCCTTCTCCACCGTCGGAGTCGCTACTTGCCGAAGTCACTCTCTCACTCGCTCTACCACACAGACATACACACACACAAAGAGACACACACACACACACACACAAAGACAGAGACAAACACACAGAGACATATACACACAAACCAAGAGACAGAAAAAGACACATACGCACACACACAAAAAGAGACACACACAAAAAGACAGACACACACACAAACCAAAAGACAGAAAAAGACACACAGACAATGAGACAGAAAAAGACACAGAGACATATACACACACACGAGACGCACACAGAGACACAAACAGCTATTCTCAGACACACAAAGGGAGTCACACACACAAAAAGACAGACACACACACACAAACCAAGAGACACAAAAAGACACAGAGACACACACACACACAAGACCGAAAAAGACACACACACACACACAGCTATTATCTTGGAGATGTGCTAGAATGACGCTGTAAATGAGCGGTCAGGTGATGTGTTTCGATAAGCGTGAAAATGGCCGCTGAGGAGGTGAAACGGCCCCTGGCCCCCGGTCCCTGGTCCCGGCCCCTGGCCTCCGGTCCCTGGTCCCTGGCCCCCGGCCCCTGGTCCCCGGTCATCAGGCCTACTTACAGGCTAAGTGAGTAAGTGTGTGCGTCCCGGCCGATTTATAGTGCTGAGATGTTAAAGGGTTTATTTCTATTTCTTTGTCCATCTTCCAGGTGGCCTAACCTTCGTTAATAAATAACTAATAAATCACGTTAAAATGTCTTAATGACTCATTGTTGACAAAAGGCAGAGGAGCTGTGTGCGTGTGCACATTTGAATAAAGTCAGGCTGCCAACGGGTCGGGGCTTTTAAAAAGATGTCAATCAAAAGGTACTCGTCTGGCTCGGGCTCACCTGGTTACAGATGCCCCCGCCCCCCCCGTCCCCCCATTCAAACTAAAAGCTGGGTTAGTGGGCCGTCTGTTTATTTCAGTAACATTAACAACTGGGTGCGGCTGTAAGGAATCTACCGGGATGTTGGAAGCCTCCTCGATGTTGGACCGTCACAGAAAACCAATTAAAAAAATATATTTTTATTATAACATTCATATCGGCACCGATGTCGAAACCTAGAACCCTTCAAACATCAACATGTCATTTATTAATATGGATTCGTGTCAAAATTACACATAAACTATGTTTCCTACTCTATTTTGCCTGGAAACGCTCGCTCACACCACACAGGCAGTGTCCCCCCCCAGCGTGTGTGTGTGTGTGTGTGTGTGTGTGTGTGTGTGTGTATATAAAAACAGGACTTTTGTGGAATAAGTAAATGAAAACTTCAGGATATTTCCAAACAAATTAGAAACATAAAATTTTCCAAAACCGATCCACTGTGTGGAAAAAAAGCTTAAAACTTCATAAAGTTACCAGGTGGTTACCATGACAACAAATACTTTCAGAATCCTTGCAGTTAGTTTCATCTCATGTACCTAGTTTAAAACTATATATATAACTATAACTATACAGGTAAAAGCCAGTAAATTAGAATATTTTGAAAAACTTGATTTATTTCAGTAATTGCATTCAAAAGGTGTAACTTGTACATTATATTTATTCATTGCACACAGACTGATGCATTCAAATGTTTATTTCATTTAATTTTGATGATTTGAAGTGGCAACAAATGAAAATCCAAAATTCCGTGTGTCACAAAATTAGAATATTGTGTAAGGGTTACATTTTGAAGACACCTGGTGCCACAAAGTAATCAGCTGATTAACTCAAAACACCTGCAAAGGGCTTTAAATGGTCTCTCAGTCCAGTTCTGAAGCCTACACAAACATGGGGAAGACTTCAGATTTGACAGCTGTCCAAAAGGCGACCATCGACACATTGCACAAGGAGGGAAAGACACAAAAGGTTATTGCTGAAGAGGCTGGCTGTTCTCAGAGCTCTGTGTCCAAACACATTAATAGAGAGGCAAAGGGAAGGAAAAACTGTGGTCAGAAAAAGTGTACAAGCGATAGGGATCACCGCGCCCTAGTCAAGATTGTGAAAAAGATTCACAAGGAGTGGACAGCTGCTGGAGTCAGTGCTTCAAGATCCACCACCAAGAGACGCTTGAAAGACATGGGTTTCAACTGCCGCATACCTCGTGTCAAGCCACTGTTGACCAAGAAACAGCGCGAAAGCGTCTCACCTGGGCTAAGGAAAAAGAGCTGGACTGCTGCTGAGTGGTCCAAAGTCATGTTTTCTGACGAAAGCAAATTTTGCATTTCCTTTGGAAATCGAGGTCCCAGAGTCTGGAGGAAGACAGGAGAGGCACAGGATCCACGTTGCCTGAAGTCTAGTGTAAAGTTTCCACCATCAGTGATGGTTTGGGGTGCCATGTCATCTGCTGGTGTCGGTCCACTCTGTTTCCTGAGATCCAGGGTCAACGCAGCCGTCTACCAGCAAGTTTTAGAGCACTTCATGCTTCCTGCTGCTGACCTGCTCTATGGAGATGGAGATTTCAGGTTCCAACAGGACTTGGCGCCTGCACACAGCGCAAAATCTACCCGTGCCTGGTTTACGGACCATGGTATTTCTGTTCTAAATTGGCCAGCCATCTCCCTGACCTTAGCCCCATAGAAAATCTGTGGGGTATTGTGAAAAGGAAGATGCAGAATGCCAGACCCAAAACGCAGAAGAGTTGAAGGCCACTATCAGAGCAACCTGGGCTCTCATAACACCTGAGCAGTGCCAGAAACTCATCGACTCCATGCCACGCCGCATTAATGCAGTAATTGAGGCAAAAGGAGCTCCAACCAAGTATTGAGTATTGTACATGCTCATATTTTCATTTTCATACTTTTCAGTTGGCCAACATTTCTAAAAACTCCCTTTTTGTATTAGCCTTAAGTAATATTCTAATTTTGTGACACACGGAATTTTGGATTTTCATTTGTTGCCACTTCAAATCATCAAAATTAAATGAAATAAACATTTGAATGCATCAGTCTGTGTGCAATGAATAAATATAATGTACAAGTTACACCTTTTGAATGCAATTACTGAAATAAATCAAGTTTTTCAAAATATTCTAATTTACTGGCTTTTACCTGTATATATATATATATATATATATATATATATATATATATATATATATATATATATGATTCTGTACTTACGTTTCCACGTCCCGGGTTTTGTGGTCCATTTAGCGTCCCGTACGTCGCCGTAGCAACACCGATGCTGATGTGAACGTCTGCAGCCTGAAAACCAATTTTAAAACTTCTTCTTCTCTTCTTTTGAGACAAACACCAAGGAAAAGAAACAAAGAAAAAACCCTCACGGCTCCACGTTGATTCAAGTTCTTAATTCTTCTTATTAAAACTGTTTTTATTAATTTATTCTCTATTAAAACAAAATCAAAAAGGTAGTCTGAACACAGCAGAAGAAGCGAAAATGAACAATAGATTATGGAATGTACTTCAGTAAAGAAAATAAAAGCTCCAGCTGGTCCAACATGGAGGGGGGGCGGGGGGGGGGCTTTATTACAACCACAGTCAAATAAAGCACCGCTTTTATATATTCATATATATATAAAGATATTTATATATATATTTATATAGTTTTCATATACACCTTCAGGCAATGACTCGAGGAGATTCTTTACAGAATCAAGTTGTCGTGGTTCTCTTAATTTACAGTAAACTTCGTTTCTGGGTCATTAAACCGCAGAAAAAGTCAAGGCAACTTCCTTTTGCCTCGTTCATAAAGTACAAAACTGGCACAGAGGACGACCGTTTTTATACACAGTAAAAATGCAATAAAATTAAATTACATACAGGAGACCAAAGTTCTGTAAACTTTTCCCCGTTACAGCAAACCGCAAACAAATAAAATCACTTTGCAAAACCAATTCTAATCGGTATAAAACACAAAAAAACAACAAAAAAACAACAAAAACTTGTTTTTTTTTTTGCCCTTTGAGAAAAAGAAATGTGCTATAAGCTCGTACAACTTGTTCTTTTTTTTCTTCTTTATTTGTCAAACGGGGGAGTCGGCGGCTGTGCGTGGAGTCGGAGTTATTATTATTATTTTTTTAATAGAGTGAAACGACACGGCGAGCGCCACTGAAGCTGCAAAACCCGACCGACTGAACATCAGCAGAAGGCAACGAACAGCAGCACACAAACAGCAGAAGAAGAAGAAGAAGAAACCCAAAAAAAACCCGGGGGAAATGTTGTTTTTTCCCCTCTGATTTCTAAAGAGAGAGAGAAATAAAGAAAATAAAAGAAAATAAAAAGGCTTTTGTTAAAGATTTCATGGCGGCTGTGAGTTGATGATGTCATGAAGAGGGCGGGCCCTTAACAGACAGTTTGGTAACTATGGCGATGGTGGCTTCCACCGTCCTGTACAGCATGTCCAGCATGTCGGGCGGGGGGGTGGCGCCCGGAAACACCTGCGGCGAGGACGAGGGGTCGCCGCCGCCCTCCGGCCCCTCCCCCACAAACCCAGAGGCTGATGGGAAGGCAGCGTCCTCCGAGAGGGGGGGGGCCGAGCTGCCCTTAGAGCCCGCCTCTTTCTCTTCCTTCCCTTCCTCTGACGTAGCAGACATCGCCTCCCCCCTCCTCCCCTCCCGCTGCTCCGCCTCCTCCTCCTCCTCCTCCTCCCCCCCCCCGGCTACCATACACCGCGGTTGCTCCGCCTCCTCCGCCGGCACAAACGCCTCCCCCGCCTCATGCAGCAGCGAGGAGGACGACGAGAACGAGGAGGACGACGACGAAGACGCCTCCATCTTCTCCTCTTTGGGGGAGGAGTCCAGGTTCTCGGAGGCGACGGGGGCGGGGTCGGGAGAGGGCGGGTCCTGCTCCGTGCCCGGGTCGATCAGCGAGGAAGAGTCCCGGGTCTCGGTGTCCGAGGTGCTGGCGGGCGTCAGCGCCTCCTGGTGGTCGGCCTTCGGCTCGCCGCAGGGCGGCAGGGCGGAGGACGAGGTGGACGCCACGCAGAGCGCCGCCGCGTCCCTCGCTCTGTCCTCATCACTGCTCACCCTCCGCCGCTTCACCGGGGTCGCCCCTTCATCTTCAGCTGACACACACACACACACACACACACACACACACACACACACACACACCAAGACACAGACACAAAGACACAGACACAAAGACACACACACCAAGACACAGAGACACACACACACACACCCCAAGACACAGAGACACACACCCCCCAAGACACAGAGACACACACACACACAAAAAGACAGAGACACAAAGACACACACACAAAAAGACACAGACACAAAGACACACACACACACCAAGACACAGAGACACACACACACACCAAGACACAGAGACACACACACACAAACAAAAGGAAACACAAAGACACACACACACAATAAGAGACACAAAGACACACACACACAGAAAAAGAGACACACAGACACACACACACACACACACACACACACTCAATTAAAAACCTTAAACACTCCAATGACTGTATCGTGTACTTAACGCTGAATAAATTTAACTTAACTATCGTATAAAACCCTTTTCAACCTCTAAATGTTCTGATTTATTCCAGTTTCAGTACTTCCAGGAGCTTCTGATTCAGGCCAATATTTGTTTAGATCTTTCTTTGTGTTTATGTGTGTGTGTGTGTGTGTGTGTGTGCGTGCGTGTGTTGTACCTTTGGCCTTTTGGTCCTTGGCCTCGAGCTCCAGAGCGCTGCGCTGCTGGACACACACCCGGCATCGATCCAGCAGCTCCTGCAGCGCGGGGCAGAGCGCCGGGTCCACGGTCTGGGGGGGCTGGACGGACAGCAGCAGCACCAACGCCCTCAGGTCCTGACAGAGAGAGAGGGACAGACTCAAACCAAAGATAAAAGGTGTTGTTTGGGGGGTGTCTGGGGTGTGTGTGTGTGTGTGTGTGTGTGTGTGTGTGTGTGTGTTAACGGCGTTCAGCAGGCCGCTGGTCTTGCTGAGCTCCAGGCGGTGAGCTGCCAGCTCAGGCTGCAGGCTGCTCTGTTCACTCAGAAGGTTCGCCACCAAAACGCTGATCAGGTTGGAGCAGCTGGGACCCGACAGCACCTGGACCTACAGACAGACAGACAGACAGACAGACAGACAGACAGACAGACAGACAGACAGACAGACAGGCAGACAGGCAGACAGACAGACAGGCAGACAGGCAGACAGGCAGGCAGACAGGCAGGCAGACAGGCAGGCAGACAGTCAGACAGACAGACAGGCAGACAGACAGACAGACAGACAGACAGACAGACATGCAGTCAGACAGACATGCAGTCAGACAGACAGACAGACAGACAGACAGACAGACAGACAGACAGACAGACAGACAGACAGACAGCCAGACAGACAGCCAGACAGACAGGCAGACAGACAGACAGACAGCCAGACAGACAGACAGACAGACAGACAGACAGACAGACAGCCAGACAGACAGGCAGACAGACAGACAGCCAGACAGACAGACAGGCAGACAGACAGACATGCAGTCAGACAGACAGACAGACAGACAGACATGCAGTCAGACAGACAGACAGACAGACAGACAGACAGACAGACAGACAGCCAGACAGACAGGCAGACAGAGCAAGCCACGCACACACACATAAAGACAGACAGACACACACATGCACATACACAAACGGACAGAGCAAGCCACACACAGACAGACACACATGGACCCACACACACGCACACATACACAGACAGAACACACACACACACACACACACACACACACACACACACACACACAGACAGACACACACACACACACACACACACACACACAGAGAGACAGAGTTGCCGTTAGGGTTGGGTTTAAAACATTGATTTTCCAATTCAAATATCTAATTTGAATGATCCGTAGTAGATTAATATTAATATCCCAAGGACAACGTCTTTTCAGAGGCTCCGTTTTAAAGCTGGACTGAAGACGTTCGTATCATCTGAAACTAGACTAAAGAATCCGTGTCACGCTAAACAACGCTCCTCCGGAGGGGGATACCCGCCATGTTACTGTCCACAGATGAAGGGCTTTATGTACAACTCTGCCCTAAAGCTCCATGTTCCTGCTCGGTGGTCAATTCTTAATGACGACATTCATATTATTAATAATGGGTTCCTCGTACCATTTACAGCATTGGTTCTCTGACAATCTCTTTTATATCCAAGCTTTATTGTAACTGATACAGCACAAATCAATAAGGTATCAAATCGGAAATGAAATCAAAGTGGAAAATTGTGAATCCGAATTGATTGAGGTAGAACGTCAGTCGTCTGTTGTCAGATCTTCAGGTCTCAAAACACAGTGAATTTTCTCCTGATGCATGTCTGAAAAATGCCATTTTAGTGTGAGAATGTTCTGGAGATACGTGGCTTGTGGAAAGGGGATCCAAAATATACTTTTGGTGACAATGGGAGCAAAAGAGCCGCTCATTATCTGTGTTCCTGCTGTGTGCCGCCAGTCTCCTGAAGAGGAGAAACCCACAGGACACGCAGACAGGACGTTACAGAGACAGGACGTTACTCTGATTGGGGGTTCTACCTTGTGCAGGAAGCAGGTGAGGAAGGAGTACGCGGCGTTGTTGTTGAGGAACGTCCTCTCGTCCATCAGGATGCACTTGATGTACTCGCTGAAGGCCGGATCCTCACACAGCAGCTTCACACACGTTTTAGCTAGAACTGACTGAAAGATACAGACACATAGCTTATTATATAATAATATATATTATATATACATATTTAGCTTTATCGTCTTTGCCAAAGCAGTGACAGAAATTCTCCTTCACATCGTACACTACGTACCTGCGACTGACAGAGCTCCGTCCATAGTTTGGGGAAGAGAGCGAGGTGAAGAGGAAGTCCTTCATAAGCGATCAACACACCTGCGAGAGAGAGAGGTAAATATATCTGACTTTATGTTTCTGTGCGTTTTCGGTTCACACACACACACACACACACACAGACAGACCGATACATACTCAGTTTGACGAGTGTGTCGGTGAATTTCTCGCAGTTGATGGCGACACGACACAGCAGGTGGCTGAACTGGTGGTAGGACAGGAAGTAATCCAGCAGCATCCGGTCGTACACCTCGTCTTTACCCTGAGAGAGAGAGAGAGAGAGAGAGAGAGAGAGAGAGAGAGAGAGAGAGACACACACACACACAGACAGACACACACACACACACACACACACACTTTACTACCAATTTCAGGCTCCTGCAGATTTTAAAGACCCAATGTGAACTTTATCTTAAAGATTTTTTAGTTTTACGGTTTTAAATTTAGTTTAATTTCAAAATGCTAAAAAGAAAGGGAGGAAGGGAGAGCCGCAACAATTACTTTCCTTACCGATTAGTCACATTTACGATGATATAAAAGAGAAAAAGCAGATAATGTACACATTGGAACACTGATGTGACAGACGGCTTGTTTGAGACGAGGCAGACCGACTTGGAGCTGCAGTTTCTTCCACAGGCTGGTTGGGAAAGGACATGTGACACCTCGACAGTAGGTCGAGACACGGGGGACGTGACGGGGTGGGGTGGGGGAGACAACAGGTGAGTGTCAGGTGACCGTACCTTGCTGCTCTCCACCATGGACGGCAGCAGACACATGTTGAGCTCTGGTCTCGGGGGGCGGATGTTGTTCTTGGCTCCCATCAGCTTGATGTTCTCTCTGCAGGGCAGGTAAGGGCCGAACGACACTGAGGACACACACACACACACACACACACACACACACACACACACACACACACACACACACACACACACACACACACACACACACACACACACACACACACACACACACACACACACACACACACACACACACACACACACACACACACACACACACACACACACACACACACACACACACACACACACACACACACACACACACACACACACACACACACACACACACACACACACACACGTTGAAAATTCCTTTTATTCTCCATGTCTCCAAAACCTCGTCTGTGTGCATGTTCATGTCATTTTGTGTCGTTATACATGTATGCTGTGTTTCCTTATAAGGGCGTTATCTCTCTAGTTTTATCTCCAGAGTGAGACGTCTCTCTAGTTTTATCTCCAGAGTGAGACGTCTCTCTAGTTTTATCTCCAGAGTGAGACGTCTCTCTAGTTTTATCTCCAGAGTGAGACGTCTCTCTAGTTTTATCTCCAGAGTGAGACATCTCACTAGTTTTATCTCCAGAGTGAGACATCTCTCTAGTTTTATCTCCAGAGTGAGACATCTCTCTAGTTTTATCTCCAGAGTGAGACATCTCTCTAGTTTTATCTCCAGAGTGAGACATCTCTCTAGTTTTATCTCCAGAGTGAGACATCTCTCTAGTTTTATCTCCAGAGTGAGACATCTCACTAGTTTTATATCCAGAGTGAGACATCTCACTAGTTTTATCTCCAGAGTGAGACATCTCACTAGTTTTATCTCCAGAGTGAGACATCTCCCTAGTTTTATCTCCAGAGTGAGACATCTCCCTAGTTTTATCTCCAGAGTGAGACATCTCCCTAGTTTTATCTCCAGAGTGAGACATCTCCCTAGTTATATCTCCAGAGTGAGACATCTCACTAGTTTTATCTCCAGAGTGAGACATCTCACTAGTTTTATCTCCAGAGTGAGACATCTCACTAGTTATATCTCCAGAGTGAGACATCTCTCTAGTTTTATCTCCAGAGTGAGACATCTCTCTAGTTTTAGCTCCATCTCACTTCTATACTATCTTTGTATACTGTATATATATTATTCTGAGTTGCACATGCTCAGTAGCTCGGTATGTTGTTTAAAGGGTGATGAAGAGGAGGAGGAGGCTCACTGGGGATGTTGCTGTGGTGGTAGGTGCAGTGGTTGTGCTGCAGGAAGGGGACCAGAGTGTGCAGGAAGTCGTGAGGACTCAGCAAAACCAGTTCCTTCAGAACATCTGCAGGAACCAGAACAAAGATACAAAACATTAGAGCCAGCGAGGGGGGGCCCCAGAGCCCAAAGTTACACCTTCATAACGTTAGTTTTGTCTAGAGCTGCAAAGAGGAATCAATACGTTAAAGGTGCTGTAGGTAGGATGGTAAAGATCCAGGACTTAGCCAAAGAATTTGAACATTCAACAACTTCTCAGTCCCGCCCCCTTTTCTGCTAAAGCCCAAACGGTCTACCCCCCCCCCCACGAGGGAAAATGAATGTGTGTCCGTGAGCGCTGATTGACACCGTTAAAGCTCAAATATTACAAACATATAGAGCTGCAAAGATTAATCAATTAGATATCAACTATTAAATTAACTTAATTGATTATTCGGTTTGAGTAATTTCTTATTAATGTTGATGTCAGCTGGTTAAATGTGAATATTGTTCTAGTTTCTTCTCTCTTATTTGACAATAAACTGACTATCTGAGTGGTGGACCAAACAAGACGTTTGAGGGCGTCATCTTGGGCTTTTTGGGAAAGACTGATCCACATTTTTCACCATTTTCTGACATTTCGGAGACCAAATAACTCATCCTTTAATCCAGATTAAATCCAGATTAATTCATTAATCAATTAATTAATTAATTAATTAGTTGCAGCTCTTATTTTGTCCAACCAACTGTCAAAACCTCAACTTTCTTACTAATACATTAACACTTCTCAAGAAAGATCATCCTAAACCATTCTAATTCTATTTCTAAACCCATCATTGTGTTGGTGTGTGTGTGTGTGTGTGTGTGTGTGTTACCCAGGCAGGCGTTGCGGAGCTCGGGCGGGCTGTAGGAGTTCAGAAGTGTGAGCAGCTTGTGAGCAAAGTCGATCCTCTCCTGCCACTGGATCAGAGCCTGCTTCACATCTGGAACCACAGATACAGAAACATCTGCTTAGAACCGACTGTTGGTCCCTATGGATCTGCACTTATTTCTGTGCTGCACCTACATTTCCCCACTTGTGATCAGTACAGGTTCATCATACATATACTTAAATAAAATATATTTTAGTTCCATATCAGAATAGTTTAGTATATAATAACTTCTTCTAATTCACATGTCAAAATGTCCGATGACGTTAGAATAGGAGACACCAGTTGCTCCCCGGATGCTGTATGTATAGCGGTCCACTGCTCCTGATACTAAAAGGGTAACTATGGTTTTTTTTCAACATGGAGCCGATTTTCCTAAGTGACTGATGAACAACAATCTTTGACGTTGGTCCAGTATTAAGCGAGACCGCTGCAGTCGGCAGCGGAGAAACAAACTACAATGTAAGTTAATTGTAATTGTCCAGCTTGTATTTACCTTCACAAAAGTGCTTGTTTGCCGCTGAGAGACTCAGATTAATATTCTAAGTGTCTGACAACATTATGGAAAGGATTTCTAAGGAGATAGACCATTAAAACCTCTTTGAGACCTTTCTGTTTAACCAGAAACAGTTCTGAAGTCGGTAGCGCTAAATCCACCAGACTCCATTTAAAAAAGCAGTACTTTTAGCGTGTATGGAGCAAACGTATTTTCACATGTAGAACGGTAAACTGTGTTTATTTACACCAAAACTAGAGTTGTGATGGTTGGAAAAATGGAAAGACGACCCAATGTGGGTTTTCATAGTTGTAATTAGTTTCTGTAGACTTTGAATGAAGTGCATTTTGCAATGCTAAAATTACTGTTTATTTACATGGAATCTGGTGGTTTTAGCAAATGCTAAAAAAAAGGAATCTTACTCTTTAACAGAAAGGTTCATCTCCTTAGAAATCCTTTCCATAATGTTGTCATAAGAGTCTGTCAGCGGCAAAACAAGCCCTTTTATGAAGGTAAATACAAGCTGGACAATTACTATTAACATACATTGCAGCTTGTTTTGCCGCTGCCGACTTCAACGATCTCGCTTCATACCGGACTAACGTCAAAGATTGTTGTTCCCATCAGTCACTTAGACACCAAAACACAGGAATATAGGGTCCAGGTTGAAAAGACAACGGTAGTAACCCTTTGAGACAGGTTAAATGCAGTAACTATATGTCACTACATGGTATATGTGAAGAATTAAGAATAAAGTTTTTTAATTTATTTTTCTAAAAACTCGTCAGGCAGACCTTTGCGCTGCAGGTACGGCCGGGTGGCTTTGAGGACGGACAGGAAGATGGAGAGCAGCTCCACCAGGTCCCCGGTGACGTGACACGCCGTCGCCTCGTGGTACATCATGTGCAGAGTGTTGAAGGACTGCAAAAGACAGACGGACAGGGACAGTCTTATTATTCTTATTATTCACAGCGGCAACAGGAGAGAGCCAGGATGAGTTTCCCCTCAATTATTACTAAAAAATACAACATTAACTTTTAATATCTATCTATCTATCTATCTATATCTATATCTATATCTATATCTATATCTATATCTATATCTATCTATCTGATTATTTGTGTGCATATATTTTGTTTATAAAGAATATAAATGATGAAAGCAAAGTCCAAAAGTAAAAATGTCTTTATGTCTCTTTTTCACTGTTTTTTGGTTGTAGGACTTGTTATTTTACTAAAACTTGTCTGAAATTTGATTCTTTTCTGTCTGATGTAAAGGGAAGATCCCAATCCAGATCCAGATCCTGATCCTACCTCAGTCATGAGGATGAGTCCCCTGTTGAAGACCACCAGCAGTCGGTCCTCGTCGTTCTCCAGCAGAACCCTGAAGGCACTGAGAGGAACAACAAAACCACGAGTTAGGATCTAGACAGTAGAAGCTCCTGAAGGCAGATATTGGGGGGTTTCAGTCAGCGTATTTTTATCCGCATTCTGAAGTATCGCATTAGAAAATGTTTTTACGCTCGCTTGTGGTGATTTTCGCCTTTTTCGAAAAAAAATGGGAGACTCAATATGTGAACTCAATATGTGAACTCATATTCTTTTTTGGGCAGAAAGAAAACAGCATTTAAAACATTACAACATCCTAAAGACTAAAAAATTAGAAGTTGGTAAAAAGGTTATAAATTGCAACATATCGCAGAATATTGATATACAGACATACAGATGAGTTTAAAATCACAATAATATCGTATCGTGGCATAAGTACCGTGACAATATCATATCGGGAGGTGTCTGGTGATCCACACCCCTAGTTAGTACATTTATGCGAGAGTGTGTGTGTGTGTGTGTGTGTGTGTGTGTACGTGTACTGACCTGATGAGCGTGGTCCAGCAGGAGCGGCCGTCCAGGCAGCGCAGGTAGCAGCTGATGGTGGTTTTCTTGAACTGCTTGACGTCCTCGAGCTCTTCCTCTCTCATGTCGGCTCGCTGCGCCACAAACAGCTGCATCAGGTTGAACAGCTCCTCCACTGCCTGCAACACACACACACACACACACACACACACACACACACACACACACACACACACACACACACACACACACACACACACACACACACACACACACACACACACACACACACACACACACACACACACACACACACACACACACACACACACACACACACACACACACACACACACACACACACACATCAATCAATCAATGTCATCACATGTATTTGTTTCTTGCAATGTGGCTGGACTCAGTTAAGACCAAAGAAAGCATTCCAGCATTTTTCCTCAGGGTTGTGCGGCGGTGCGAGTGTCCATTAAATGTCCCATTTGTGTGACATCCTGTTGTGTTCTTTAACCCCCAAACAAAGCACAAGTAGACTTCATATTTGACAATCACTGTTTTCCGTCAGATTATTTTTTTGAGCAACATTTTCCGTCCATGTCCATTAACAGGTTGGTAAAACATTACCAACATTAGGATGGGGGGAATAAATCAATACAGCATAGTATTGCAATATTTTTAGTGGCAATACTGTATCGATACACAGGCGCCAAGTATGGATCTATTATTATATATTATACATGTGATGGTCAGTTTGTCCCATTTTGCAGCAATAACATTGAAGTGATATGAACAAACAGAGAAATGTTTCTTTTTAGATGAAACAGATGTTAAAGTTTCTTTTTGCGGACGTCATTTGAAATTGGGAAAAATTAGAAATTGGAAAAAAGGTAAGAAATTGCAATATATCACAAATTATGTTTAAAATCTCAATAATATCGTATCGTGGCATAAGTATCGTGATGATATCGTATCGGGAGTCGTCTGGTGATTCACACCCCTAACCAACATGGTAACCCTAATGTATCTGACCAATCAAATGCAGCGTCTAACGCCTGCTCTATCAACACAAATATAAAAACAAAACTTCTGCTGAAACGGCTGTGCGAACAGCTTGGCTCACCCCGGGGTACTGGCTGGCGTGCGGCGTCAGGTTCTTGAAGGCCCACTGGATGTTCTGGTGCGAGGCGAGCTGGCGGGTGAAGGCGGGCGACTGCTCGCAGCACATGCGCAGGATGCCGTAGTAGGCGGGCAGCATGCCGCGGTTGAAGAGCACCACCTCCTGGTCGTCGTGGTCGGCCAGGATGTAGTTGAAGGCGATGTTCTTGGTCACCACGGGGTTCTGCACCACCAGGCGCACGTTCTCCGGGCAATCCACGCACATGTTGTACCAGAAGGACAGCAGCGCCTGCTTGTTGTGGTTGGTGGCGATGGCCGGCTCCGACAGCTTGGGCTGGAGGCAGAGAGGACGACAGCGAGACTAAAGGGTTATAGACACGGTACACACAGGGGTCTGACAGTTACATTTAAGACTTTTTTTTTTTTAAAATGTATTTATTTGAAACAGGGACAATGCACAGATAAACTACAAGAGAATATGTCTTGATGCCTGCATAGGATAGGACAGCTGAGACATGAAAGGGGAGAGACATGCAGGACACCGTCACAGGTCAGACTCGAACATTGGACCTTCTTCGTTAAGGACTATACCTTTACATACGTGCGCCTGCTCTACCAACTGAGCCGGCCACACCCAGCCCTAGTTAAAAACAATTGAATAAGACAGCTATGAGTGACATCAAGTCAGACTCAGTGGTGAGAGAAGATGAAGCAGAGGGACAGACACACAGCTGCAGCCGAGCCAAAGTAGAACACTTTCTAATTTATTAACTTTATCAGTTATCTGACAAATAAAACGCAGATACAGATCATCTGCAAAAAAACGGCCCAATATTCAGCCAGGGTCGATAATCGGTCTATCCCGATAAGGAGTACACAATTACTTTTAAAAAGCTAGGATCAAACAGAAGTCTCATTATAAAAGAACAGAGTTGCAGCGGACCTGCAGTTTTCTGGGAACAGCAACTTACAGATTTAGCAGCAAAAACAAGCATACAGAGAAAGAGAAAATAAGTTAATAATGACAGAAAGAAAATAGCACACTTCAGAAGGGTAAATGCCTGTACCTGGAAGAGGTTCCAGAGGTCCATGAAGTACCCGGAGAACATGAGTTTCTCCGTCTTGGAGATGAGGCAGTACGTCATGAAGCTGAAGTACTGCACCAGCTTGGTGGTGCCGTGAACGCTGGCGTCCACGTACAGCTTGGCGCGTCCCAGCAGCCCCAGCAGCAGGTTGTACACCTGGTGGAGGACCACGGTGGTGTCGGGGGACAGCGGCAGCTCGCGGGTCGGCAGGTGGAGGGAGCGCGTGGAGCGAAACATCTGGCGGAAAGAGTTGCTGGGGATGAGCGAGACCAGGAGGTACGCCGCCGCTGCAGGGAGGAGAGACAGCTTCAGCTTCAGTGTCTGTTATTAATTAGTACTTCTTCTATTTAGGGCTGCAAAGATTAATCGATAAGTTAAAGGGTAACTACTGTTTTTGTCATCCTGGAGTCTTTTTTCCTATGTTTTTGTGTCTGAGTGACTGATGGGAACAACAATCTTTGACATCGGTCCGGTATTAAGCAAGACCGCTGCAGTCGGCAGCGGAGAAACAAGCTGCTATGTAAGTTAATGGTAATTGTCCAGCTTGTATTTATCTTCACAAAAGTGCTTGTTTTGCCGCTGACAGACTCAGATTAATATTCTAAGTGTGTGACAACATTATGGAAAAGATCCCTTCAGCGCTAGACCTTTAAAACCTCTTTGAGACATTTCTGTTCAACCAGAAACAGCTCTGAAGAGTAAGGTCTTTTTTTTTTTTTTAAACATCTGAGAATTTGCGTTCGCTAAACCCGCCCAATGGGGCTGTAACGATATGGAAAATAAAAACAAAATCGTGACACTCAGCTCCACAAACCTGTGTCGCGGAGTGAGGAGGCAGAATTGCAACACCCCCCTTCCAACTCCCAGCGTTATCCTTCCCGTCCAGATCCAGTGCTACCACGTCTTTAAATTACTATTAGTTTAGTAGTACTTTTGGTGCCTTATTCCTGTTTTGTCTGGTAAATTTAGCTAACTGTAAAGACAGCTAAAAGCGAAAGGAGGGGGGATGATGAAAACAGTCAGTCAGTTGCAGCCATGCTTACATGTGCGGACTCGGGGGTAGTTGTGTGCCAGCAGGAAGCGTTCCACCCAGTTCTCCATGTTCTGCAGCACCCAGCTGTGGGCCAGTTTGTTCCGGGGAGTCTGGACCGCCAGCCAGTCCAGACACTGGGACGGGTTATACTCGATCACCTGATGGGAAGAACACAAACGCACATGAAGACACAGAAGAAAACAAAGACACCCCCATCTGTGAGGGGCTGGGATTAAACGACGAAACCTTCTGCCCTGAATCTGCTGTGACAGAACGAGGAGGTCACACGCATTGAGGCTCATGCTCTCGGATGTAGCTTACAATCTACACTTCCATTTCATCACATGTTCAAATCACACATTCAAAAAATGTTGAGATGTTAAAAATAAGGACATGTTAACATCTATCTAACCATCTATCTTGCATACTGTACCTTTGCTGCTGCTGCTTTTCACACTTGTCACACACAAACTCACAATATACTGATAATGCATTAAAAATGTGACCGTGCAGTACTGTCATTTTCCTATTTATTCTCTTTACTTCCCCCGATCCCTTGCTGCTGCAACACTGTGAATTTCCCCATTGTGATCATTTTAAGTCAAAATTTAAACCTTGAATGATCCTGATTTGACTGATTTAAGAAAAGAAAAAAAACGCACTGAACAATCAATCATTCATTCAAAAAAGGTAATTACAACATTTCAGCACACATCTTTTTGTGTGTTTTCAGCTCCTACTACGTGAGGCAGTGTAGCGTAGTTTTTCCTGCGTGTCTCTACAACATGTAACTCCAAGTCACAGACATTATTAGATTTTGGTAGAAGCACGCTGAGTGCTTATTGGCTCACTGAGCTGGTGAGGGTATTGGGGGCGTATCAGCGGTGACAGGAAGCTGATTGGACGAGCTGTTTGTTTGGGTAGAGGATGCCGCCGATGAGTACGAGGGGGACGATCAACCAGAATATAAAAGACCCCCACTATCTTTTTAAATTAAAAATCAATTGATGAAATTAGGAGAAACTCATAAGAGGTAAAAACAGGAGGGTGTACATCAAAAGGGCAGCACATCGCTGGTAGAAAGGTTTAAGAACAGGGTCGAGAACTTCTTAGGAATTGAAATTGGATTTCAAATGACGAGGCATTTTCCAATACTTTAGAGGTAATTTGGTCAGTACCTAAAAAGTATTAAATCGGGTACCGAGCCCGACAATAACAGCTCCGTTTTTAAAATGTCACCGCATTAAAGTCCAACATATCTCTTTTTTAATGCAGTGACATTTAATGCAAGTGCGATAGCTGCATCCACACCTGTTCGAACGAACCGCACCAAGGTGGGGGGAGAGAGAGACCAACTCTAGTGCGATCTGACCAACCTAAACGAGGCGGGTATTAAGTATTTTACCTCCCAGATCCTCTGGAGGATGTAGGACGCGAAGGAGGGCATCCCCGGTGGCCCGCCCGCAAACTCCATCAACATCGTCAGCAGCTTGAAGAAAGGATTGGCAGCCTGATGGAGAAGAAGAAAACGGTTGTTAAGGTAGCTCTTATTTATTCAGTCATCCAACCTTTATTTACCCATGAGAGACCATTGAGGGGGACCCTTATTCACAATGTCAGCGAGTCAGATTACAAAGACAAATACAAAGACACAGAGAAGGTACAATCATAAGAGATATAGAAAGACCATAAAACATTCAGAATTGGAAAAGATTTGATCTTAGATTATCTAGTCAGATGTCATATGATGACAGATGGATTTAAAACATCAAATATGTATCTGCACGGCTCTGTGCTGTGTTTTTGTTGTGTTCTTATAATTTAAGCTGATGAGTAACCCGCTCACCTCAGGAGTCAGCTTAGCGATGGAGGTGAAGAGCATCGACACAATCTGGAGTCAGGAGGAGAGGTACACATTCAGTATTAGAACAATGTACTTGTACTGCAAATACTGCTCTTTGTGCTGAGTTTTTAAAATTTGGACATTTTAAAGTTGAGCTTTTAAAATGCCAAAGACATTTTCTACATTCAAACTCTGTTGGAAGTTCAAGAGAAACATATCTGCTTACTTTTATCATCAGGCAGAAAAAAACAGAAACACGTCCAGAGATAAACAAATAAATACAAATTAACTGTTCAGAGCAGATTTTTCTATTCACACAGTTAATTCACACTTTAAAGTTATCCTTGACAAGGACCGAATGTTTTAAACAACAGGATAACATTACACTTGTTACCTCTTTTCTTATTTTAAATATATAATATTAGAGACATTTACAGTGATCAGTTTCATAGTGATAGATGGTGACAAACATACAAAACTGCCGATTGTTATCCAAGAAAATAATGGAAATCCAGTGAGCTTGGTGTGTTCACAGCACCTTTCAGTGGTCAAGGAATATTAACGATCAGACTAATCATGTTGAAAAATACAAGAATTTGCAGGAAATTGAGAAGATGTATTCACTGATGGCAGGTTTGAGGAAACGTCAGTCTGTTATTACATTACATTTCAATTAGCTGACGCTTTTATCCAAAGCAACTTACATTTTCTATGTATCAGAGGTAGCACGCCTCTAACTAGGGGTTAAGTGTCTTGCTCAGAGGCCGTGGGAATTGAACCCTGATCTCCCACACCGAAGGCACGTGTCATATCCACTGCACCACAACCACCCGTAGCTGATTAGGCGTAGCTGAGAGAATATATACAAGCGACTGGATTTTGCCAACATCAGCCTCAGGAGAACTTGGACCCTTCTGGAGCTGGTCTTATACTGGTCCTGCTCACTTGAGATCAAATTTGACCGTAAACTGAAATGTGTTAGACAACCCTGGGGTAGAGGTTATAATATAACATCCCCATCGTGTCATGTTCTGTGTGCCTTGTATGTGATGAACCTACGTGCTCGGCCAGGCGGTTGTTATAGCGACAGAGGCTGAAGATGAGGTTGCAGGTCTGCCTGATGTTGATGCCGTCTCTGATGTGCTGGAAGAGGAAGGGGAAGCCTTTCCCGCCAGTCAGCGCCGCCATGTCGCTCTGAGACAGCGTCAGATGTCTGGAGAGCGGGGGGAGAGAAACACCGTGTGAACTCCTGCGGCGTTAAAGAGAACATTGATTGGACCGTACCTACGACATGGCGTCGTACCGCTCAGAGCGAGACTGCTCCACCAGCAGCGCGATGAGGGCGATCATCTTCTCCAGAGCTGCAGGACGATACTTCTCCTCCGCCAGAGACAGGATGTCCTCCTCCTCGTCCTCCTCCTCTCCCTCCTCCTCCGACAGCACCTCCACCTGAGGCTGAAGACAGCACGTTACATCACATTACACACACGCCACTTCGCTGATGCTTTCATCCAAAGTGACTTACAATTGCTACATATTTATACTATGGTTAGACTCAATACCATCTATGCTATGTTACTTTTGCTATATTCTATAATTACATTTTATTCTATTTAATTTCACGTCACTTATTCACTTACACTGCAATATTTTTTGTACTATGGGCACCTAACTTTACTTACCAATATCTTTCATATAATGTCACTTTATATTCATTCAGTACTTTTTGCACATTGTCTGTTTGTTTGTTGTTTTGTTGTTTTTTTACTGTAGAAAACTGCTGCTGCAACAAGGGAATTTCCCCATTTAAATCAAGGCTGAAAACCTTTTTTTGATGTTGCCTTTCTTTAAATGATGCTCATTTCTTAATTTCTTACACTGCACTGTAACTTTTATTCTTGTGTTTTATCTATGTTTATTTTTTATTTCTAACTCTTTATTCTTGTGTATCTTAACTGTTTTTGTGTAAAGCACTTTGAATTGCCCTGTTGCTGAAATGTGCTCTACAAATAACGCTGCCTTGCCTTCCATTGTGGGATGAATGAAGTATTATTTAATCTACATACTGCATGTCAGAGGCCTCATGCCTCTGGAGCAACTATGGGTCAAGTGTCTTGCTCAGGATTTTCAGGCTTTCCCCCTTTCTGGTCTGCATATCCCTGCCACTGCTGATTTATTGTTTTTATCCCCGGTGGGAGTGGCTGTCATGCGGCGATGAAAGTTAACTTTAGGCACCAAAATGACTTGTTAGGTTTAGGAAAAAGATTGGCTTGGATTCAAACTCCCGAGGAACAAACAAGCGTTTCCTGGGTGAGAATAAGTGTTTTGTTTTTGCAGGGAAGTGAACTACGCTCTCTGGCTTCAAAGCGCTGTGTTTTATGTTGACACCACGTTAGGCTTCATCTGCCAAAGGGCTGCAGACTCTGTTATCACATATAACAAGACAGAGGGCCAATAAATAAAAGCAATATGTAACAACTCAGATAGAAACCAATACTAAAATATTATAGTAGATAAATACAGTGAGTTGTGAAACATAAATAAAGTAATCGGTGTGTAAACTTACATTCTCAGGGCCTTTGGTTCCCATGTAGAAGTGCACCATGATGGAAATAGCTTGTAGTGACAACAAGAACTGACTCTGGAGACACAAAGCAGACAACTGCTTAAAAAAAACCACTTCAAATATAATATAAATATCAAAAACAAAAGAATTAAAAAGTCAAACTTCATCAAAACTGATGACGCTTTGGATGCCAAACATCTTTCACACTCCAAACATTAAACTGAGTGTAGCCGTTCAGACCGACCTCCTCCTCTCCCATCTTGGCGAACTCGTAGAGAAAGGCGAAGTACTCCGTCAGGTGTTTGCTGTGGGGCTTGACGCCGTGCTCCATGATGGACAGCAGCGTCTTAACGAAGCGAGTGACGCAGGACCGGCTGCCGATGTCCTCCACCGGACCGTCCATGTCGTCGGAGCTGAGGCACGGAGACAAAGCAAAGATGTTTTTAAAGAGTCTCCTTCTGGCTTTTTGTGGCTTTTATTTTAGAGGACAACTGAAGACAGGAAAGGGGGGAGAAAGAGGGGGAGAGATGACATGCAGCAAAAGGTGACCAGATTCAGCTTTATAGCCCAGTATGCTAACACACACTATGAATCTTACTTTTTGTTGTAATGGTTCTACACGGAAGAAACACACAAAAATAAGGACAATAAATATGGAGAACGAGGTAAAAATAATGTTTATCCAAGTAGGTAAAGAAATAGATCCGCCATGACGCCATGTGGAAAGCAACCGTTCTTCTCTTTAGAGTAGGGTCAAAGACGTGTGTGTGTGTTTTTTAGTGTTATTGTGTGTGTGTTTTTTTAGTGTTATTGTGTGTGGGTTCTTTTTAGAGCCGGGTCAAACACAGAAGTTTGTGCTTGACCTCTTGCCTTGAATGCATTGTGTGTGTGTGTGTATGCGTTTCTGTGTGCGTTTTTTTATGTGTGTGGGTTTTTGTGTGTGTTTTTTCTTTGTGCTTTAGTGTGTGTTTTTGTATGTGTGCAAGTTTTTGTGTGTCTGTGTGATTGTTAGTGTGTTGTTTTTTGTGTTATTGTGTGTTTTCTGTGTTATTGGGTGTGTTTTCTGTGTGCATTTTTGTATGTGTGTGGTTTTTTGTGTCTGTATGTGTGTGTGTGTGTGTGTGTGTGTGTGTGTGTGTGTGTGTGTGTGTGTGTGTGGGTGTGTGTGTCCCAGTGATGTGGAGCCTCAGATCTTTCTCAGAGCCCCGAATGACGGAGACACTGAGTGACACGCAGCTCCAGTTTTGATCTCTGTCGCCACCTGACTGACACAACACACACACACACTTGTGCTGCATACCTACAATGGCACAGTTATATATTGTCTTTAAATCTGACAGGTTGAGGAGCACCTGAACCTTATTATGTTAGTAAATCAGCTTCTTTAATGGTACATCCAGATGGATGGAAAGGGATTATGGGCAACAATGAGGTCATTCCTTGACTCACAACCCACCTTCATTCCTTTGTAATTATTAAAATGTCTTTTCTGGACCTAGCACCCCAGTCTTGGTTCCATCATATCCCTTTCCGTTTAAGACTATTCTACTTTGAAAGAAAAATATACCTGCGCTGGAACAATGTGTGTGTGTGTGTGTGTGTTGATGTCAAACCGCCTCCATGTACTGAACGTATTCCCGTGGTCACGTTTCAGATGGAAACACAGGCATGAAATAATAGAAACATTAATCTCCCCACCCTCCTATTTCATTGGTTTGTCCTGTCACTTATTTGGAGTTATGTTGTTATGTCTTTGTACTGTTATCTGTTTGTCCGGGAAAATCTTTAATAAAAGTAAAAAAATAAAATCAGATGTGTTACTTTTGTTTTTCCACACAATTGTAATTTAAAGTTTTTTCAAATGTCTGTCTTCTTTAGGCTGGAGAAGCACGGCTGTAAAGAGGCGTGGCTTCTTTCAAAGATTGGGTTCAAATTTAAATTCAATTAAAATAATGTTTCAAGAGCTGGTAGAACTTTCTTAAAATTAAAATATATAACAAGTCAACAAACTTACTTTGAAAAAAACAAACAAAAAAGAATGTAAATGATATCTAAAACTCAAGCAGTTTGTGTGTTTTGGGATTTCCTTCCAGATTAAAAAACACAAAAACAAGAGAAAAACATTGAATGGTCAGAGCTGCAAATCCGACCAATCACGTGCGACGTACCCGTCCTCCATGCCGGGCTGCAGGTAGAGGTGAGCGTGGACCGGACGCAGCCTCTGGATGACATGAATACACA
The DNA here is from genome assembly GCA_013375575.1 of Percina caprodes. NCBI lineage: Eukaryota > Metazoa > Chordata > Actinopteri > Perciformes > Percidae > Percina > Percina caprodes. The sequence goes on along the minus strand of JABXJD010000177.1, from coordinate 484,573 downwards.
ACCTCTGGAACATCTGGCGGACAGACGCAGAAGATACAGTATGGAGAAAGAACTTTAATTACTAGATATAAGTGGGGGGCAGAGAGCCAGGTCCTGTATGAGGTTTCTGCCCATTAAAAGGAAGTTTTTCCGCTGTTTTACTGCAGTAAAGGGAGTTTGGATCTGAATACTTTTCCCAACTATGCCGAACATTATTCAAATTAACTAATTTGAGAGGCAATTAACTGCAGTAACCCAGGCAAACCAAACGAGATTTAACATTCAACAACGTTATTGCACATTTTCCTCATATTGTGCAGATAATTTGGGTTATGATTGGACACTATAAATAACTCACTTGTCTGACTATCTGATTGGGGCACTTTATGAGGATCTGCATCGGCCACCAGTTGTCATCAGCCATCCGATCCAAAAACCACTGAAACAGAGAAAAAGGTATATTAAAAAAATATATATATGTATATATGAAGTGAACCAAAACAACAACAAAAATTAAAATTAAAAACGATTTTCCGATTTAAAATTCAGTTTATTCTGTATCATATGAAACTAGAAGATGAGAGGCGTCGCTGTATTGCTGTGGATTCAGCCATTTAGGACAAAGACAACAAGCTTGGGATCCAAAGCACACAGAAATACAAGGGAAGGGAAAGGGAAGCTTGTATTTCCTGTTTATTTCCATAATTTCCCATTTTTTGGGGGGATCAATATCCATCCATCCATCCATCCATCCATCCATCCATCCATCTATCCCAGCTTAATTTCTATGCTTTGTTAACACCTTGTTCAAAACAAAATGACATAGCAACAAATTAAAGTTGTCATTTTCGTCATCACAGGGGCCCGCTATGACTAAAAAGTAAAGGTGTGATCAGGGAAATGTGTGTGTAGGTAGGAGTATACAGCAAGGAATCCATTGGTACCACGACAGTAAAATGAATGGACACAGCCATGTCGTAGACTTCCAATGGAGACCAGTGAAGTCTATTAGAAGCACTGTTCCAGTGATGGCTGATATGGTAGCTGTGCCAAGAGAAATCTCAAGGTATGTTAGGAGATAACATAGGCACAGGCTAATTGCTGCTAACTAACATGCTAGTTAACGTTAGTAATTGAACCTAAACAGCTGATGAAGTCCAAACTGTGCTTGCGAGCTTGTCCTGTACTACACGGTAATTCCTCTACTACTTTGACAGTAAGTCGCGTGGTTTAGACACAATCGTTAGCCTATTTTTTTTTTTACAAAAACGTCTGCTACGGAGCCAAAACGTGAGCTACAAGCTAACGGAGCCTTTTATACATTGTCGTGTTTCTTTAGAAATTAACAACGGACAATTAGAGTCTTTAAACGCTTCAGATTTAAAGTTATTTGCTGTCAAAGTGACGCCAAAATGAATGGCAGTCAATGGGATGCTAATGCGGGTGATGGCTTATTAGCATCAAAATGGCTCCATAGGAGCTACGCTTTGTGGAGGCTCATTTACCCGCTTTGATTGGTACCAACTCTGTCATGTTGGCTTGTTAAGAAGGGCGTTACAAAAAATAAAAATAAATAAACATTCATTACACACTACATTTTGGGGGAGGAAACTGGCATGACCATTTTAAAAGGCATCACTTGACCTCTGACCTGGAGTTATCTGAATTAATGTCACTAAACACTCACTGACTTTAGGGTTGCACTTTAATATGCGTTGACGTTAAATAAAAAGTACATTAATGTAACTGCGTTGGGGTCAATATCTAATGAAGCATGTTAGAGGGAACCTTGTACAAGTGTAGAACCTCTTTCATATTCACGCTAAATTGGTTTTGCAACTGAAATATCCCAAACCGACGTTGAATCGGAAGTTTGAATTGAAAACGTGATCTAAATCGTGACTTTGTGAATCAGAATCAAACCGGGAAATCAGTGGCGATACGCAAGCCTATTGTAAAAGCTGTGATCAAACCTCGCAGGCGGCCTGGCTGTTGTTGAACTGTTTGGTGAGGAGCTCGATCCACTGCAGCATGGTGGGCTGGGGGCAGAGCAGGAGGGAAACACATCAGTCCGTTTGTCTTCCAGCAGCTTAAAATCAAATGTGCCCTACCTAAGGTGAGTGTGCGTTACCTTCTCCTTGGAGTGAATGAAAGTCTCGAGGACAAAGGATGTGCTGAGCTGCAAAGGAAGTTACATTTACAGTAAAGAAATTAACATTTTGTATTTGTAGCTTAATTAAAAGGTGTTACATCCATAAATTATAATAGTAACTTAAATCGATCAGTAAATGTTATGTTACGTATGTTACAGGGTTTTATGGTTGCATTTTGAAAACACAATTTGAGTTTGAAACCTTTTAGTATTTCTTAATTACCATAAACATGTTTAATTGTCAAAATAAAATCCTTCAACCTATTAAATCTGACATTTAAAATAAAATAAAATGCTTGAATCTGTTGTATTCCTCACCTTCGCGGTCATGAGGGAGACGGCTTTAGGGTCTGGTAGAGTGCTGGGAATGCTGCTGCAGAGCTGCCACATGAAACTGGGCGGGAGTTGGTCATAAAAACATTAATATCCCTTTAATTAAGGAACTTAAAGGGTAACCACCGTTTTTTTCAACCTGGACCCTATTTTCCCATGTTTTGGTATCTAAGTGACTGATGAACAACAATCTTTGACACTGGTCCCGTATTAAGAGAGATCGCTGCAGTCGGCGGCGGCGAAACAAGCTACAATGAATGTATACACAATGTGTGCAGCTTGTGTTTACCTTCACAAAAGTGCTCGTTTTGCCACTGACAGACTCAGATTAATATTCTAAGTGTCTGACGACATTATGGAAAGGATCCCTTCAGAGACCTTTAAAACCTCTTGGAGACCTTTCTGTTTAACCAGAAACAGCTGTTAGACTTCTCTTTATTAATCCTTTTGGGATGACTCCCGCGAGGAAATTGAAAGTTCCAGCAGCAGTTTTAGCAAGAAAAAAGACAGTATAAAGACAAAATAACAATAATAATAATAATAACAACAATAAGAACATTTGTCAAATAAACAAGAAACGACCATAAATTATTATTAAAGTGTCAGTGTTGAGTCCAGTGTTAAAGTGACCAGGTGTAAATATAAGTCCAGGTGTGCATGTATGTATTGTATGTATGTGTGTATGTATGTATGTATGTATGTATGCATGTGTGTGTGTATGTGTATGTATGCATGTGCGTGTGTATGTGTATGTATGTATGTATGTATGTATCTATGTATGTATGTATGTATGCATGTGTGTGTGTGTGTATGTGTGTGTGTGTGTATGTATGTATGTATGTATGTATGTATGTATGTATGTATGTATGTATGCATGTGTGTGTGTGTATGTATGTATATATGTATGTATTGTCCTCTCTGCCCTATTTCCTCCTCCCCCCTAGTGAGGAGTTGTAGAGTCTGATGGCATGAGGGACAAAGGAGTCCTTGAGTCTGTTGGTCCGACACTTGGCAAGGAGCAGCCTTCCACTGAAGTCGCTAGCGCTAAACCCACCAGACTCCATTTAAAATATATATACTTTTGATGGTTGGAAAAGTGGAAAGACGACCCAAAACAGCTTTTCATAGTTGTATTTTGTTTCGGTCTACTTTGAATGAAGTGTGTTTTACGGTGATAAAATGATTGCTTGTTTCCATGGAGTCTGGTGAGTTTAGCCAACGCAATATTGCGGATGTTTAAGAAAAGGAAAGGTCAACCTCCTTAGAAATCCTTTTTTTGGATCGTCTTTCCACTTTTCCAACCATCAAAAGTATTTTTTATTTTTTAAATGGAGTCTGGTGGGTTTAGCGCTAGCGACTTCAAAGCTGTTTCTGGTTAAACAGAAAGGTCTCCAAGAGGTTTTAAAGGTCTATCTCTGAAGGGATCCTTTCCATAATGTTGTCAGACACTTAGAATATTAATATTAATCTGAGTCTGTCAGCAGCAAAACTAGTGATTTTGTGAAGTCAAATACAAGCTGGACAGCCCTCTTAACTTACATTGTAGCTTGTTTCGCCGCTGCCGACTGGACAAATGTCAAAAATTGTCAATCAATCAGACACAAAAACATAGAAAAACAGGGTTGAAAAGAACTAGTTTTGGACTTTGGTCGTGTGATTTCTAACCAGTCATGCCTATGTATTTTTATTTGAACGTGTTGCTTGGTCTTCTCTCCATGAGAGAGACGTGATACTTACTGGTATGTCTATGTCTATATCTATTAGGCTCTTATTGGAACGGTTGGAGGAAAAAGAAACGGTAGTTACCCTTTAAATCCAAGTAATAAGATGGGTGAGAAGTCATTAATTCATTCTGTTTGATGCTTACCCAAAGTATGTGTGTTCAAATATATTTTTATCCTGGAGGAACTGCATGTTGTCGTGCCAAATCCACTGAAAAAAAACACAGACATGTTAAAGTAACAGTTGAATGTACTTTACATGAATCAAACTTAAAAAAAGTAGACCCTCAGTACCTCCAGCAGATCAGGAGAGACGTCAAAACTAAAGTCCTTCCCGTTCTCCTCCTCCAGCTCCACCCTCTTGTAGAAGAGCATGTAGGCACTGTGTGTCTGAAGGTTCAATCAACACTTCACCATTACCTTCTGGTTCACCCACGTGGTGACCAAAAACTGAATGAGATTTTAATAGACACAAAAACATCTTTACCTTCTCAAAGAGAAATCCATGAACTTGTCCGTGACGGAGTCGTAGGTTTTAGTCTGAAAGAAGAAACTAATGTCAGCGAAATCCAAAAGCGGCAGATACCATTTTGTTATTTTCTTTCTGACTGCGCTGACTCGTACCGTCATTTCTCCCCCGAAGCACTCGGAGGCCAGCTGGGCCGAGTCGAAGGGCTTCACCTCGGCATCGTTGAACAGGTACCTGCAAAGTCAAAGTAGCATCATTGTCACTGTATAGAGGGCTCAGACAACTATATAACAACATTTGGGTCGGGCAGTTCCCTGAGGCATGAAAACACACAGACAGACAGGCGTGGTTCCCCCCCCATCCAACTGCATGTCTGAGCAAAAAACTGTGTGCAGTTAATTGATGTCTCGCTGGAAAAAAGTCCTTAAAACTAATCATTACTTAAACTAGCTTGTCAGGAAGGGGCCAAAAATGACTCTCCAAAAAGGTCGGCTAAATTTTGGCAAGGTGAAAATCTGGCACGGCCGGCTTTTAAAAAGCCACAAGATATCTCAATAAAAGTGGGTTCTACGCCCATGAGTCTCGCCTTTAAGCTAACCCCCTAGCAGTTTTCTCATGCAGTACAAATATGTTATTTCCGCATGTTGTAAAATGGTGTATTTAAATATTTCTACATACTCGGGTCCCTAAACAGTCTCGGACTTACATAAACTGGATCTGACTGTGAAGTCCAGACTCTTGTGAATCCAATGAGGCCAACCTTTACAACCACAAATTAAAGTCTTTGGGCATTTAGTAGATGTATTGCTCTCCTACGTACAGTATCTGGACAATAATGAGGTTTCTAAGCAGTTTCAGGAACGGTAGGAATCAACCAAGAGCGCTTTTTTGGCCAGGGCCAATAATCGGTCTCTACCCACAGAACAGAACTGAGAACCTGCTATCACACTCTAAAGACGCTCGGTCACCCCTCTAAAAACTAAACAACAAGGGGTCTCCAGTAGGGATGGATGGAGCGGAAGAGGCTATCATGCTTCTGCGCTCACCACTTGTTGTTCTTGTAGGCATGTGGGTTGACTATGTCTCTGATGAAGCTGTAGTAATGGCCGCCGTCTGCTGTGCCTGTGTGCACCGTGACGCCGATGAGGTCATACTCGTAGCTCTCCGTGACTTTTGCCTCGCCCTCTTCCCGAAAACCTGCAGCACAAACATACAGTATATACCACGTATGTTCTCTCGTGACGTGAAACACAGACTTTCAGGAACTTGAAACGTATTTGTGGTCTTTTAAGATTTGTTGTCATTGTTGTGTTTTGTGATGTTTGGACGGACCCTCTTTGCGCTCCCCTTTGCCCATGAGGAAGTCCTCGGTGTAGGGCGTCATGTCGAGGCGCAGCGGGAAGGAGAAGTGGGTGTTCACCTTCTCCTTCATCATCGTCACCATGTTGAAAGTGTACCTCATGGTGTTGAAACTCAGGATCCGTGGCAGCTTTTTGAAACACGCCCTGTGGGAGGAGAGACAAAGCAGGGTGTGAGATAGATTAAAGGAATTAACTCACAGATGTAAATTATGAAAATGCAAGAGTGCAATATTTGTTGCAGAGGTTTTGAAGCCCAGTTCAGACCCAAGACTCGTGACGAGACAAAATAGTTTTACAACGTTGCAGCGGCCTGAAGCGGCCCGTCTCAGCTCGCAATGGTGCGACTCTGCTGGTGGAGTCTCCAGAGGCTGGTTTTAGACATAAGAGACGTCTCCTGTTTCTACAGTCAATAGAAAAGTCAGCTGGTCAAGTCTCCAGAGGCTAGTTTTACAACGTAAGAGACGTGTCTCCTGTTTCTACAGCCAATAGAGAAGACAGCTGGTCGAGTCTCCAGAGGCTGGTTTTACAATGTAAGAGACGTCTCCTGTTTCAACAGCCAATAGAAAAGTCAGCTGGTCGAGTCTCCAGAGGCAGGCTTTAGACATAAGAGACGTCTCCTGGTCCAGTCTCCAGAGGCTATTTTTACAACGTAAGAGACGTCTCCTGTTTCTACAGCCAATAGAGAAGTCAACTGATCGAGTCTCCAGAGGCTGGTTTTACAACGTAAGAGACATCTCCTGTTTCTACAGCCAATAGAGAAGTCAGCTGATCGAGTCTCCAGAGGCTGGTTTTACAACGTAAGAGACGTGTCTCCTGTTTCTACAGCCAATAGAGAAGACAGCTGGTCGAGTCTCCAGAGGCAGGCTTTAGACATAAGAGACGTCTCCTGGTCCAGTCTCCAGAGGCTATTTTTACAACGTAAGAGACGTCTCCTGTTTCTAAAGCCAATAGAGAAGACAGCTGGCCAAGTCAGCTACAAACTATAGAAATAAAATGATCCATAATCCCTTTCATTTTTAGGTAACAAACTGTCATCTGGTCAAAACGGCATGGACTTGGACGGAGGCATTACGAGTGTCTATGACCACAGTATGCAGCTGTAGCAAGCATCTCACTACCACTCTCTCATTCATATTTATCTACACACAACAAATGATACATCCAGCTAAAAGTCTAAGAGGTCGGATGTTAGAACAAAAGTACAGAGAGTCATTGCTATGGAGATGATACACCGTCAAGTCTCGTCCCATTGGTGTAAACTAGCAGGTTTCGGAACGCTGCCGATCGTAGCGTTGCAGGTAGTTGCAAATTTTAACCCGTTTTGTCGTGAATCTTTAGTCTGAACTGGGTTCAGAGTTGTTGTTTTTTTAACGTGCTGCTTTAAATAAGCGGATCCACCGACCTTTTCTCTGCACGGACCTTCTTGCCACACTGGGAGCAGGTGTACATGTTGTCGCCCTCCAGAGTGTCTTTGATCGTCACCTCATCCAGAGATTCCTGGAAGAAGACAACAACAGCAGAAAGATGTTCCCAGTGTTTTTCCACTTCTATCTGATGTTTCTGGATTAATGTTCCTGCTGCAGTAATGTGTATGTTGCATTTTCCTGCTGTAAATGTTGGGCTCATTTTAACTCCTTTATATACTGTTGGGGTCTGGACTTGATCCGTTGTGGAGCAACTACGCTCGAACCAGAGCTGTTTGGACCAATCAAACTGTCAGGGCGGGGCTTTATAGGATGATGGACAGATGATCAACAGTAACGTAATCAACCACGTCACCAAAGAGCACTTAATTTACAACAAAGACGGCCGCCGCTAGAGAACTGAGACGTGTAGATTCCTCCATGGCGTCTGTTAGAGAAGATATCGACAGCGCATTCATTTTAAAAGAGGAACAGAGTCGTCCTTCCTACGGGATTCAGCAAAGGTTCAACACGTGACATACTCCGTTGCTCTGATTGGTTGTAGGTCTACCCGTTGCTCTGATTGGTTGTAGGTCTACCCGTTGCTCTAATTGGTTGTAGGTCTACCCGTTGCTCTAATTGGTTGTAGGTCTACCCGTTGCTCTGATTGGTTGTAGGTCTACCCGTTGCTCTAATTGGTTGTAGGTCTACCCGTTGCTCTAATTGGTTGTAGGTCTACCCGTTGCTCTAATTGGTTGTAGGTCTACCCGTTGCTCTAATTGGTTGTAGGTCTACCCGTTGCTCTAATTGGTTGCAGGTCTACCCGTTGCTCTAATTGGTTGCAGGTCTACCCGTTGCTCTAATTGGTTGCAGGTCTACCCGTTGCTCTAATTGGTTGTAGGTCTACCCGTTGCTCTAATTGGTTGTAGGTCTACCCGTTGCTCTGATTGGTTGCAGATCTATCTGTTGCTCTGATTGGTTGTGGGTCTACCCGTTGCTCTGATTGGTTGTAGGTCTACCCGTTGCTCTGATTGGTTGTAGGTCCAATTGAGTGCAGAGGCATTTTCCTTTGAAACACGCCCCGTAATCACAGCCCAACGGAGCAGAATCAGACTCATATTCTGACTAGAATCTGAGTATGACCACGTCAGTCTACTGTCGGGCAGTTTAATGGACAGAAATGCATCATTTTCTATAAGATTATCATGTGTTTATAGCGTTGCTGTCCTGTGAGAACCACCTATCTTTAAAAAGTTTTAAAACTTTTCATGGTGACAGAAAAACAGCCGTTTTCAGCTTTGTGACAACGCATTTTCCAGTTGATCCGAGAGGCTTTTTAAAGACTTTATTTAGCTTAAAGAGAAGGAGAACCGTCTCTACACAAATAAATACTTCATCCTTCAGTTTGTCACAAACATTTAATGTCAACACATCTGGAGATACGTGGTTTTCACAGGACAGAAAGGGGATGAAAAACTGTCATCTGCCTCAGTCAGTGTGTATTTCCTTGGTGTTGTCCCAGTGTCTCCAGCATTGATCCCACCAAAGGGACAATGTCTCACAGAAACAGACTGGATTCTCTGTAGCAAAGCTCAAATTGAGTCAGATCATCGTCCCGGAGGACTTCTGACACAGAGTGTAGCCTGCAGACGAGGTTCCTACTTTACCAAATCAAGTCGGACTCGGTGGACAGGAACACGACTACAAGTGAATTATGTTGTTTTGCGTCAGGTGGGTGTGTAAATATGTCTGTCATTTGAAAACTAAAGCGGTCAGACAAATGTAGTGGAGTATAAAGTACAATATTTACCTTCGAGATGTACTGGAGTACTAATATGAACTAGCAAAAAATGGAATTACTCAAGTAGAGTACTGCAAATGTGTGAAGGGAAATAAAAAAAAATTTAAAAAATCGATTCACATTTGGTAATCTATTCAAACTCTGAGTCAAAATTGATTCATATTTTTTTTAATTTTGTAATGGCACATGTGAAATATAACAACATTTACAATTTATTTTTAAGATTATTTTTAGGGCATTTTTAGGCCTTTATTTGACAGGACAGCTGAAGACATGAAAGGGGAGAGAGAGGGGGGGAGAACATGCAGCAAAGGGCCGCAGGTTGGAGTCGAACCGGGGCCCGCTGCGTCAAGGAGCAAAACTCTATATACGTGCGCCCGCTCTACCAACTGAGCCATCCAGGTGCCCCTGAATCGTGTTTTTAATTGAGAATCGTCCTTGAATTGAATCGTGAGCCTAAAAATCAATATCGTATTGTGACATTTTCTGAATCGCGCACCCCTAGTACCTCAGTACAGTACTTGTAGTAATTGTAGTAACATGTGTTTTGTGTACTCACGTAGATGTTCTTCATGTCCGCCACTTGACATCTGACGGTGTAGAACTCCTCTGCAGTCTGACTGACGTGGTCACAGTCCTGCAGGACAAACAGCACGAAGCGTCACTCAAACTGTTCAAATACGAGGTTCACGTCCCAGACTAAGGTCTGTTAAAGCTGGTTCATTTGTATAACGTGAACGTTGACTTCTACTGTCCTGTTTGACTTTGTTTTTATCAACATATTCAGACTTTTTTCTTTAAATATTTTTATATATTAATTTTTTTTTCCTCAAAATATTTTGAATTTTTTTTTCTCAATATATTCAGACTTCTTTCTTAAAACATTACTTTTCCCCCAAACTATGGCATGAATTCCACTAATTTTGGAAAATGCTTTCTGAAAACACGAATAATGTATTTCATGTATAGTATACAATGACATTTTATATGATTTATTACCAAGTTCTTCAAAAAAACAACCCCATATTCCACATAAGAGCACTGGCACTAGTCTTTATTATCAGTGATTAAAACATAATAAAACAAATAGAATTGTACTTTATATAAAATCAATTGCAACAACAAAATTAAATCAAAGCCCTGGAGATGTGCTTAGGAGCTTTATCGTCCTCGAAATATTTGAAATCAAAGTTTTAGGTGGAAAAAATCTTCTATATTCCTTAATAAAAAATCCAATGTGTGTCCTCGAACTCACCAGAGACACCACATTGTTGGTGATGACGCCTCCAAACAAAGTCTTCACTGTGTTTTTCTGTGAGAAGAAATAAGACACATTCATTAGTAACATTTTTATTCAAAATCTCCCTTATTTATTATTATTTATGCTGTTAAATATGAAAACATAAATCTGCAATTTCTCCCATTTGTCGAGTTTTTGTTCCTCTATGCGTACATCTCATTTGAAAAAGTGCTTTTATTCCTTAAATCTGAAGCATTATAAGTCCCTTAAGTAAAGAGATTTTGCTGTTTTTATGACCAACCCCTTTCATTAGCGGGTCACTCTGTTAAAGGGAAACGTGTTGTCTTTCTTCCTAGAAAGATTGGACAGTTAGGGACAAACATTTTTTTGTGTCCATAATTGTCCACATTTTTTGACATTTTAAATCTATGCAAGATGTTTGTGGAGTTGTAAAATTAAGTGTTTTATTAGTCTTGTGTGTATGTATGCGTGAAGTTTTGTGTGTGCGCATGAAGTCGTGTGTGTGTGTTTTATGTGTGTGTTTTATGTGTGTGTGTTTTATGTGTGTGTGTTTTATGTGTGTGTGTGTGTTTTATGTGTGTGTGTGTGTTTTATGTGTGTGTGTTTTATGTGTGTGTGTTTTATGTGTGTGTGTGTGTTTTGTGTGTGTGTGTGTGTGTGTGTGTGTGTGTGTGTGTGTGTACCAGCTCCTGCGACATCTCCTCTATCTTGGTGATGAGGTCGGTGAAGAACTCAGTCATGTCCTTCTGCTCCCCGGTGTTCAGAGGCTGTTTGTCCATCGTGTAGGTTTTACAGAACGGCCGGGGGTTGTACGCTTTCCTCTCGCTCTCCTGCGCAGACAGGTGGGGGGGAGGTAATCAACTTTAAATTATTAACGTTTTTATTTAAAGCTGGTGTAGGCAGTTTGTTATGCGTCAGTGTAACTCCAGGGGTCTGAGAGGAAACTACACTTCTGCATCTTCTCTTGGCTCTACTTGACAGGAGACTTCTGCCAATCACAGCTCACTTCAGAAAGAGGGCGTTTCTATTGGCTGTTCTACAGAAACAAATGCATGTGCATGTCCCTCCAGATGGTGAAAGCCTCATTCAATGGCAGAACATTCTTTGTTGCGTTAGCTACAACTGCCTACAATGCAATGCAAGCCCCAAAAAAAGGGAATACAGCAACTTAATGTACAATGTTTGACACAAATCTACAAAATGATGATCACATTAATTCTTGCTTTTTTTACTTTGTTGTGTTCTCTGTGGTGTTATTCTTAAATCTAAAGGAGAGGATTATGATGACAATTAAGAGGTCTAAATGTAAAACTCACCATGAGATACGTGAACATCTTCTGCAGTTCCAGCAGCGTGGTCTTGTGTTTGATATCCTCAGCATACTACACGCACCAACAGATAACAGATACATCGTATGAAGATCCACACCCGGTTTTGGGTTTAAATGATGCTCTGCCCTCTTTTGTCTTGCAGGTACAGACCTTGGCAGTAAAGACTGCCTGGCGGGCCTCAGGGATCATGTAGAGCTGCTGGATGGTGGAGGCCAGGTAACAGGTTGCTCCCAGGTTAGTCAGACCCACAAAGCGGCACTCGGCCCGGACGTCGTCGTGGGGCCAGTAGTCCCACTTGTACGGGGCGTGAGAGGCTAAAGGAAGAAGTTCAGAAGGAAGTTTTTAATGTTTGTGGGCCACGGATTTTCTGGTATTTTCAGAAAACAAATGTCCCTGTAAAACAATAATTCTGACATTAACTCGTAAAAAGTGTCATGTGAAAGGGGTTCGTCTGCACAGATCATGGATGTATAATAAAGCCTGGATACATCATTCGAGGCATAGGCCGGTTCAATCAGAGTAGCGTATAAAGCCATCATGGAGCCAGACAATCGGCGCTGCTTCTGCATTGACCCATAGAGCAGGCGCATTAACCCTTGTATGGTATTTGGGTCAAATTGACCCATTTCAAGTTTTTACAAGAAGAAAAATAGTACAAATATATTTTTTTCTACCTGAAAATCAACCTTATTTTCTGTGATAAACATTAAAAATTATTCTTGATATGACCACTTATGTTTTTTCCAAGATAAGAATAATCACATGGTGGATTTTTAACATGAATTATAACCTTATGACAAAAAACGAATCACACTTGTGCTAGTAGAGACTGATTGCATCCCCTAAACATATACAGTATGTTATCTCAACTGTTTTAAATTGAGATAAAGACAATATTCGTTAATATCTTACGAAGTAAAATTTTATTTCAGAATAGTTTTTAAAACCCCAAATAAGTCACTGGTCAATTTGACCCGAGGGATACGAGAGGGTCCCAAAAGTGAAGACAATACAAGGGTTAAAGACCTCAGCTACTTCGGGTTTAGCGCTCTGGCTAATATAAATGGGGATTTAATCATTTAAACGTGTGGCTCTTCTAGACTTTCCAAGTGTTAATGGACTGAATAGATCAAATTCTGTTGGCAAAACGAGTCATTTCTCGAAAAAATGTATCCACTGACAACGTGGCATCAGGACTTTGTGTAAATATACCTTGCCAACTTTCTTAAGCCATATGGCGTGTTATCTGTACGCATTTTGAGCTTTTTGCGTGTATGTCTACGCTGTATACAGCGGGCGTAAATATACACGCCACTTGGCATGTTATTGGGAGAAGAAAGCCACTGTTGGGTTTAGGAAACGTGACATGTGGTCTCCTTTTCATCAACCCAACTGGTTCTTCTTTTCCTAAACTTCACCGTAGTTTTCTTCACGCGATAACACGGCTAGTGGCTAGTTGAGTTTAGGAAAGATGACACGTGGGACATTATCCCCGGTCTCCTGGGTGAAAGTCCCCCGACCGACCGACCGACCGACCGACCGACCGACCGACCCGACCGACCGACCCGACCGACCGACCGACCGACCGACCGACCGACCGACCAACCTCCCTACGCGGATTTTTGCAGTTTCATTCTACTCGCTACGGCGTAAATTCACACACAATCGCAAGGTAACATAAGTCAATGAAGGCCAAACGGCGTTGATAAACACTCTAAAAAGCAAGTATGTGTCTTGATAACACGCCAATAATGGCATATGATTTGGCGTGTCATACATACGGCATTTCACAAGATCAGTCTGCCACTGATTATAGATGTTTCGTTGAATAGGGGAAAGTATTTTTGGACCAGAGAGCATCAGGCGAGGGAGGGAGATGTAATTTCACCGTTTGGCCGCCCAGTGTTTAATTTGCTTCAATGCACTTTGAGATATATCACCAACTCTGCAGCTCTAATGAGACTTTTGGCTCATTGTTGTAGTTTTGAAGCACATTTATTGTGTATTTCCTCGATGTTGTCCCAGTGTCTCCAGCATTGATCCCTCCAAAGGGACAATGTCATAGAAACAGACTGGATTCTCTGTAGCAAAGCTCAAATTGAGTCAGATCATCGTCCCGGAGGACTTCTGACAGAGTGTAGCCTGCAGACGGGTTTCCTACTTTAACAAATCAAGTCGGACTCGGTGGACAGGAACACGACGGTGGCTGTGTGTCAGGTGGGTGTGTACATTGTAAATGTTTGCTAAGCTGGAGTTATGGTGTTGTGTGGTATTTGAAAATATCTTCATTAATTATCAGTAATAGCATTTGGATGCAGTATTTGGGTTTCTGAATGCAATGTTGAATACACTACCGGTCCAAGGTTTGGGGTCACTTAGAAATTGCCATTGCACTCCATTATAGACCGAATACCAGCTGAGATCAGTTGCATTGTTTTTTTTAACCAGGGTTACATTATGTGCTTACATAACTGCAAAAGGTTCTCCAATGTTTCCTCTGTTAGTTTTTTAAAATGATATCAGACTAGTGAACACAATGTGCCTTTGGAACATCGGATGAATGGTTTTTACCGTTCTTCCATAAAATAATGACTCAGTCCGATTGATCAATTATCAAAATAGCTGATGAGTAACGTAACTGTTGACGACTAGTCGATTCATCTTTGTAGCTTAGCTTACTTAGTCAATTAAAAACTATGAAAGTAGGTAAAAAGGTATTTGAAATGGCCAAGGTTAGTCATTCCGGTGTTCATTTTTGAAAGTTGGAAACCTGGTTTATTGGTTTCTGCATGTGGCTAGCTTTCAGTTTTCTTGAGAGAAACAAATCTGCAAATTTAGTAACAAATCAAAAAAGTGAAGTAGCCGTCGTCCTCACCTTGCATGTGCTGCGACATGACCCAGTTGTGGAGCAGCCGGTAGTTCTCCACGGAGCCCTTCACCGTCTCCACCAGCAGGTCGTAGGCGGCGGCGCGGGCAGCGTGCGACTTGCATTTGGGCTGAGCGCGGTCGGCCAGGCTGGGCAGGAGGAAGAGCAGGTTGTGGACGTCGCGCAGGAACTCCTGCCCCTCGCGGGAGAACTTGAAGGGAGGCTTGTGTTTGAGGACGCTGGTGGCGAGACGCAGGAGGCCCGTCAGCCCGTCGTCCTCGATCGCGCCGTCCTGCTGGTCAAGGATCTCCCGGCTAGAGGAGAGGGGAACACTGGAGGTCACGGCAGGGTTGGTGTTACACTTCCAGACGGAACAACGTGCTCTACACTTCACCTCAAGTCTTACGGCTGATTTAGGCTTCTGTGAAGGCTCCAAGCACAGCGTTCGCTATAGCCTAAGTAAGTAGCCTGAAGTTTAGACTTGTGCGTTAGTGTGTGCATCAATCTCTTTAAGAGAACAGCAGGGCCGGCAGTGGCCCCTGTTCTTCCTGACCATGGTGGGAAATCTGTAGCAGGAAAAGTCAACCCTCTCCTTGACTTCACGTTGGTTATGAGGAAAGAGAACCCGGAAATGAGTCGAGGCAAATGCTAACGCTACCAAGCCACGGCCGAACGACGTGCGTTGCTGCAACGTGCATTTACATTTTTTTGAGAGGTTCACATCAGGCTACGGCGTCGGATCGGAGTCTTCAGGTACCTACGTACGTTAGCCACGACACTGATATAACGCAGAAGCATAAATCTACCTTTATGTGTATGTGTTTGTTTATAAAAAAGGAACTCAACAGGGCGCCTTTATTCAGAGAGTGTCCCAGTGTCTCCAGCATTGATCCCACCAAAGGGACAATGTCTCTCAGAAACAGACTGGAGTCTCTGTAGCAAAGCTCAAATTGAGTCAGATCATCGTCTCGTAGGACTTCTGACACAGAGTGTAGCCTGCAGACGAGATTCCCGGGAACCTTCTTTTATAACCATTAGATAGAGTAGGGCTGGTCAATATATCAAGATAAATTAATATCATGATATGAGACTAGATATCATCTTAGATTTGGGGATATCGTACATACAGTAATTGTCTTTTCCTGGTTTTCCAGGCCGCAGAACCATAAAGGGATGTCATTTTCTGAACTTTCTAGACTGTTATCACGGTTCTATTATTAGCTTTTACCCACACAGTCATTATATCCACATTACTGATGATTATGTATCACAATATTTTGTGAAAGCACCCATTTTCAACCCTACAATATCGCCGCAATATCGAAATTGAGGTATTTAGTCAAAAATATCCTGATAATTGATTTTCTATTTTCAGCCCGAAGATTGAGTAATAGAAAGTTTTATTAAATCGTGATGCAACCTTAAATCAATGCAAAATATGGGTTATCCGTGAAGTTTTACTAACTCTTTTTGGACATGTATTAAAATGCCAACAATATAATTATATACAATACAAATCTGCAAGCTCAATACACCAAACTATCAGCCCAGTTGCAACTCGCTGGATATAAACTTGACTGTCTGACCTCCTGATGCAGTCGGCGAGGTGTCGGGCCAGAGCGTCCAGGTCCAGCAGGGTGGTCTGCATCGCGCCGGCCAGCGACAGAGAGGGAGAGACCTTCTGTGAGTTCAAACAGACCAATACTAGCAACAGCGCAATGAAAAAAACATCGCAACAATACTACAGAATATTCAACAAAATGTAGGGATAGACCGATTATCGTATCTGGATTTTATTTACTTGATAACAGATAAAGTTAATGAACTTAAAAGTTTTCTACTTTGGCTCGGCTGTTTCTCTCACCACTGAGTCTGACTTAAAGTGTTCGTATTCTGCTCATTTTCAGGTTCATAATTTTATTTAAAACCCAGAATGGGTTTAGTTTTCAAAAATCACCATATTTTTGTTGTACTGCACATGGCTGCAGCTCCTCTTTTCACCCTATGTGTTGAGCACTCTGTTTTAACTACAGAGTGAGACATCTCATTTCTATTCCATCTTTGTTGGGAGTTGCACATGCGCAGTACCTAGGTAAGGACTACTAGCCAGTCAGAAGGAGAGTATGAGGGCATGCCCTGATAGTACATAGGTAAGGACTACTAGCCAGTCAGAAGCAGAGTATGAGGGCCCTGACAGTAACTAGGTAAGGACTACTAGCCAGTCAGAAGCAGAGTATGAGGGCGTGGCCTGACAGTACCTAGGTAAGGACTACTAGCCAGTCAGAAGCAGAGTATGAGGGCCCTGACAGTACCTAGGTAAGGACTACTAGCCAGTCAGAAGCAGAGTATGAGGGCGTGGCCTGACAGTACCTAGGTAAGGACTACTAGCCAGTCAGAAGCAGAGTATGAGGGCGTGGCCTGACAGTACCTAGGTAAGGACTACTAGCCAGTCAGAAGCAGAGTATGAGGGCGTGGCCTGACAGTACCTAGGTAAGGACTACTAGCCAGTCAGAAGCAGAGTATGAGGGCCCTGACAGTACCTAGGTAAGGACTACTAGCCAGTCAGAAGCAGAGTATGAGGGCCCTGACAGTACCTAGGTAAGGACTACTAGCCAGTCAGAAGCAGAGTATGAGGGCCCTGACAGTACCTAGGTAAGGACTACTAGCCAGTCAGAAGCAGAGTATGAGGGCGTGTCACGCTAGCAGCTAGGCATTATAACGTGTGTTACAAAGTGATGCACAATTGTCACAGAATTAAAGGCTGGACCACAACAGAGCAGTTTGGAGCAGTTTGGGAACAGTGTTTTCTGTTGGAGATGACAGAGGTGGACTTTGGGCTTTTTTCACTTTGTAAACCTATAACATGCACAAAAAACAATATACAACAATAAAGGAACGAGAAGAAGCCAAAAAGCATAATATGAGCACTTTAATGTCCCCCCCTCAACACTATCTGATCATCTCTTACTGGAGATTATGTTGAAAGTTTCTAATTTGTTAAAAAATTGCTTAAAGCATTTAAAGAAAGTCTTGTTAACTTTTAATTTTTACTTTAAATGAATATCGGTTCCAAATATCGGTTATTAGTTTCATTAAGTACTAAAAATCAGTATCGGCCTTGAAAAATCAGTATCCGTCAATCCCTAATAAAATGTCAACCGACTACAGATGATCATCAGCACGGTTTCCCACCTGGCTGGCGTCTTTAACGTGAATGTTGTCGATGAGTTTACAGAGCAGCCAGAAGTATTCCTTACAGCCCGTCCGCAACAGAGGCTCCTCTTCATAGTCCTCCACCTGCAGAATACACGATACCACCAGACCCCATTACTCACAGCAAATACCACACAAAGTTAAATCATTAACATCACGCTGATGGAGTAATGGCAAATGTACCAGAGTCTGGTAGGACCAGGGTAATGTACCAGAGTCTGGTAGGACCAGGGTAATGTACCAGAGTCTGGTAGGACCAGGGTAATGTACCAGAGTCTGGTAGGACCAGGCTAATGTACCAGAGTCTGGTAGGACCAGTCTAATGGACCAGAGTCTAGTAGGACCAGGGTAATGGACCAGAGCCTGGTAGGACCAGGCTAATGTACCAGAGTCTGGCAGGACCAGGGTAATGTACCAGAGTCTGGAAGGACCAGTCTAATGGACCAGAGTCTAGTAGGACCAGGCTAATGGACCAGAGTCTGGTTGGACCAGGCTAATGGACCAGAGTCTGGAAGGACCAGTCTAATGGACCAGAGTCTGGAAGGACCAGTCTAATGGACCAGAGTCTAGTAGGACCAGGCTAATGGACCAGAGTCTGGTAGGACTAGGCTAATGGACCAGAGTCTGGAAGGACCAGTCTAATGGACCAGAGTCTAGTATGACCAGGCTAATGGACCAGAGTCTGGTTGGACCAGGCTAATGGACCAGAGTCTGGTCCAAAACGTTGAAGACCCCTGGTTTATAAGAAAGAAACAAGGGGGCGCCTTTATTCAGAGTGTGTCCCAGTGTCTCCGGCATTTATCCCACCAGAGGGACAATGTCTCACAGAAACAAAACTGCTGTCTCTGTAGCAAAGCTCAAATTGAGTCAGATCATCGTCCCGGAGGACTTCTGACACAGAGTGTAGCCTGCAGATGAGTTTGGTGTGAACTTTTCGTCATAGGGTGTGTGAGTGTTTCTGAGTGTGTGTGTGTGTGTGTGTGTGTGTGTGTGTGTGTGTGTGTGTGTGACACCTACCCTGAGTGGTTTGAGCGCCTGTGCGTCAGGCAGGAACTTGAGGAGCGTGGAGGCGGCGAGCAGCAGGAAGGATCGGTTGATGGACTCTCCGCCCTCCAAACCAGAGAGAGAGAGCTTGTAGAGGCCGTTGCACGCCTCGTGTCTCACAGCCGGCTGAAAACAGCAACAGCAACACGTCAAAAATATTTAATAAAACTTCTACAATTGAAGTCCACCTGCTGCATGGTGTTGCCTAACTTAGGTTTGCCTATGCTCTTCTGTGGTGTTCATACCGGTTCAGATCACATCAAAGTTACAGACTTGACTTTGCTGCACATTTAAAGCATCCCTGTCCTGCCATTTGGAGCACTTGAGCATCAAATCAGGCACTCAGGCACTCCCCAGTCATAAATAAAATGTCTGATTTAAAGGAAACATGCTTATTTGCTTTCTTGCAATTCCAGCTGTGATAAAATCAATACCACATAGAAGAGACAGATATGAGATTTGTCTGATCCGTGTGAAACTGAGCCGGTTAGCTAAGCTGTTAACAGTCCAAAAGGTAAGAAAATCCACCTTCTAGCACCTCTGAAACTCCTTGAACAGGTTTTATCTAATTCCTTTAAAAAGGTCCCATATTATGCTAATTTTACAGTTCATACTTGTATTTTGGGTTTCCACTAAAACACATGTACAGTACATGCTTTAATGTTAAAAAAACATGTTATTATTCTCATACTGTTTGAATAAACCTGTTTTCACCCTCTCTTTCGCTTTAAGACCCTCTTCCTGAAAAAGCCCAGTCTGCTCTGATTGGTCAGAGTTTCTGAGTCTTCAGCATCTGTTTGCAGCACTTTCTACCTAAATATAGCATTAGCGGTGTGCAAAAAAAATTGATTCATGAATGTGCAACCTCTACCATTTCATTAAATGAAATACAGGCAGTGTGCATTTCTCTGTGAATTGACTTTTTTGATACTTTCAAAATATTTATATAGCACCTCAACCCACTTTATAATGAAAAAACTTATTGAAGGGCGCCTGGGTTGCTCACTTGGTAGAGCAGGCGCCCATATATAGATATATATATACTCCTCGACACAGCAGCTGCAGGATCGACTCCGCCCTGCGGCCCTTTGCTGCATGTCATTCCCCCTCTCTACCCTTTAATTTCTTCAGCTGTCCTATATTTATAAAGGCCTAGAATGCCTAAAAAAATCATCTAAGAAAAAATCTCACTTTGAACAATATGAGACCTTTAAGTAAATATAGTCAACTTTTGTACATTTCACTTTTTGTATGGAAACAAATAAGATACAACGCGTTGATATGCGAGCTTTTGAGGTGCTGATAGGTTGATTTAATTAATGCATTTACTCGGTGACATTCGTTATTAACTTGCGAGGAAGCTGTGAGCTGCGGATGTTGGACCGGCTCACCTCGGGCACCAGCAGGGTGAGTTTCTTCAGCCAGTCGTGGAGGTGGTCGCTGTCGGCCAGACTGGACTTCACCGTGGAGGAGCAGTGCGCCCAGCTCACCAGCAGCCACATGGAGTAGTGGGTCACTTGAGAGAAAAAAAGCCCCCCAAAAAAACAACTTACCTGTAATGTCATTGCCAAACATTTTGTTTTTCTGCTACAAGTCTATTTTTGTTGTTTTCCTATGAATTATTGTGGGACCAGAGACAATGTCTCTCTATCCTTTCTGCACGCTTTAGTTTAAATTCTTCCTTTCCAAATGTTATCATAGTGTGTAAATATAAACCATGTTTTTTTTTTCTTCCTTTCTTTAGGTTTTTGTTTCTCCTTGTATGTATATACAAAATGTTACTATTGCATATTTTTTGCAGATGGAAATGAGCCCTCGGGCTACAATCTGGTATTTATATGTGCACTGCTGTATCAATGTGCATGCTCGTGAATTAATTAAAAAAAATTAAAATATAAAAGAAATAAAATATGTGTTTATGGAAATCACTCTTTTATAAGTTCTTACCTTCATGACGGGACCGGTGGTCAGACTGAGCCTTTAGAACTCTGTTAAATAAATATATATATATATATATATATACGTGAATTATCCTTAATATATTTAGTATTACCACCAGATTACCAACAGAATGTTTGTGGTACTCACCTGTGTGCGAGGTTGTCGTAGGTGTAGGCCACGTTGATCAAACGCTGGATGAGGTTGGTACCCTGAACGAGGCTGAGGAACACCTGCAGACCGACAGACAGATCAGCTGATAATTGAATCCCAGATCGATTGTGCCGTTATCCATTTTTTTTTCCAGCTGGTGGAACATTTACCTCAGTCAGCCGAGGGATGTGCAGGCCTTTCCCGTGCTCCACCGTGGACTTGCGGGATTTGCCCGGCCACGCCCGCTTGCGCTGGCTGTCGGCGAGGCCGGACCAGGAGAAGACGTCGTGGTAGGCCAGGTCCAGGTCTGCGGGGTCCACCGCAAACTGGCAGATCAACTTCAGCAGGCAGGCCAGGCAGTCCAGCAGCCACTGCAAGGGAGACAAATACAAAGCAAAATGAAAACAACGCACAACGAGCTGTGAAACTCGGCCACATGCATCTTAGTTTGAAAACCGACAAATCAAATTCACACTCCCGCTCTGGCTACACTGCACGCTCAACATGTATGGGTGGAATGTAACTCAAGTATTGGGTACTTGTACTTTACTTGAGTCTTTTCATTTCATGCCACTTTCTACTCCGCTACATTTCAGACAGAAATACTGTACTTTTTACTCCATTACATTCATCTGACAGCTCTAGTTACTTTACACATTAAAGGTGCTCTGAGCAATGTTGGGTAACGGCACTTCTTGTTGACGTTCTAAGTATCTTCAACCAAAACAAGCTCCTCCCTCCCCCTCAGCTTCTCACCTCCCCTCTGCCTCCCTTCCGTCTGTGCTTCCGAGTACTAACACCCTGAACCCCCATCTCCAAATCCTTCTGGTTGGTTATTGGCTGGAACGCTGAAATACTTGTTTGTATATCTTTCGAGGGGCAGGTTGCCAAGGATTATTTTTTGCCTGGGCTGTCAACAGAGACCACGTTTTTTGTGTGATCAGGGGACAGGCAGCTAGCAGATAGCAGGAAGAGGTTTTTTTTTACAGTGGTTCTGGGGACAGGCAGACGTGTGCGGACGGGGTGGCTGAGCGGACGTACCGCAGACTGTATCTTTTATCTGGCTACACCTGCAGCAGAGCGCGCACCTGGCGGAGGATTGGGTGAGTCACAACAGAGAGGGTGAGCTTTTGCTTTGGGATTGTTGTTGTTTCTGCTTTTTTTCTTTGAAACGTCAGCTATTATCAAAAGGATCATTAAGTCATTTACAGTTCATCAATAGTTTGTTTTAAAGATCCCATGACATGGTGCTCTTTGGATGCTTTTATATAGACCTTAGTGGTCCCCTAATACTGTATCTGAAGTCTCTTTTATATAGACCTTAGTGGTTACTGTATCTGAAGTCTCTTTTATATAGACCTTAGTGGTCCCCTAATACTGTATCTGAAGTTTCTTTTATATAGACCTTAGTGGTCCCCTAATACTGTATCTGAAGTCTCTTTTATATAGACCTTAGTGGTCCCCTAATACTGTATCTGAAGTCTCTTTCATATAGACCTTAGTGGTCCCCTAATACTGTATCTGAAGTCTCTTTCATATAGACCTTAGTGGTCCCTAATACTGTATCTGAAGTCTCTTTTATATAGACCTTAGTGGTCCCTAATACTGTATCTGAAGTCTCTTTAATATAGACCTTAGTGGTCCCCTAATACTGTATCTGAAGTCTCTTTTATATAGACCTTAGTGGTCCCCTAATACTGTATCTGAAGTCTCTTTTATATAGACCTTAGTGGTCCCCTAATACTGTATCTGAAGTCTCTTTTATATAGACCTTAGTGGTCCCCTAATACTGTATCTGAAGTCTCTTTTATATAGACCTTAGTGGTCCCCTAATACTGTATCTGAAGTCTCTTTTATATAGACCTTAGTGGTCCCTAATACTGTATCTGAAGTCTCTTTTATATAGACCTTAGTGGTCCCTAATACTGTATCTGAAGTCTCTTTCTCAAAATTCAGCCTTGGTGCAGAATTACAGTCACTAGAGCCAGTCCCACAATGAGCCTCCCTTAGTATGTGCCATTTCTGAGTCTGTAGCTTTTGAGGGGGGGGGGGCCTTGACCAACTGCCACTTTGCTTGTTTGAAAGCCATGATGTTTCTTTCTCACGAGCGGACCAAATTCTCTGGGCTGGCAAAGCAGAGAAAGGGGAGGTAACCTTGCCTCTTATGACCTCATAATGGGCTTGGTTTACACCTAACGCCATTTCTAGCCACTGGGGGGCCATAGGCATGCTGGGGGACGCATATTAATGTTAAAAAAAACCTCATAAAGTGACATTTTCATGCCATGGGACCTATAAATAGAAGACTGTCCGTGGTGCATACACACACCACTTACGCACTGCTCTCATGCAGTTTGATGGATTATAGTGGAAGTGTAGTGATGGTGTAGCAAGCAAAGTAGTCAGCCCGTCAGAACGTTTTATTTTTTTGGAGACCCTGAAATTTTCACTCAAAAGGGACGTAGTGTCTCTCACCACAGTCCAGGACTCCTGGTCTTTGGGCTCCAGGATGCCTGAGTTAAAGATCTCCAGGAGTAGCTGCAGGCCTCCAGACGAAACAAACTGGAGGGCAGAGAGAAAAAGACTGAATCTGACAGTAACCGTGTGGAATCTACGGTTCCTAAATAAACCGAGATTGTCGTTTTTATATTCAATTCAATTTTATTTATAGTATCAAATCATAACATCAGTTATCTCAAGACACGTTACAGATAGAGTAGGTCTAGACCACACTCTAATATACAAAGACCCAACAATTCGGGTAATTACCCCAAGAGCAAGCATTTAGTGCAAAAGTGGCGCGGAAAAGCTCTCTTTTAGGAAGAAACCTGTGACGGACCCAGGCCCATGTTGTGTTTTACCTTGCAGCTCCAGGTGTTCTTGCTGTTTTCTATCTGATCCTCACTGGAGTCATCAGAGTCTGGATACAGATCACTGTAGCTGCCCTGGAAACACACAAACACAGACACACACAGACACACACAGTGTAAGATTTACAAACAGTGCAAACCAGGTATATACAAGTCCAAGAAAAAAAGGAAAGCATTGTGATTGTGTGCATGTTTTTATGTCTAAGTGATAGATTGGTGATCAGATTACACACACATTCATAGTAAACCAACATTAAATATAGTAATTGAATCAGTATCAATGACTGATTTTGCCATTCTGGTCAGGACACACGAGCAGGTGTGCTTTTATACATTTGTATTGATGTTCTCAATGTACGCAAAACACATGTGTATGCGCTACAAAGTTGTTAAAAACTACTGCAATCTATCACGTTTGTCTTTCTTGTCTTTACGGCTGCTTATCATGCACAATGTAAAGAAAACTTGAAAACAAACTACAAAAAATGATGGTGACTCATGTTTTAAAACATAAAAACGAGTGTGTTTTCTCACAGTGGACTCTCGGTGAATGCGTCGGTTGGGTTTGCCCAGAGCCTCGATGATCTCCAGAGCGTACAGCAACTTGTGGGGACTTTTTATCCTCAGCAGCTCCTTCCAGCACAGACCCTCCCCATTCTAGACACACACACACACACACACACACACACACACACACACACACACACACACACACACACACAATGTAACAACAATCCAGGCAACTAACTTTTGCACTCATAGCAAAATGTTTGAGGCATGCATCTTGTAGCAATTTGAGAACATTGTAGTAAACATTTTAAGATACCAGCTAACCCAGCACAAATTACTGCATTAAAAAGTCATCAAAATGAAGTATTTGAACCTCATAATTACACACAAAATTAGGGACAAAAAGCTCCACTTTTTGAAAAAAGAACCCCTGGCGAGTGTGGTGACTGACCGTGTCGTCGGAGATGTTCTGGAAGGCCTGAAGCATCTTGGGACACGTAGGAAGCAGCATCAGCAGCTCCCAAACCCGACGAGATAGATTCTCTGCATGGAGGTGGAGTTCCTCACACCGCATGCTCTGCATGGACGGACACACACAATACTTTTATTGGATTGTTTTATTTCATTAGACATAAAAAAATAAAGAAAAAAAGACAGATTCTGTACTCTGCTCTCAACCTGCATGACCTCATCATTCAGATTCAAAAGCACTGAAAAGGTGAAACTGCCAGAGAGAGGAGGTAATATTGATGAAATACTGAATACGAGAGAATTTAGACTTATAGACTTATTATTCAATCTGCAAACTTTATCTCCCAAAAGGTATGAATGTTGTACAATGTTTTAAGGAGCTGAAGACACAAGGGCTTCATGAGATTGGACAGACTTTAAAGAACGACTTATAAAAGCGGGAAGGCCGATGTTTTCGTCCATTTAGTACGTGAACTTTGTAAATATTTTTAAGTAAAAGTTGGGGAGGCAATATGTATTGCTAAAATTGATTGAAATGGATATAACGTTCAATTATTGAGAGACACTCCCACGGAGGAGAACCCGCCCACACCTGTGTACACACAATGGGCGGAGCATTATCTATATTAGATCATTGTTGTAAATACTCTTGACTCTTCAATAAATTATAATGCTGAAAACTGCCCAAGACTAATTTTCACTATAAGAGACAATAAAGGCTTATTTTCTCTTATTTCCAACGCACCGGCACCTCGTATGCGCATTGTGTCATTTGATCAATAACCAAAAAAAGCTTATATAATCTTTTTTTTCTCCTCATTACGAGTTGCTCTGCTTGCATGAAAAGTGTGACATGCCAAGTTAAAGGTGTCCTCCAGCAGTCCCACCCACCTCAGGGTTGTCGTAGACCTTCTCAGCGTTGGGGCTAGGCGGCTTGAAGCAGGCCAGCATCTCCAGCAGGTCGAACAGCGTGGTGAGGTGCGGCTCCTGCAGGAGCAGCAGCATGGGGATATGCTCCTTCTGGGGGGGCGGCAGGCAGGAGGCCGGCAGCTGGACGCCCTCGCCCTTCCTCTCCCTCCGCGGCGCTCCCAGAGACACGAACACCATCTGGGATTGGAAAGATTGAAAAGATTTAGTAAAAGTAAAACACATGTTTACAGCATCTGTATCTGTGGTCGCCTGCCAATTGGAAGGTTGGGAGTTCGATCCCGGGCCCTGCAGTCCCATGTCGAGACACTGAACTCAGAGTTCATGCTGCAGTGTAAATGTGTGTGTGTGTGTGTGTGTGTGTGTGTGTGTGTGTGTGTGTGTGTGTGTTTATCTGATGAACAGGTAGCGTAGTGTATGAATGTGTGTGAATGGTTCCTGTAAGATGTAAAAGCAGTCAGTCCAGTCCATCTGTTGTCAGATGATTAGAAAAACAATACAAGTTAATAGAGTTTTAGCTTCTGTCAAGTCCCTTCTTGACTTATTTGAATATTTATTTTACTGCTTTAGGCGGCTTTCCTCCACACGCCTTATTTAGTTGGGTTGAATCATTCTTCCGAGACTCGGAACGGTTCCACATCTGACCAATAACCGGAGTGAACGTTCTTTTGTAATGACACATTTTGGTACGCTCGGCATTTTCCAGGTGTGAAAGAAAACCCAACAACGTGGAAAACGCTGATTCAGACCAAACCAAACAAACGCCATCTGGGATTGAAAACATTTCAAGTGACAATACAACTAAAATGCATTTTTACAGCATCTGTTGCCAGATTATTAGAAATAACACAAATTAAACAGAGTTTTGGCTTCTGTCAAGTCCCCTGTGACTTAATTATTCCCTTTTACTGTTTTATTTAACCTAATGTTGCGTTTTCTGTTTTCTGCTCTGTAACATCCTCCCGTCACTTCAGATACAGTATTAGGGGACCATTAAGGTCTATATAAAGAGACTTCAGATACAGTATTAGGGGACCATTAAGGTCTATATAAAGAGACTTCAGATACAGTATTAGGAGACCACTAAGGTCTATATAAAAGAGACTTCAGATACAGTATTAGGGACCAATAAGGTCTATATAAAGAGACTTCAGATACAGTATTAGGGGACCATTAAGGTCTATATAAAGAGACTTCAGATACAGTATTAGGGGACCATTAAGGTCTATATAAAAGAGACTTCAGATACAGTATTAGGGGACCATTAAGGTCTATATAAAAGAGACTTCAGATACAGTATTAGGGGACCATTAAGGTCTATATAAAGAGACTTCAGATACAGTATTAGGGGACCATTAAGGTCTATATAAAGAGACTTCAGATACAGTATTAGGGGACCATTAAGGTCTATATAAAGAGACTTCAGATACAGTATTAGGGGACCACTAAGGTCTATATAAAAGAGACTTCAGATACAGTATTAGGGGACCATTAAGGTCTATATAAAAGAGACTTCAGATACAGTATTAGGGGACCATTAAGGTCTATATAAAGAGACTTCAGATACAGTATTGGGGACCATTAAGGTCTATATAAAGAGACTTCAGATACAGTATTAGGGGACCATTAAGGTCTATATAAAGAGACTTCAGATACAGTATTAGGGGACCACTAAGGTCTATATAAAGAGACTTCAGATACAGTATTAGGGACCACTAAGGTCTATATAAAAGCATCCAAAGAGCACCATGTCATGGGACCTTTAATATTATGTTTTGTGTGTTGAGGCAGATCTTAGACAATCTGCCTCGACTGGAAAGCATTTTGTGTCAACTTCTGTTGCTTTTATATGTGCTTTATGAATAAAGAGGGTTTGACTTTCTTAGGTATTGGCAAACCAAAGGGAAGCAGGCAGTCACCTGCATGTCTTTGAAGCCCAGCTCATGCAGAGTCTTCTCGTCGTAGTCTGTGGTGAGCTCGTGGCCAGAGGAGATCATTCTGACTGGTCCCATCAAACCCCCTGCAGGAGACAATACAAAGACACACACTTCACACACCAGCTGACATTAAACAAGGAGGGCATGCTGACAGTGTGAGAGCGGTTAAAGGGATCTACAGATCAGGAATCCCCCGGACTCTCCAAGGTAAATTTAAGACTATTTGAGACCTTTTTAAATACGTATAATGAAAAATCGGAGTGGATTTTAAGCCAGAGAAAGAAAAAGTACAGACTTACAGACAGCTGTTCTGAGTGAGATATGGTCTCTGAATGTCCTCTGCCTTCAGTCTCTGGGTGAGCTGTTCAAAATCTGCACTGCACTAGCACTAGCATGCTAGCTCGTTCTCAATGGCAAAACACTGCTACAACACCCACTAGTTCACCTGAATCTCCAAAAGGAAGGACTACTTCCTGTCCCTGTTGTGCAGGTATTCCACAAGTGTCCCTGGTCTAGAAGAAGTCTCCCAGCTGATCCTGCCTTGGACTGACCAAAGCTGGAGAAAGAGTTATCAGCTGATGGGATCTTACCGAGCTACTGAGCATGTGCAGCTCCCAACAAAGATAGGATAGACGGGAGATATCTCACTCTGGAGATAAAACTAGTGAGACCTGCAGCAATGTGCAGTACGACAAAAATATGGTGTTTTTTTGAAAATGAAACCATGGAATCCTATTCTGGTACAACCTCAAAATACAATTATGAACCTGAAAATGAGCAGAATATGGGCGCTTTAATCCTACAAAAAGACAAATTCAATACCTTTAAGGACTTATTTTTGGAATATTAATCGTGAAACTTTTTTTTAATACTTTAAAGACCCCCACGGATACCGTTTGTTAGAAAGTCAACAATAGCTAGGGGAGGATGTGAGCGCGCTGACCTGGGAAGTCTCCCGTCTGTCGGCCGCTCTGGCCAAACTCCTGCAGCTGAGCCTGCTGGTTCATCTGCTCCTTCTGCAGGTTCTCGTACCAGTGGGTCACCTCGGCCCGCAGATCTGCTACCTGGTCGCTGGGATACATCTCGATCGTCATCTGCAAAAAAACACAACGCACAGCATCCATAAAGGCTGAATGTACTGATGTAACAGGTTAATATTTACATTCAAATTAAAAAAACAAACAAAGTTGGAAGATGGGCTTTCTACGACAAATTTAAGCTAGCAACTAATATGCTAATATTCACCTTTCACCGCTGAGTTTAAATTTTCCGATTTAAAATAGATTTTTAAATTTGAATGATCCAATATTGATTCATAAAATCCAAAATCAACCTCGTCTGCATCATGTGAAGCAAGAAGGATTCCATTGGTACCGACTACGTCATGCTTGCTTGTCAAGAAGGGGTTAAATAACGCTCCAAAAAAAAAAGGTAGGCTACATTTTGGCGAGGGAAAACCTGCCATGGCCATTTTACAAAGGCGTCCCATGACCTCTGACCTCGAGTTATCTGAATTAATGTCACTAGATACTCACTGACTGTAGAGTTGGTAGAGCTGCACTTTGTGTGTTCATGCTAAACTATAGTACGTAGTTTCTGTCGCCCCCCCATGAGGAATTCTACTGTCGGCGTGTCCACATGATACAAGCCTTATGTGATCGCGCCTTATGTGATTGCGCCCCCCGCCCCCAAGCCCTGGCTTTGATATAGTTTAATTGTGTAGAATTTGAAAATGTGTGAGTTTGGAGGCAAAGCATGCAGCTAGAAAACACCAGTTTTCACTTGGACTGTCCAACAAAAACTTAAGTATTTGAACGATTATTTAAGCATATAAAAAAGGACTTTAATTAAACATCCATGATAGCATTTCATAAATGGAAGATTTCATTTCCAAATTGCACAAAAAAAAGAAAATATAATCAGACCTACACGCATGGAAAGGGGACTAGTTTTCAGCTAGGGCAGAAAGGGTTTGGGAATTCGTTGCACGCAGCCACACAGAATACACGGTGTAGATTGATGCACGTAATGTGGAACCAAAAAGAAATTCACAGTGGGTAAAATGTTACCTCAGTCCCCAGCAAGAGGATTGTGTCTGTCTTTGACACTTGCAGCTCTCCTGTCTGTTCAAAGTAAATGAAAAGAAACGGATCCTTATGCATTTGGGGTTGATTCCGCTGTACCGAACTCGCACCGAAACGTGACTTCTGTGTTCTGTTACACCCCCTATTTTCAGCAGATTAATGTTGAGCATTATGACACACAATATACAATTCTTCTTTCTACTTCTAGCCTCCCTGTTTTCCATTCAGTGTGTAAATGTGCAACTTCAGCCACCTCTAAAAAAACGCCCTTTAGGTGATGCACTGTAATGTTTCACAGCGACAAGTCGGATGTAGATTTGTCACCTTGTCGGGAAGGCCGGCGGGCTGGCAGACGATCCGGAGCGGCAGAGACTGCTTGTCGCTCAGAGCCTTCAGATGGCTGCTGATTCCCGTCCCCTCGATCTGCCACTGCCGCAGGTGGTACGCAAACCTGACGGGAAACAACGTGTTGTTGAGCAACCACTGTGATCTGTGACCCAGTGGGGGGGGACTAGGATCATAGCATATATAGTAGATTGTTGGAGCAGAGAAATTCTTTTCTTTAATACAGTCAGTATTTATATTTACTAGGGCTGTCCTCAACTAAAGACATTCTTATTTGACTAACACTTGATTTTGTCAACTAATCGATTAGTTGATTTAATCGACAGAGCTGTGCGCTTTGAGAGGTGGTTAAGACTAGAAAAGCACAATATAATTGTAGTTAATTAACCAACTGTAAAACTGAGTTTCTACACAATTAATCCTGCAAAAGCACCACTTTAAATCTTGTATTCACCAGAAATGTGCTCCTAAGTTTCTTGGAAATTAGAAATTAAGCATGAATAAGCATAAAAAATGACTTATCAACTAAAGAAATCTTAGTAGACAAATACCAGAACCACAGATTAGTCGACTAATCGACTAAGAGGGGACAGCCCTGATATTTACGGTCCTTTCATATCGCTTTAATCTTCCTAAGTGTGCGTACCTGCGTCGAAAGGCCTCCAGGTGGGTTTTGAGCATGAGCAGCCCCCGCTCGATGCTGGTTAGGCTGGAGTGGGCGTCCTTCTCCAGGTTGGCGGAAGCCATCAGCAAACTCTCCATACACTTCCTGATGAACTCCTGCTCCTTCTCCAGGCCCGTCTTACCAGCTGGAGATGTCGACACACGCACCACAAGGCATACAGAGACATGACGCAGGATGGTAAACTTGTAATTCATCTTTTAAAGATGGGATTTTTGGGTTTCATGCATCTCAAATGGCTTGATGAGTGTATAATGTTGGGTGTTGATGGAGGTTAACTAACCGTTGATGTAGTAGGAGTTGATGTACTGGATGGCGGCGCGGCTGATATCAGCAGACTGAGCTCTAAGAGCGATCCCCCACAGCTGGTCCATCCCACACAGCTGGACACACAGACACACAGACGGCTGGGGGTTAACGGTCTACTCTACAAGTTACTCCAGATGAGTAACCAGATTTTTAGTTTATTTATTTTTTTATTACTTTTTAAACTTTACAATCATGTTATACAATGCGTAACAATTCGGCAACATACAAAGAAAATTTTCATTATAATTTTACTTGAAAAATAAATAAATAATGTGTATAAATAAAATTTAAGAAAGTACTTTAAAACATAAACAGCAAAAAGAAAGGATAGAAAACAATAACAAATACATAAAGTACAATACAGAGACAAGATGAAATTAAATGTAGGCTATATAATTATAATTCCTTAAAAAGAACTTGCAGTAGAGCAGCTATATAGATAGATTTCTTACCATTAATAATTTGGATAGACTCAAAAAAGTTGTGAAATTCAATTCTGAAGTAAGTAAAAGATTTAGTAAATTTTGCTTTATGAATAAGAAATTTCCCCTGTAGAATTAGTAGGTTGTCCTACGTATATTTTTGTTGCTGTTATCGTAGTTAAGAATAACATCTTTTGCTTCCAATGTAATTTGGTGATTCTTTTGAATATTGAAATAATTTCCCATTTTTCTCCCCAGAGCTCCACAGAGAACCGACACCCCCAAAATAGATGTATAATAGTTTCTTCTTCAATTTCTTACAAAATTCACATTTATTATCCACAGCCGCAAATCCTGAAACAAATGTGTTAGTATGATAAATATTGTGCATTATTTTGAATTGTAATTCTTTCAATTTACTGGGGATAACACATTTGTACGGTAGAAGCCATGTCGCTTCCCAGTGAATGTTAACATATAAACAATTCCACACAAATTTTCCCCGTGGAGTGATTTTCCCTTTGCTGTAGAAGTAATCCCTTACATGTTTATTTGTATATTTATGACTTTTAATATTTATTCCACTATATCAAAGGTTTATTAAATACTGTTTTACAGTATGGCGTTCAGAGGAGTTTGCGTACCTCACAGCTGGAGGCGTTGTCCAGAGCGCTGGTGGCGAGGCGGGCTAAGTTACACAGGTGCTGAAAGAGGTTGAGGCCCGTCATGCTGATAGTCTCCGGCTTCAGCTGGGGCATCTGATGACACACACACACACACACACACACACACACACACACACACACACACACACACACACACACACAGAGAGAGAGACAGAGATAAACTAACGTCAACACACAGCTGCTCCAGTAGAGCGGTGTGTGTGTGTTTCTACTCCATCTGGGCATAAGTGCATGAAACCAAACTCTTATTTAACTAGTTTTTCCTTCTCTTACTGTCACCTGGATGAATTTGCTGAGGACAAACCTTAATTGAAGCAGGCTGTACAACAGATGATTGACACCTCTACTTTTAACAATACATGAAACATGAACATTTTTAATGTAATTCATTCTTTTTGGGTGACTTAGAGTCCACTGACTCAGCTGACCTGATTTCCTCGGGCAGGCTGTTCCAGAGCTCTGTCCCCCTTAGTTTTCAGTCAAGTTAATGTCTGTCTCTCTTGTATTCGTGGTGAAACCAAAGAAAAACTTTCACACGTGTGGACAACAACAAAAAAGTCGTCGTAGATTGGCTAGTTCTTGTTGCCTTCAATGGTTTTGTTTAGGCAAGAGGAATGGGATTAGTTAGGGTAAGAATGTCAAATAAGCCAATCAGAGGCAGAATAGGGCCGGACATGCACAACACACAACCAGGACGCCCGTGCGCATGTAAGTGCACTCATTGACGCTACTTGCCGAGTACAGTAACATTCAAAATGCTGAGATAATACTAAAACAACTGTATATTGTTGTGCGTTTGTTGTATATTGTTGTGTGTTGGTTTCCCCTCCTCGCTCCTACCTTCTCCAGGAAAAGGTGTTTGTAGGTCTCCATGCCCATTGCATGCTGGTCCTTGCTGCGGACCTGATTGAGGAACCAGTGCAACGCGTCGTCGTAGCACTCGGCGTCCTCCACCAGGCAGTGCCACAGGATGTCCACCTGCTCCAGACTCAACCCTGAGAGACGGAAACACACTCGCGCAATTACACCCAGGAGCTATTAATATAACTCATCTCTCCCTGATTTTTCTCTCAATGGTTCAGACTTAGAAAACTTTAACGTCCCTGAGAGGCCATTTGTTGTACCGTACAGGCATATTGACACATAATATCCACAACAAACATTAATCCAGATATCTACAGCACCATTAATCTAACACATAACATACACACATCAATAGAATAGAATAAAGGGAGTATTTTGCACAATATAGATACAGTGGTGCTCAAAAGTTTACATACACATGCTTAAGTTGACCATGTTTTGGAAATTTATTTTAATACCTAAATTAAAATGAGGTAAAATCCAACCTTTATTTTCTTTGTGAATGAATAACGTATTGTAAATAAATAAATGTTCTTATTTAAAATACAGGGTCATAAGTATACCTATGTTAAATTCCCATAGAGGCAGGCAGATTTTATTATTAGGCCAGTTATTTCCTGGATTCAGGATATTATGCATCCTGATAAAGTTCCCTTGGCCTTTAGAATTAAAATAGCCCACATCATCACATACTCTTCACCATGCTTAGAGATAGGCATGGTTTTATTTCAGTTAGACTAATACCTGGTTTGATTTGCATTGAGAGATGATTTTATAGAAAGTATCCCATGCCTATCTCTAAGCATGGTGAAGAGTATGTGATGATGTGGGGCTATTTTAATTCTAAAGGCCAAGGAACTTTATCAGGATGCATAATATCCTGAATCCAGGAAATAACTGGCCTTTAATAATAAAATCTGCCTGCCTCATTTAACATACTTATGAGTATTTTAAATAAGAACATTTATTTATTTACAATACGTTATTCATTCACAAAGAAAATTGGTGTCCTTAAAGGTTGGATTTTACCTCATTTTTTAATTTAGGTATTAAAATAAATTTCCAAAACATGATTTTTTTATTCCTCTTTTTAGTCAACTTAAGCATGTGTATGTAAACTTTTGAGCACCACTGTAGATATAGTTAAAACTACTGCCCATTACTTAACATATATTCTTTCAGTCACACCCCGCCATACATCTTATTTAATTGGGTTATTGCCATAGGAATGAATGAGTTTTTGTTCCATTGGTTCTGACGTTATGGTATTTATATCTACGACCAGAAGGGAGCAGCTTGAACTCCACTGAAAGTGGATGGGTCGTATCCATGCAAACCTTGTCTGCTATCTGTGCCAATCTGGTCAGATATAGTCTATATAGAGGTCTACCTGTTGCTTACGAATGATTTTTTTCCACAGGTTTTAACAAACTTCCTCCATTTGTTCCTTTGAGTGATTTTTGAATGTCCATTTACCGTTTAACTTAGCATCCCTCAAGCTACCAAATCAGTCCTTAACATGGGGTCTGGACCTCAAAAGAGTTCCGAGTAACAAGGGCTAAAAGACGAATAATCCATGTAATGCAAACCCCACTGTGTTACTGTAACAAGAGACTTTCTTTGTGTGTAAATCCGATGGTGTATGTTAGAGTTGCTCCGATACCATTTTTCGGCTTCCTGATACTGATTCTGATACCTGAACTTGCATATTGGATAATATGCATAACAACGTACTTTCAACAGCTGTATACTACTATCCCTGCATGTTGTCGGTCTGGCTCAGGTTAAAGTCTTTGTGAAACATGAACAGACAATGAACGCCACAGAACGCTCCTTTATTATCCAGTTTGGCAGTCATTTATAACGGAAAAAGAACAAATAACCTTTTTTTTTTTTTTACGTGGTATCTGTTCGGTGTATAAACTCCAGTACTTCCGATACTGATACCAGCATTTTAGGCAGAATCAGAGGAGACACTGATATCGGAACATCTCTAGTGTATGGTCTATAATTACATAGTTTCTGACTTTCTATTACACTCAAAGACTCTTGAAAACAAAGAACTGAGCAAACATTGGGATTTAAAATGGAACAATGAGCCACACACACACACACACACGGGCAGCTCAGGTTACATAATGAGGTCTATTTTAGCAGCTTTCCCCAAAGAGACTCAAAGAGAAACCAAACACACATTAGGAGTTCATTTCCATGATCCTAAAATGTTAAAAACGCTTCCACCAGACTCTATTTAAAAAAGCAATACTTTTAGCTTGTATAGAAACAACATATTTTCACATGTAAAACAGTAAACTGTGTTTATTTCAACCAAAAATACAGTTGTAATGGTTGGAAAAGTGGAAAGACGACCCAAATTGTCTTTTATGGTTTAATTTTGTTCCTATTGACTTTGAATGAAGTGTATTTTACGACACTAAAATTACTGTTTATTTACATGGAGTCTTGTGGATTTTGCGAACTTTGCAATTTAGCAGATGTTTTATGTTTAAAAGAAAGGTCGACCTCCTTACAAATCCTTTCTATAATGTTGTCAGACACTTAAAATATTAATCTGAGCCTGTCAGCTGCAAAACACACACTTTAGTGAAGGTAAATGCAAGCTGGACAATTGCTCCATTAACTTACGTTGGAGCTTTTTTCACCGTCATCACCATCAGTCTTTGGGACAGTTATGATGGCAGCCTTATCCATGCTACTCCAAATTACAGCTTTCATTCTCCGAGTGTCTTTAGCTTGACTAGCTTGTAGCTTAAATGTACAATAGACTTGAAAGTTGAATCTTACTGAAGTGGTCTGGAGAGCCCAGTGTGGAGAAGACACAGGTTAGGAACTGCAGACGGACCTGGACCTCCGCACTGTGGCTGTACCTGCAACAACACAGCGAAGAAAGACGAGTCAGTATTAGTAGGGACCGATTTTATAAGGAGAATGTGTATTATTTTACTGAAATCCATGATGTTCATGATATTTTACTGTTCAAAAATGATTGGAATAACCAGAAGGAAATATTATTTAATATCTGTACTGATTAAGGATCGACCGATACTGGTTTTTAAAGCGCAATACCGATTATTAGTAGTTAAGAAATAACAGATATTTGGACTCATTATACATTTATAGTGAAATGTTAATTTTATTTAAGCCCAGTTCAAACCAAAGTTTGCAGATGAGATAAAACCTGCAACGAGCCGCTCTGCAGCACTCTGAAAGCTGCCAGTTCACACAGATGAGACTGTGTATCGTCTCCATAATAACGCCCCTTTGTACTTCTGCTCTAACTTCTGACTTTTAGGCATTTTGTAGCTAAACATACCATTTGTTTTATCTAAATATGAATGTGGATAACGCCAGTGAGATGCTTGCTACAGTTGCATTTCTAGTGATGATTTGGGAAAACCACGTTTAATTTCTCGGTTTCACGGCGTCCAACTCCGCTGGGCGCTCCCTCTCTTCTGTCACTCTCCAGCTCGCGCGACCACATAACATTACCGTGGTCATTCGGGCGGTCGTTGAGGCTCCGTCTAAAACTCTGCCATGTCGTCCAGCTGTTTGTAACATTGAAATGGATTATGGATCATTTTATTTCTATAGTTTATAGCTGACTTTACCAGCTCACTTCTCTATTGGAGACAGAAGTCCAGCCAGCCGGTTAAAACCAGCCTCTGGAGACTCGACCAGCTGACTTCTCTATTGGCTGTTGAAACAGGAGACGTCTCTTACGTCCTAAAACCAG
Source organism: Percina caprodes (assembly GCA_013375575.1). NCBI lineage: Eukaryota > Metazoa > Chordata > Actinopteri > Perciformes > Percidae > Percina > Percina caprodes. Next base: position 447,687 of record JABXJD010000177.1, on the reverse strand, counting down.
CCTCTGGAGACTCCACCAGCTGACTTCTCTATTGGCTGTTGGAACAGCAGACGTCTCTTACGTCCTAAAACCAGCCTCTGGAGACTCCACCAGCTGACTTCTCTATTGGCTGTTGAAACAGGAGACGTCTCTTACGTCCTAAAACCAGCCTCTGGAGACTCCACCAGCTGACTTCTCTATTGGCTGTTGGAACAGCAGACGTCTCTTACGTCCTAAAACCAGCCTCTGGAGACTCCACCAGCTGACTTCTCTATTGGCTGTTGAAACAGGAGACGTCTCTTACGTCCTAAAACCAGCCTCTGGAGACTCTTTTGAGACAGGCTGCTTCAGACCGCTGAAACTTTTATCTAAAACACTTTTGTCTCGTCACGAATCTTTGAACATAATCCCCAGTAACAGAGTCAGATAGTGTTGGGGGGGGCGACATTAAGTCAGACTCAGTGTTAAGAGAAACTGAAGCAGAGGGACAGACACAGAGCTGTAGCTGAGCCAAAGTAGAACATTTTTCTAATTAACTTTAAATCGGGTATCAGGCAAATAAAACGCCGATACACATAATCCTCAAACTGCAAAAATGGGCCGTTAATCGGTCTATCCCTAGTAGTGATGACAGGTGGACAGACTTACAGTGCAAACTTGTGCAGGTGTTCCCGGACTTCCTGGATGTAGTGCTGCAGGTTGTCAAAGAACAGCTTCATCATGTGCAGCTCCTTCTCAGCCCACCTGATGGAACCGATACAAAATCAGCACCACACTCCCGAGACAGCTCCCCCTTTATTTTATTTAAAAAAGTATATATCCAGTTTCTGTTGAAAGTCTAAAGTCCAGCAGAAGTATGGGACGTACTCAGGAAAAATTTTAACATAAGTTCAAAGAATTTGAAGCTTAAAGTACACCAGCTGGACAACATATTAATGTGAACTCGGCTGCTGAAGACGTTACTTACATGGTGATCCAGTGAGTGTCATAACTGGAGCCAAACTGCTGGAAAGTGCCGAAAAGTTTGGGTAGGAGACGCAAGGAAACCACAACAGACCTGAGGGGGGTAGACGATAAGATACAAATACAAAGACAAATATAAATACAAGAATACAAATACAAGAATACAAGAAAAGAGAGAAATTCAACATTGACAGGCCATTTAACAAAAGGATTGAGCGGATTTTGCTGGCGCTAAAACGGCACAAAAACAAAAAGAAACGGCGTAACACTCAAATCAACCCCTAACTGCGCGGCCAGGCCAACAGCGTCGCCGTGCTCCTGTGCTATTTACATGTATGTAACTTGGGTAAAATGCTGAGATTTGCGACAACATTCGATGCAAATGAGCCTCATTGCAAAAAAACAATCCAAATCACAAAGACCAACACTAACAGCCACTAGGGCTGAGAATCAGCAGACGCCTCCCGATACGATATCATCACGGTACTTACGCCACGATACGTCATTATTGCGATTTTAAAACCTATTGCGATATTCTGCAATATATTGCAATTTATAACCTTTTTTCCAACTTCTAATTTTTCCCAATTTCAAAAGGACGTCCCCAAAAGGAAACTGTCAACATCTGTTTTATCTAAAAAAAAATATATATATAATGTCATTTGTTCGTATCAGTTCAATGTTATTGCTGCAAAATGGGACAAACTGACCAACACATATATAATATATCTATCCACCCATCCATCCATCCATCTTCATCCGCTTATCCGGTAACGAGTCTCGGGGGCAGCAGCTCCAGTAGGGGACCCCAAACTTCCCTTTCCCGAGCCACATCAACCAGCTCCGACTCTGGGATCCCGAGGCGTTCCCAGGCCAGGTTGGAGATATAATCTCTCCACCTAGTCCTGGGTCTTCCCCGAGGCCTCCTCCCAGCTGGACGTGCCTGGAGGAGGCATCGTCACCAGATGCCCAAACCACCTCAACTGGCTCCTTTTGACGTGAAGCTCTACTCCGAGCTCCTCTCGGATGACTGAGCTTCTCACCCTATCTCTAAGGGAGACGCCAGCCCCTCCCCCCTCCTGAGGAAACCCATTTCGGCCGCTTGTACCCTGGATATAATCTATATAATATATAATAAAAGATCCATACTTGGTGCCTGTGTGTCGATAAAGTATTGCCACTGAAAATATCCCAATACTTTGCTGTATCGATGTTTTCCCCCACCTCTAATAGCTACACACAGTTCGAATTATACTACAGAATCAAACTATTAGCGTCCTCAGAGATCGGGTGGTAGCTGAAAGATATTTGTACGGGTTCTCTCGGTCACGTTTGAATTCTTTGCCTGACGTTTTGTAACCTGCCGCGTCAGAAGGTCCGTTAACACAAAGCCATCTGAGAATGTACGGATGTGTCTCCACCGAAATCAACGTCTATCGGCACGTTCAACACGTTCAGATACACTTCCATGCAGCTGTCAGACATCTGCCACATTCTCTGAGTGTTGTTTTTGGTTGATCTGGTGGGGATCCACTGACAAATATCACGGGGGTCACTCTTACCTGTGATGGGCCAAGTTGTCAAGGCAACCCTCGATGAAACGCATGCGGATCTGTCGGTCGGTGAACCAACAGACGAGCGAACACAACAGCTTCTCTGCTTCGTTAATCAGACCCTCGGATAGATGAATCTACACACACACACACACACACACACACACACACACACACACACACACACACACACACACACACACACACACACACACACACACACACACACACACACACACACACACACACACACACACACACACACACACACACACACACGATCACACAGAGGCTGTGCGTTGCAGCATTTGACTTGTGCTGATTTTACTCTGAAGGTCTGACTTGTTTTTATTGAACTATTAAGTTTTGTGATTATTTTTCTTCTTCACATTTTTTTCAGCTGTTGGTGCTTTTATTTTATATTTTTTGGTCATGTCGTTTCTGGGAAACACTTTGGGATCTTTTTGATGACGCATGTAATAAGATTAGTTATCACCTCTGGCCATCGGAGACAAACAAACTAAATATTCAATGTGTGCAAACCCATTTTAATAATTTGGTTATGAGCAAAGTGAAACAGGACTCTTCTTATTTATACATTTTTGTACACTAGGGCTGCACCGAATACTATTTTGTAAGCTTAGAAACTTCAGTACTTAACAGCGAATATTCAAAGCTTCGGCAGCAGCGAAGGGGGAAGCCAAAATTTCCGACCGTACGTGAAGGCAGCCCTACTGCACTTATCTTCTCACTACCTACATCACACTGTGCTCATTTGAAACATTAATATCCGTCTATAAATAGGGATGGTATCGAGAACCGGTACTGAACTGGTACCGGGTCGGGACTGACTAACGTAAGGTGGGCTGAAGTTGGGCATTTTATTTATTTTAGTGAAAAGATGCTGCTCCAAGTTTAGCTAAGAACCATCTTAGTCCACCTTAAGGCTTACTAAAGATGGGCTGACCTTTAACCCTCGTGTTGTCTTCCCGTCAAAATTGAAAATCAACACTTTTGTTGATGCTTTTTATCGATGTTTTTAACTTTTTCTTGCGTTTTTGTCCCTTTTTTCAACACTTTTGATGCTTTTTTTCCCCATTGTTTGTCACTTTTTTTGACTTTTACAGTTATTTTTGGAATTTATGGCCAATAAACCTCATTTATAGGAAATTATACCTAATGTTTGAGTTAGAAAAATTAGGAATTATTGAGACTAAAATTAAAGGAATGGATGTTGATGATAATCACAGACTGGAATATGTCAACTTTTACTCTCAATACTATTTCAAAAACACTTCAATTTTAATGAAAAATTAATGAAAGTAGAGATTTGTACTTGCCAAAGAGCGTTGCGTGGAATCAATCATGTTATTTTGGGGAATTAAAAAGAACATTGATATAGGACAACATGAGGACAACATGAGGGTTAAGGTGGACCAGCTAACGTCCTTTTAGTGAGAAGCTGCTCAGCTAAATTTCTTCCCTCATTATATATACAGAAACAACTTATTCCTGCAAAAAATAAAATACCTCAAATCTTTTCACGGCTTCATTTTTGCAGATATATATATATAGATAGTATCAATATTGCAGGTTTTATGCTGTTTCATGACAACGTTTCCTCAACTCACGCTATAATTGCCTTTTACATTAAATCTCTGTGTGTGTGTTTGTGACTTTGTCTCCGTTTTTAAAATATGAAGCACTTTGTGTTGCATGTGACCTCTGTATGAAAAGTGCTATACAAATAAAGTTTAAATGAGTATCGTTATGGAGAAAGCAGTAACTGCATCCATGAAGAGAGGTTTGAAGTCGTACCGCGTCCTCGTCCTGCACCAGGTCCCACAGCAGCGTGTTGCCCTTCTTACAAACGTTGTCCAGGTTGATGTCAGTCACAGCTTGGCTGCCCGAGTACTGATGCTTATGGACCGACGGACCTGCAGAGACGCAGAGCGCTCCCAAAATCAGCTTGGTCGTTTCTTTGGCAGGGTGATCTTTATTTAGTCTTACGGGATTCAACACAAAAAAAACAGTGAAAGCAACCTGTTGTATTGGTTCAGTGTGGCTCACCTTGCACCAGGTGCTCATGGTAGATGGAGGCCAGGTTGGGGAGGTGCTGCTGGAGGTGGGAGCTGAGCTCAGCGTGGGAGTTGATCTGGACCAGCTCCTCCTCGCAGCCTGACTCCTCACCGTCAAAGTCGGCCATGTTCTTCTCCGACTTGGCGCTGACTTGGGAGCTGCTGCAGCTCACGTCGTCCGCACTCAGCATGTCCTCCACCATGGGACTGACAGAGGGCCGAGGGATTTATAAAAATGAGGCAGACAAGCAGATCCATCAAAGATCAAACAGCTTTATCACAATTGCAGAAGAGGGATGCTAATTAGAGGGTGTTTTTTTTTTATAGGAGGGTCTGGTTGGTCCACACCACATTCGGGGATGGGAGAAAAACTCTAAATTATCATTTATATTTTTTACAGTAACAAAAGTCAGACCTCCATGAAACTCGCTGTGAATATTGTTAGTTTACAGAGGTTAGACCCTGTCATCTCGGGCCCCCATGAATTAGGCCTTACCCTTCATGATGGTGGTGGTGATGATGGTGATGGTGGTGGTGCTGGGGGCCAATGAAGCGCCGGCAGTTAAAGAGCTCGCTGCCCATGGCCTCTCCCAGGAAGTCCCCGGGCCGCGGCAGGCACGGAGGCTCCTGAGGCCCCTGGACCATCTGTGAGGGGCCGATGTCTGGCAGCTGTTGCTGGGGCTCCGTCCCGTCGGGCCGAGCGGACGACGACGCGGAACAGGCGTCCAACATCCTCATCCGGCCCTCCAGGGACGTCGACGCCGCTGTCACCATGACAACAGACGTCTCCGGGTTGAAGGGGAGAACCTTGGCCTTGGCTCCGCCCCCTGATCCACTGGGCCCCGCCCCCTGGCTCGGCCCCTCGCCGAGCGCCTCGCCCGCCTTCCTCTTCCTTGACTCAGTCTGCTCCCTGGGCTCCTTCTGCTGCCCGCCGTCAGCGGCCAAACGGTTCCCCTCGTCTTCGTCCTCTTCGTCGTCCTCGTCATCCTCCTCGTCGTCTTCCTCTTCGTCCTCCTCCTCCTCCTCCTCTTCCTCCTCCTCTTCCTTCAAGGCCTCGCTGTCCGCCATGTCGTCAGAGTGCATCTCGCTGCCGGGGCTGCCGGCTGATTGGCTCGCTCGGCTGGACGCCGCTTCGTTGCTGGAAGCCTCGCTGCGGCCGCTGCTGCTGCCCGGCCCGCTGCTGCCTTCCTCCACGCTGTTGGCCGTCTCATCGGAGCTGCCCTGCATCGACTCCTGAGGAAACAACACAATTATTTTAAATCACTTTCTCGATGCGTCGCCTCGATAAATCTCCGAGAAAGACGCTCAGAGATTTTTTTGCGTTAGTTAAAAGAGTAGAAAACGGCACTTTAAAATGTTAACTGTCACATGATTTTAGTGGTGCCTTTTTATATTCAATTCCATGTTTAAAAGTTGGAAATGATTTTATTTGTTTAAACTGGACACGCAATTTGTTGATTCGAAACATCTCCTTTCATTTTTTGAGTGTGTTCATTACAGATCAACTTTGGGTACAGACCACATTTGTTCATACAAGCAACATCATTTTCCATTTTCTTATCCGTACAACATCAATAACCATTTACCATTACGACTCCTTAATACCATTACGACTCCTTTATACCATTACGACTCCTTAATACCATTACGACTCCTTAATTACCATTACGACTCCTTAATTACCATTACGACTCCTTAACACGACTCCTTAATACAATTACGACTCCTTAATACCATTACGACTCCTTAACACGACTCCTTAATACCATTACGACTCCTTAATACCATTACGACTCCTTAACACGACTCCTTAACACGACTCCTTAACACGACTCCTTAACACGACTCCTTAACACGACTCCTTAACACGACTCCTTAACACGACTCCTTAACACGACTCCTTAACACGACTCCTTAACACGACTCCTTAACACCATTACGACTCCTTAACACCATTACGACTCCTTAACACCATTACGACTCCTTAACACGACTCCTTAATACCATTACGACTCCTTAATACCATTACGACTCCTTAATACAACTCCTTAATACATTACGACTCCTTAATACCATTACGACTCCTTAATACAACTCCTTAATACCATTACGACTCCTTAATACCATTACGACTCCTTAATACCATTACGACTCCTTAATACAACTCCTTAATACATTACGACTCCTTAATACCATTACGACTCCTTAATACCATTACGACTCCTTAATACCATTACGACTCCTTAATACCAATACGACTCCTTAATACCATTACGACTCCTTAATACCAATACGACTCCTTAATTGTGTAAATACTGAATCATAAAAATTCCTTTAACTATGTAAACACCGTACATATCTACACTCCTTATATTTCTCTATTTATATTACTTTCTTTTTTTAAGATTACTTCACGGGGCTTTTCCGCCTTTAATGGACAGGACAGCTAGGTGACAAAGGGGGGGAGGGGGAAGACACGCAGGAAATTGTCACAGGTCGGATTTGAACCCTTGACCTCTGCGTCAAGGAATAAACCTCTAAGTATATGTGCGCCTGCTCTACCAACTGAACCAACCCGGCCACCTCTATTTATATTTCTACTCTGATATTTATATACTTTGTGTAACTGTAACACATAATCTCCCTTCGGGGATCAATAAAGTATAAATAAGGTAGCTCTGATTCTGAATAACAATAAGCAGCAATAGTAAATTAGTACAAATGCATTATGGTGAGGCACTATAGCAAAAAGCGAACTACCTCCCTCAGACCCCCACATCTGCCGGGTTAACCCCCGTGTTGTCTTCCCGTCAAAATTGAAAATCAACACTTTTGTTGACGCTTTTTAATAGATGTTTTTAACTTCTTCTTACATTTTTGTCCCTTTTTTTCCAACACTTATGATGCTTTTTTTCGATGTTTGTCACTCTTTTTTTTAACACTTACTTTTTTACCTTTAGTTTTACAGTTATTTTTGGAATTTATGGTCAATAAACCTCATTTATAAGAAATTATACTTAATGTTTGAGTTAGAAAAGCAGAAATTAGGAATTATTGAGACTAAAATTAAAGGAATGGATGTTGATGATAATCACAGACTGGAATATGTCAACT
>JABXJD010000177.1:355000-435000 GCA_013375575.1 Percina caprodes | reverse complement strand
GCTTTTGGCATTTTGTAATTTTTTTTTTTTTTATAGTGTCAAATCATAACAAAAGTTATCTCGAGACACTTTACTGACAGAGTAGGTCTAGACCACACTCTATAATTTACAAAGCCCCAACAAGTCTAGAATTTGCCCCAAGAGCGAGCATTTAGTGTGACAGTGGTGAGGAAAAACTCTTTTAGGAAGAAACCTCGGACGGACCCAGGCTCCTGGTAGGCGGCGTCTGACGGTCCCGGTTGGGGGGGTGTGATGAACAGTAGCAATAATAGTCTCAATAGTCTTCTGGCGAGAGCAGTTGTGTTTTTCCTCCTCTCCCCTCTTATCTTAGCTTGGCTCCTATTTTAGTCTGTCTACCTTGTCGTGTGAAAACTTTTTCTGACTGCCTCGGTCTCTTGTTCTCCGCCCTCCCTCACAAACCACCTCAAAAAATTCCTTCATGTGATCACATGAACTGTGTATTGTCTTGTGCATTATGTTGTGATATTTGTATTGTACTATGTTGCTGTCTGCATAAATCGTTTCAGGAAGTGCGTGTGGCGGCGCTTGTATTAGCAGCGGCCCGGAGGCATGCTCCAAACGGTATTTCGTTGCCTTGTACCTGTACATGTGTAATGACAATAAAGCTATCTATCTATCTATCTATAATGGAACAGTGACTAGAAATGGTGGTAGTAGTAGTTCATGTCATAGCAGGGCGTAGCGTGGCATAGCAGAGCCTTTTTGTCTGTCCCAAAAGCAGTGAGAGAAATTCTCCTTCGCCGAGGCTCATTAAAGCAACACTGAAGCCCTTTTCCTGCTTCGGTCCCCCTACAGGTCGGACACGGAATCGCCCATTACACATTATGCAAGGTTACCAGATCGGATAGCGGATCTGTATTTCAAATGAGACACTACGACAGCGGTAATGGATAATTCTGCTTCCAACCCGAAGTGGGAACAGTCCAAAACCCCAGCTATGCAGTGTCTATTTTGAAAGCAAATGTCCTCAGTAGAGGACAATACAGAGTGAATGTGAATGTTTCAACTAACTTACGTTTCTGTGTCGGACACCAGAGACTCGTTGTTGCAGACGTCGTTGAAGGTGTGGAGTTGGTTCTGAAAAGGGAAACACGTGATTCCATGATTAACATGAGTGGCACCACGCTGAGAAAGACCGGACGTTCGAGACAAACCTTCCCGAGTGCCGAGTTTGAGTCCATCTTACAACCGGAGCTTAAAATCTGGCCCAATTTCAATTTGTAATTGAATATCTCCGATTAGGCCTGCACGATTAATCGTTATAAAATCGCGATCTCAATTCACCCTGTTCACAATTTCATTTTTAAACAGTTATTGTTAGTATTTATCACAAAAGATATGCATTTTTAGTTTTTAATGCTTAAATGTTACACAGAAAAAAGAAAATCGTGGCAGAGAATCATGATAAATATTCCAAGCTGAAAAATCGTGGTTCATATTTTTCACCGAATCGTGCAAGCCTTGACCTAGACCGTTAACCCCTGTGTTGTCTTCCCGTTAACCATGAACTTTTCCTTCCATGCCAAAATTGAAAATGAAATTTTTTTTGTGCTTTTCCGATGTTTTTGTTGCTTTTTCTGATTTATTTGTCACTTTTTACATGCTATTGGCGCTTCTTTTTTTTTTTAAACCTGAGCTGGTTTAATAAGAGGTTTTACACTTATTCTTGAAATTCATGGTCAACAAACCTCATTTATATCAAATTATACATACGTTTTTAGTTAAAAAGGCAGACATAAATTATTTTGATCAATAGTTAACATCAGAGGATGTTGAGTGGATCACAGATGGGTAGATGTCAAAGATTAGTCCAGATACTGTTTTGAAACCATTAAAAACAAAGAATTCCAATAAAACACCCCAAAAATGTATTGAAAGTAATCAATTTTACCTGAGAAACGTTGTATGGCATCATCCATGTTATTTTTGGGCAATTTGGTTGAAAGAGATCCATATTTCTGATATAAAACACTTTGAAAAACGGGTCAATTTGACCCGAGGACAACACAAGGTTTAAAAGGTGTTATGAGTATGTTGAGTCATGCTTTGACTCACGGTGATTTGGCTGAGTCCTGCCAGCCTCATGGTAAGCGTTGGGGACATGAAGTATTTGAAGGCGAGGTCCAGGCTCTCCTTGTCGAAGCACAGCGCGCTGTCCAGCGGCTCCTTCACCGTGCTCCACATCAGGTCGGCCATGTTGCGCGCCGCGCTCTGCCGCAGCTCCTGGTCCGACAGCTTACACAGGTACCTGCAGCACACACGGCCAAAACTCACTGAGCTGACGATCAAAGCCCATTAACTTCAATTTATACACATCTGTTCTTGATGCTAATGTTTGGACAGAATGAAGTACAGTGTGGCAATCAGATTCAGAGTTTTAATTTGATCTAGAGCTGCAAATATTAATCAATTAGTTGTCAAAAAAAAAAAAAACTTTCTGGGATTTGGGGGGTTATTTTGCATCTCTGGTGCTTCCCTGCGCATACAAACGTGAAAAAATAACCCTCCATGGTGTTTTGAGTGAGATCCGGTTTCTGAATGTCCTCTGGCTTCAGTCTCCGGGTGAGCTGTTCAACATCTGCACGGCTTTCTACGTCACTAGAGACGAGCTGGCTAACCGTAGCATGCTAGTGCTAGCAGGCTAGCTCGTTCTCCATGGCAAAACACTGCTACAACACCCACTAGTTGACCATAATCTCCAAAAGAACTACTTCCATGCACACACGGCGTAGGATTGTCGAGACAGTGAGCTTTTGCTTTGGGATTGTTGTTGTTTCTTCAGTTTTTTTGGACCAGCACAGCGCTGTGACACTCCAATCTACTGTCAGCTTATCAGAGGACGCAGGTGACGGGAAACAAGAAATAAAAACAGAAACTCTCAAAATGAAATTGCCAATACGCTCATTGACAGTCATTAAGTCACCGCCCACCACTTGCTCTGGAGGGAACTACTAGAACTGTTGGGTCCCTGTAAATTCTGGAGTGTAGTCTAGACCTACTCTATCTGGTCTAGACCTACTCTATCTGTAAAGTGTCTTGAGATAACTGTTGTTATGAATTGATACTATAAATAAATTGAAATTGAATTGAAAATTAAGTTTGTTCCTGTGTATGGGTAGTTTTACTTTAAAAGAAATAATGACACTGTATGATTCATTTCTGTGTAAATGGGCTGCACACACCTCAAAATATAAATAAAAGACTGTCCTTTATGCCTGAAAAGAAAAAAACTAGAAAATTAGTGATCCTGAATGAAAATCTGTGGAATTTAGCAGGATTTCTGCTTGTGTATTAACATTCAGATATTTTAATTCTCTCTTTTTTTTTTTTTTTTTTTTAAATATGCTGAATATTCTGTGAAAATTTGGCCCAGCCAATGAGCCACTTCATTGCTCATTAACATTTAATCGTCCTATTAGTCTTACTTCATAATTCATAATAATTATCATATTCATAATAAAATCAAGGAATGACCCTTTAGTTGTTATTCTTCTAAGAGTCATCCTTTCAGTCGACCACTGTGTGTCTCTGCTCAGCGAGACGAATCAGCCTGCCGGCGCTCTGCCTCCCCTAGGGTCATGTGAGGAGAGGTTCCCTGGAAGCCTGGCAACCGTTGCCAATGGTGACGGAAGCTCTTCCTAGCAACACATGTGTGGCACTTTGGTATTTGGAGGAGAGTGCACGAATGAGCAAGGTGCACTGACTGACTGACTGACTAAGAGAGATAGAGAGAGAGAAGGGAAATCAACCACGTCTGGCTTCCTCACCTTAAAGGGCAGCAAACATCGGTGGAGAGACACACCTAAAGTAACGGCCAAGCTTTTAAAATATGTAATAATTATGGTTTTACCATTGGACAGAACAACAGGACACAGGTTTGATAAGATTACTGATTAAAGACGTGACAATCATATCCAGATCAACAAGTCCCCGCGCCAATCCTCTGCAGAAGTTACATTTCCTGCAGCCCGATTTGGGCGGAGGAGCTGTCGGAGGCTGTGCTGACAGGGAAGGAAGGTGTTCAACAAAATGGCGGCTACTCAGTCATTTACAAACCAGGGACTGAGACAGGCTTGCTGCAGTGTGCAGAAACTCAGAGTTAAACTGAAAAAATGTTCTCCAGAACAGCTGAACTAAGGATCCATGGCTGTTCGATCGGCGGTGAAAAACAGACAAAATAAAACACGATACGATCGTAAATTCAAATGAAGTTATAGTTGCAATATATATATATATATATATAAAAATTACATAAGGGAATATCTAATATCGGAATTTATTCTCATAAATAACACGATAAACAGAGGCCACAAAGAGACCTAATGTTGACACGGATGCTGTTTTCGATGCCTCCGTCTGGCGGAGCACGTAGTTTTAATATGGTCATCGTATACAGTATCATAGTGTTTTATACGGTGTTGTATTTTATTTTTGTTTTTAAATGTTTGTTCTATTGTAGGCCTGAAATTCTGTTTTAACCATTGTGAAAGGTGCAATAGAAATAAAGTTTGACTAATTATGCATGCTCCATGCGCAGAACTATGTCATGTACAATTAGATTCAGAGAATCGATACAGCAGAGTATTGTGATATTTTCACTGGAAATACTGTATCGATACACAGGCACCAAGTATGGATCGATTATCATACTTTATATATATATATATATATATATATATATATATATATATATATATATATATATATATATATATATATATATATATATATGTGTGTGTGTTGGTCAGTTTGTCCCATTTTGCAGCAATAACATTGAAGTGAGATGGACAAACAGAGACATGGATAAAATAGATGATAGATAAAACAGATGTTTACAACTGAAGTTTCCTTTTGGGGACGTTACATGAAATTGGGGAAAAATGTGACGTTGGAAAAAGGTTATAAATTGCAATATATCGCAGAATAATGCAATAGGTTTAAAATCGCAATAATATTGTATCGCGGTGTAAGTATTGTGATGATATCGTATGGGGAGGCGTCTGGTGATTCCCCCCCACCATACTGAAAGCCAAGTTCATTTATTTGCTCACCAGAAAAGGGATTTTAACCCCAACGTTCATTTTATAACCTCGACCCTGGAGGTAACGAGTCTCCCGAACGAGTCGAGCAACATGCGCTCGTTGCCTCGTGTGCGCTGATGCGCTCGTCTGTTGACATTTCCGAATGCCTTCATACAGTTGCTCAATAAAATCCGGCTTTTCACACAAACCATCAGTCTGAGAAAAAAAGGAGATTTGAACTGTGTCGGGCTCGGGTCGGGCTTGGACAGAAATATCGTAATGCCTGTCGGGCTCAGGTCGGGTTCGGTTACTACTCACACGGGACGGGCTCGGACAGAAAAATGTGGCCCAATCACCACTCTAATGCCATCACAATGCGTAATGACACACAATGGCTGATTTTGCACTGTCAGCAAATGGAGACAGACGGCAAGAAAACCTGCTGGCAAACAAAGACGAGTGGCTTATTAGCCGGTTCCGCCTTTATCGAGCTGTCCTGTTAGATCTCTGTGCTGTTTTGGGCCCAGCGTTACAGAAAGGGGCACTCGGGAGAAACCACGCCGTGCCGGTCCCACTTCAAGGAGGGGTCAGCTCTGGCGTCGGGTGGCAAAAACACTATCTCGATGTAGGGCAAGGCGCTGTTTTGGCATCAACTTTAATGTCGGACTATTTCTTTTTAATTTTGGCTACGGTCCGACCTTCTTCTTAACTGCAACAGGTTGCCACTCTACAGCTTTTTGGGTATTAGTAACGCCCACACTGTACCCTCCAAACATGAGGCGTGACTATGTAAGGGCAACTATGGGCGTGACATGAAGCCATCAAAGCTGCACCACATTTGGAGTTGATTTTGATTTATAAAAAGGGAAACCGGCATAGGACGTACATGCGCAAAATCTGAATATTTCTTTTTTTGGGGGGCTTTTCTGCTTTTAACAGACAAGACAGCTAGTTGGGAAAGGGGAAGTGGGGGCATGCAGGAAATCATCACAGGTCGAACCTTAACCCTGGACCTCTGCATCGAGGCATAAGGCTCCAAGTATATGTGCGCCTGCTCTACCCACTGAGCCAACCCAGCCACAAATCTGAATATTTCTGTGTGTACTAACATATGTTTTGTTCGTAGGCCACTTCTGACGCAAAGTTGCCACACACTAACATTCATTGGGAGTAAACTCACCGTATTACATAAGTGCGGAACGGTATGATGTGCTGCATGACCGCAGGAATGTGCAACCATATTCGGATCTGTGGGCAGGAAGAGAACACTGTATTTAATATCAAAATCACATGAAATACATTCAGACCAAACAAATAATCCATTAATCCAGAAAAGAATCAACAGAGTGACAATGAAAAGAAATTGTTAGTTTCACACGTGCATTTGTGCGTGCGTGCGTGCATGCGTGGACTCACGTTGGAGACAATGGTGATGAAGGCGTGTGCGATGGGGAAGGGGAGACTCTCCGGAGTGCCCGACTCGAAGCACTCCTTCATCAGGGAGAGGCCGTGCTTCCCACAGAACAGACAGACGTAACGCAGCAGATGCAGAGGCACCTCCACGTCCTGCGGGACACAACATCAGATGCATCTCATAACGTCGTGATGCATTATCAACAGCTCTTATTCCAGAAGGACTTCAGATACAGTATTAGGGGACCACTAAGGTCTATATAAAAGAGACTTCAGATACAGTATTAGGGGACCACTAAGGTCTATATAAAAGAGACTTCAGATACAGTATTAGGGGACCACTAAGGTCTATATAAAAGAGACTTCAGATACAGTATTAGGGACCACTAAGGCCTATATAAAAGAGACTTCAGAGACAGTATTAGGGGACCACTAAGGCCTATATAAAAGAGACTTCCAGATACAGTATTAGGGGACCACTAAGGTCTATATAAAAGAGACTTCAGATACAGTATTAGGGGACCACTAAGGTCTATATAAAAGAGACTTCAGAGACAGTATTAGGGGACCACTAAGGTCTATATAAAAGACTTCAGATACAGTATTAGGGGACCACTAAGGCCTATATAAAAGAGACTTCAGAGACAGTATTAGGGGACCACTAAGGCCTATATAAAAGAGACTTCAGATACAGTATTAGGGGACCACTAAGGTCTATATAAAAGAGACTTCAGATACAGTATTAGGGGACCAGTAAGATCAAGAAGATTTTTTTATTATTTTACTTTTCAGTCAACATTAGCATGAGTTCATAAACTTATGAGCACCCCTGTATTAAGTATTTCTTCCTGGCTTCAACTCAAGTGTGTTGGAAAGTTTGGTGCAGTCGTGCCAATTTTGGTGCAATTTGTACACCTGATTTGATTATAACTCTAAAACACTACGTATTTTAATAAGATAAATCTATTATTTTGATGTTGTATATCAGGTATTTTAGCCAGTAAAACAGTTTTTCTTAGTAGTGCAGCTCATGTTTCATTCAGCCCGTTCTTGAATTCCCCCGCACTATACACATGAGGTCATAAAACACTGTTTATAATAGTGCATTCATTTCCAAAACTGTTATTAAACTGATTGTGATCTCTCAGGAACACGGACCACCGAAAACCGCTGTTGCCATGGAGATTATGAGGCTCAGCACACTGTAATAATGTGGCCGTCGTTTTGACAAAACAGACAAAGAGGGCAGGAAACGTGGACAATACTTGGATAAACAGAGAACTGCACCCAATTTATAATAAAAAAATAAATAAAAAAAGTCAACACACTCACTGACATGAACCACAACGGTGACATCAGGTCTTTCTGATAAAATATTTCAGCTGTGAGCCGTAGAAACATTTCTATACGTGACGGGACATCAGCTGCCTTTGTTACCAACAGTCATTTAGAAGTTAAAAAGCTTTTATTTGTTTATTTGGTAAGTTATATTCTGCTTTTTATTTGTTGGTGATCCATGCTAATCTTTTTACACACACACACACACACACACACACACACACACACACACACACACACACACACATACATATACATATGTATACACACATATATACATATACACACATATATACATACACACACATATATACATACACACACATATATACATACACACACACATATATATATACACACACACACACATATATATACACACACACACACACACACATATACATATATACACACACACACACACACATATACATATATACACACACACACACGTATGTATATACATATACAGTATGTACACACACACACACACACACACACACACACACACACCACTACATACCTTTTTACATTGACATTAATTTGCAATACTCTCTACACAATTTTATGTTATCATTTTACTTCATTTATATTTTATTTGTTCATATTTTTTCATATCTTAACTTGCACTACTTTTTAATTTGTCCCAGTCTCAGATTTTGCTTTAGTCGGGTGTTTTGTGTTTTTTAAAGTTAATTAAGAAGCATTGTTGGCCTAAAGTTTAAATCGTCAACGACTACTTCTGTACTACACATAAAGAACCATGAACCTTAAAGTTGTAGTGCGACGTTTCTGCCGCCCCCATGAGGAATGCTACGTAATGACAACAACACTGTCAGCGCATCGCCCCCACCTCTTCTCCCATGCAATTGCTAGTAGCCAAGGAGGACACAGAGGATTAAAAAAAAAAAAAAAAACATGGTGAACTCTTCAGAAGAGGTCATTATCTCCACTCGAGTTTCTGCGCGCGAAAGTCGTCGGACGCCACAATCTTCTGAACACAGTCATACCGAGTATACTGATAGTCTTAATTAGCTTGGTAGCAACTTCTTTGTCAACGGCTTGAATGTAACAGGTGTTCATTAATATCAAAGTTATGCACTAAGGCTTTAACTGATGAAAAGAACAGTAAAATATAAGATTTTGTCTCGGTTTTATTGTTTTTATCTTCTCCCCATTTTGAAGGACGTTCCATCCCGTGTGAAGCCATTGAGTTCCTTCATTTTCTTTACATTAATATGAGTCTCCCCCCAGCCTGCTTATGGCCCCCCAGTGGCTAGAAATGGTGGTAAGTGTAAACCAAGCCCTGGGTATCCTGCTCTGCCTTTGAGAAAATGAAAGCTCAGATGGGCTGATCTGGAATTTTCCCCTTATGAGGTCATAACGGTGAAGGTTACCTCCCCTTTCTCTGCTTTGCCCACCCAGAGAATTTGGCCCCCCCATGAGAGAGAGACATCATGGCTTTCAAATGAGCAAAGTGGCAGTTGGTCAAGGTCAAGGTCACCCCCCCCCCCAAAGCTCATTGTGGGACTGGCTCTAGTGGCTGTAATTCTGCACCAAGGCTGGATTTTGGGAAAGAGACTTCAGATACAGTATTAGGGGACCACTAAGGTCTATATAAAAGAGACTTCAGATACAGTATTAGGGACCACTAAGGTCTATATAAAAGAAACTTCAGATACAGTATTAGGGACCACTAAGGTCTATATAAAAGAGACTTCAGATACAGTATTAGGGGACCACTAAGGTCTATATAAAAGAGACTTCAGATACAGTATTAGGGGACCACTAAGGTCTATATAAAAGAGACTTCAGATACAGTATTAGGGGACCACTAAGGTCTATATAAAAGACTTCAGATACAGTATTAGGGGACCACTAAGGTCTATATAAAAGAGACTTCAGATACAGTATTAGGGACCACTAAGGTCTATATAAAAGAGACTTCAGATACAGTATTAGGGACCACTAAGGTCTATATAAAAGATACTTCAGATACAGTATTAGGGGACCACTAAGGTCTATATAAAATAATCCAAAAAGCACCATGTCATGGGACCTTTAAAAAATAAATTCAAGCTGGTCCACCCAACGCAGAGCAAATCGTAGCAACATGAAACCTCTCGTCAGAGAAGGGTTATTTTTGGACACTGAGCCGCCTGGGTTATCAGGTGTCTGAGGTCAGATCTGAGATCATCTCTTAGTTCAGGAGAGAAAAGGTCTTGTACTGAAGTAAAATGCAAACTGTAAGTGGTAGAAGACACTTATTCGTCAGAGATTATTTGACAGAAAGTTTTGGATAATGACTTTTAGGTAATAACTTCTGTCCTGGTGGTGCGGTCACCAGGGGACCACTTCAGGGGAAAAACCTCTGCCGAGTAGAGATGACTTTCGTATTTCTTTAGACAAAATCCCAGGATGTGACTCAGCGACAACTGGTGTTAGTAAGATTTAGGTATTCGTCTTCTCAGTCCAAGGCCAATGATGAGACTTTTTCTTCCATTATTTCCTGTTCAGTTGTTCAAATACTTTCCAGCGCATGTGCATGGTGACCTCAGACAGCCACCAAAAGAAAGGAGTGCAGGGTTTTCCCTGCCATGATCAGGCTTTAGGCGCAGCACCCAGGCCCTTTTGGACACCACCTAAGCCGAATCAATGTAAAATCATTGTGAGCATCAAAACTAACTAAATGGCTTCTCTCAGATCTGATGTTTGTAGTTGGTCCCCAGGTTGTCTTTATCGGTGACGTTCCACTTCCAGGATTGTGCCGTTGCCACAGGAAATTCCTTAGCACCGCCCAAGACAATTGTGATTGGTTTTAAGAAAAGCCAATAAACCAGGGCCTGTTATTCTCTCATCCCAGAATACTGTGTGGACTACCCAGACCCTGCTCCACAGTGCTGTTGATGAGGGTCTGGCAATGCAAGACTTGTCCCCAGTGGACTTCTTTAGCAAGTTATGTCTTTAAGCTTTTTGAGTGCTATATATTCATCATCTGGTCAAGCTTTTTCAATGTTTCAGACACAGATATGGAAATAATACTAGTCTAAATTGATGTGAAATTGCATATTGAAGGAGAGGACCCCATAACCCCCCCCCCTCTCCCTCCCACCAAAAAGTGCACCTAAGTCTTCCACAAACATAGTCTCTGAAGACCTGCTGGGTGGGAAAATAAACCTGATAAACCAGAGTCTCTTCAGAAGGTCATGTGACACAGTTTGGCCCACATGGGCTGCTATTGTCCTCGCCTCTTACAGCAAACTCACAACAGGCCTACATCTACTTTTCATCATCGCATCGCCCCCCCCCCCACCCCCCCACCCATTTAGCAGACAACAGTTCCCAAAGCACCTTTGTTTGGTTTATGAATGATTTTAAATTGAATACTAAAAAATTAAAATCTCTAAAATTGCAAGAAAAATGTGTAGTGACATATGTAGGAAATTTCTGTTTTGATGAATTCCCCTTTGTGTGTTGCTCTTAAATGGTGATTTTATTCTCTCTAGCCTTTATTTTTGACAGGAGAGCATAGGCATGAAAGGGGAGATGACACGCAGCAAAGGGCCGCAGGTCAGAGTCGAACCTAACGCCGCTGCGTTTAGGACTAAGCCTCTTTATATGGACGCGCGCTCTACCAGGTGACCAACCCAGGCGCCTGGACTTGTGAATTTTTAAGTAATTTCCCCCTTTTTGTATTGTTTTTGTGTAGGTTATTCTTTTTTCATGTACACCGACAACATTTGTCCTAAATCTGCTAAATCTATATTTTCTTTCCCCTACGAGAGTTTTCTACGCGTGTTTTTGTCAATATAAAGTTTTTTAAAGTTCTGGAAGCAGCATATATTAAGTCAGGAGTTTTACTGAGATGAATGAGGAAGTCTGTTGTTTTTATTGCAGCAGATATCACTGACCTAACCCTAAAGAAATAGTTTTTTGAGTTATCTGTTTCCTGCTGTAGGTGTCGGGTGATTCACAGAAAGCAGAGTGTACACTTCACTTGACTCTGTGACAAAAAAATGGACAAAGTAGTAGTAGTAGTAGTATTATTACTTACATTCATGTCGCAGAAGGAGCCGAGGATGTTACTTTCATGAGCAGATATGTCCTGGAGGATAGAAACGGAGACAGAAAGAGCGAACGGTAAATCAGAGTTTCAGAAGTCATACATGACAAGAACAACTGCCATCCTGAAAAAGAGTGATTCGAATGACAGGCTATTGTTCACATTGAAAGGACGTTAAAGAGCTGAACAGAGAAGAACGTGGTTTGGTCTTCCGCTAAGAAAAAAACAATACATCTGGGTGTTTACACTGACAAAAACACACATCTGTAAGATTGAAGACTATGTGGATCGGTCTGATCTACTGACCTATCTGGACTAAGGAGAGGCTGACAGATACCGCTTTTATGGCAGGTACTGATCAATATTTATGAGTTTTAAAAGAAATCTAACGATGGCTAATGACGGCTGTAACGATACACCAAACCCAGGCTTCGGTTCGATACAAACCTCGATTTTTTGGGTTCTCAGTAAACATTATACAACTTTTCTTCTGCCACATGTCATTGATTACATCCCACTTTGCAACACAGTTATACAACAGAGACCTTATTTATTGATATTGATTGATTTCAATATCAAATCGATTCAACACCAAAGATTCTTTTGTAGCTTAAAATAATGTTTCCAAAATTGTTTTTAATGGCAATGTTAACAGTAACGGATAATTCAGCTCCCAACCTGTAGGGGGAGAGAAGAGGAAAAGTGCTTTGGTGCCTACTGTAAAGCTGCTGGTTGACAAGTAGCTAATGCTAATGTAATTCTTGGTGGGTAACGTAACATTACGACGCCGTTCAACACGCTCAGTTATTTTTAGGATGCTTGTTTTTACCACAGTTAACAACTCTGGGCTAACCCACGAATTCATCAGTAGTGTTAACTGTAAAGATAGACGACTAGGTAATTTAGCTAGCTAGCACACCCCTTTCTTCTGCTTCAGTCTCCCGGCGCTGCAAGGCTTCAGTCTGGATGAGAGCTGACAACAGCCCTGGGGACACAGCCACAGTCAGCCCCCAGCCAGCTAGCAACCATCCACTATCATTACAGCCCTGGGACACATCCACAGTCAGCCCCCAGCCAGCTAGCAACCATCCACTATCATTACAGCCCTGGGGTCACAGCCACAGTCAGCCCCCAGCCAGCTAGCAACCATCCACTATCATTACAGCCCCGGGGACACAGCCACAGTCAGCCCCCAGCCAGCTAGCAGCCATCCACTATCATTACAGCCCCGGGGACACATCCACAGTCAGCCCCCAGCCAGCTAGCAACCATCCACTATCATTACAGCACCAGGGACACATCCACAGTCAGCCCCCAGCCAGCTAGCAACCATCCACTATCATTACAGCCCCGGGGACACATCCACAGTCAGCCCCCAGCCAGCTAGCAGACATCCACTATCATTACAGCCCCAGGGACACATCCACAGTCAGCCCCCAGCCAGCTAGCAGACATCCACTATCATTACAGCCCCAGGACACATCCACAGTCAGCCCCCAGCCAGCTAGCAGACATCCACTATCATTACAGCCCCGGAGACACATCCACACCTGTGCACATTTTATACACTTATTGTTGTATATCAAAAACAGTGTCAGCCTCAAAATCCAGGCACTTTTCAGGCTCTTATCTGCACGCGTGGTGGTGTGTGTTGGGTGTGTGTTGGGTGTGTGATGTGGGCGTTGTCCTCACCTCTATGGTGGGGTGTGTGTTGTGTTTGTAGGCTGTGTAGAGGGGGAACTGGATCTGGAAGATCTTGGCAGCACAGAGCAGCAGCTTCTCCCTCTCCTCTGTGCTCCAGGAGCTGAACGGGTCCTGGTTGTCACTGCTTCCACTTTCTCCGACACCACCATCACCACCCCCAGACCCGCTATCGCTCTCCCCAGGCTCCAGCGCTTCCATCTGGGCTTCGCATGGCCGGCTGGGCCCCTGAGCCTGGCTCTGAGTGTTATTCTGGTTCAGGTCGGGGGCGTCGGCGTCCTCTTCGGCAGAGTCTCTCTCCACATTCACAGGTTCGTCCTCCCCAGGTGAGGAAGGCTGGGGGAGGGATCCGGGTGCAGCCTCGCCCCCACTCCAATCAGACCCGCCCTCTGCCCCAGACGCGCCTCCTTTATGGGTGTGGTCCTGGGTGCTGCAGAGGCGGTCTCTCAGGCTACTGATTTGAGCGACGACCAGGTTGATGAGGGCGTAGACCAGCTGATTGAAGACCTCCAGGTGCTTGTACTCCTTGAAGCAGCAGAGACATTGTCTGAAGACACAATGCAGGAGGAAGCGTTAGAGAGGAAATCAACTTGGCTGCAGAGCCTAGAGCAGTATTAGTAGAACAGTGCACATACATCATAAAGAAATATCTCAAGGATGTAACATAGACTAAAAGTAGTTTTCTAAGAGAAATAATTCCTGGAGTGACTATCGAGTTACAAGCACAAGCAAATCAGTTTTATAAGTGAACACAACATGGCATTAGATTAACGTTAACCAATAATCGGCAGTCGGACAGACTGGCGAGGTCGTGACTCGAGTCTGTTTGTTGTGTTCGTGCCATCGTCCTTTGAAGGGGCCGGCGGCCATCATTTTGGCCAACTTGACAGGCCTTTTTAAAAACCTCTTTAAGACCTTTTTCTTTAACCAGAAACAGCTCCGAGCTCTTTCAATAGTAAAGGTTTCTGACACCTGGCCTAGTCAAAACCCTAACCCCACCAATTCATAGTAACAAAGTCCTATTGAGGGAGAGCCTAGAAATATAGACTCACCCTAGCGGCAGCAAATAGCAGCTAGGGTCAGCCTAGCAACTCTCGGTTGGCTTGCAAGCTGGAAAACCCAAATTCTGGTCAGGCCAATCACATTGTGCATAGAGTTGGTGGGCGGGCTTAACATAAGGACGAAAGAGTTGCGGCGGTTCAACGCGAATTCCCTGTAGGGCTGGGAAATATGAAGAAATCAAATATCACAATATTCGCAATGATATTGTAGTGTTGACCTTTGGTGCTTTCACTAAATATTTACACAATGACATTTTAGATAAACTATCATCAGTAATGTGGATATAATGACTAAGTGGGTAAAGGCCAATAATAGAACAGTTATAACAGTCTGATCAGATCAGAAAATGACATCACTTTACAGTAATGCAGCCTTTAAAACCAGGAAAGACACTACTTAGGCCTATGCCATATTTAAACAAAATCTAATATGTTATCTTGTCTCATATCACGACATCAATATAATATCGATATATTGCCCAGCTCTAATTCCCTGATACTTGAAAACAAAGATGCTGGCGAACGGGCCCTTTGAATCGGCTTTGGCCGCGACTCTGGAAGACTTGGACTTAAGCAATGAATTAATTTCTTTTTAAAAGAACGATGTGTTCGGAGTTTTGCCGAAAGGATACGGCAAAAGTTGAATCTACCAACCAGCGTTGCTCTGGTTGGTTGTAGCGCTGTCCTATTGCGTGCAGAGGCAACTTGAAAGACAACCGTATATCCCGCCCCTCAGATTGAGCCCTGCCAATGAGGAGTTCCCAGACCCAACACCTGGATGATGTGGGCCTGGCTTGCCAGGCTAGCAGAGACCAGCTACTCCATTAAAAATGTGGTCCAAAAATAGAAAGGAAAAGGAATAAATCAACATTTGTTTTTCCATTTTCCCCAGCAGAGAACTGGGGAGGCAAAGAGCATCAGGTGCTTATTAGAGTTTTGGAAGAAACTTCAACTTTCCACACAGTGAAGGAACAAGCAAAACCACATCATGAACTGTTTTTTCTTTGAGCCAAATTATGTCAACGTTGTCAGCTGACTCGTGAGAGTTCAGAAGGAAGACGCACTGACCTCTGTGTCCAGGAGCTGATGTAGCCCAGCACTCGCAGGGCATGTTCCTTCTTTAGCTGGAAGCCTCCTTCACTGCCGTCTGCATCCGATACTGAGGAGAAACAAAACACCAACACGTTAAAGAACAGCTGGATACATCTCAGGAAACTGAAAATTTATTATTTAACATTTTATTCTCGATAGAAACAGCGCGCCACTCGTCCACCGTGTGAGACAAGTAGCGTATATGCGGAAGTGGACTCATTTTCCCTGAAGAATACGAGAGAGACATAACCCAGAAAATTGGAGAAATGGATCACCTTTACTGAAACAATGAGGACACGTCATATCTAAATCTGGATAAATGCAAAAAAATGCCCCCACTTAGATTCCATGAATTGATTTTTTTTTAAATTAGGTCACAGGCACCTATGGTCATGAAGGCTGGGTCATGACCGAAAGAACGAGATCCAGGGTACAAGCGGCCGAAATGGGTTTCCTCAGGGGGGAGGGGGGCTGGCGTCTCCCTTAGAGATAGGGTGAGAAGCTCAGTCCTCCGAGAGGAGCTCGGAGTAGAGCCGCTGCTCCTTCACGTCGAAAGGAGCCAGTTGAGGTGGTTCGGGCATCTGGTGAGGATGCCTCCTGGATGCCTCCCTAGGGAGGTGTTCTAGGCACGTCCAGCTGGGAGGAGGCCCTGGGGAAGACCCAGGACTAGGTGGAGGGACGTCCAGCTGGGACGAGGCCTTGGGGAAGTCCCAGGACTGACTAGGTGGAGAGACGTCCAGCTGGGAGGAGGCCTCTGGGAAGACCCAGGACTAGGTGGAGGGACGTCCAGCTGGGAGGAGGCCCCGGGGAAGACCCAGGACTAGGTGGAGAGATTATATCTCCAACCTGGCCTGGGAACGCCTCGGGATCCCCCAGTCGGAGCTGGTTGATGTGGTTCGGGAAAGGGAAGTTTGGGGTTCCCTGCTGGAGCTGCTGCCCCCGCGACCCGATACCGGATGAAGATGGATGGATGGATAAATTAGGGCTGGGCGATATGGAGAAAGAAAATCAGATATCACGATATGTTTGACCAAATACCTCAATATCGATACCGCAAAGATATTGTAGCGTTGACTACTGGTGCTTTCACAAAATATTTACACAATGACATTTTTGATAAATAATCATCAGTAATGTGGATATAATGACTAAGTGGGTAAAGGTAAATAATAGAACAGCTACAACAGTCTGGTAAGTTCAGGAAATGACATCACTTCACTGTGATGCAGCCTTTAAAACCAGGAAAAGACACTTATCCCATATTACGATATCCAAAATCTACGATATCTTGTCTCATCACGATACCGATATATAATATCAATATATTGTTGGTTCAAGTCCCCGTACAGACCAAAGTACAGAGTGGGGACTGGTAGCTGGAGAGATGCCAGTTCTCCTCCTGGGCACTGCCAAGGTGCTCTTGAGCAAGGCACCGAACCCCCCTCAACCACTCAAAGCACCTGTTCAGCAGTCTCAGCCCCCCCCCCACTCTGACATCTCTCCATTAGTGCCTGAGCATGTGTGTGTGTATTTCAGGCCTGTGTGTAGTGTGTAATAATAGAGTGTACATTGTAATTTCCCCATAGGGGATCAATAAAGAGTATAAATTAAAATTAAAAAATTATTAGTAAAAGTAATTAGGGGTCCAAGCTCAAGGGGGCATGGGAACCGCATCAAGAGAGAAAGAGAGAGGGAGGGACATGCAGCAAAGGAATGCAGGTCGGAGTCAAACCCCAGCCCGCTGCGTCGAGGAGAAAACCTCTACATAGTATATGTGTGCCTGCTATACCAACTGAGCTATCCGGGCACCGGGAAAAGCAATTATATCGGCCTCAAAAGCCTTTATTCAATGGGCTACAATTTGGAGGCTGCCTACAGCAAAGACCTTAAATATTGGCACCAGACGTCCACAGATTCTAGAGTTACTGTTATTGTATTGGCCTTCAAAGATCCACACCAGTCACACCCAGTTTAGAGGAACTGAACTAGACTCAAGACCGTTTCCACTTCTACGTTACAACAGAAGCTCCTCTGGGGGCTTCAGAACCGGGGCGGACTTCCACTCTTCAGGATCTCGGCCGGGCAGATATGGCTGTTTTTCCTGCAGCTGTGCCACGGGATGTCGGTGTCACTGCTTTGATGATGTTGTCTGGCAACAGGCACGCACGCGGGTGCCAACATTAAAACCCGGTTTATGGCTGCAGCTCACTGTGGATATAAATACAAGGAGAGGGAGGGCACGTGCATCGTGTGATCACACTCCTCAGCTCAGCAGTCACTGTAACGTTCAACCAGACTGGAGGCGTTTCAACATAAACGCTCGCCAGCTGTGGCACTGTAAGTAAAGTTTGACTAAAATGGGTTTTTGGAAGCCAACAGATGTTGACTCACAGATGTGAACTGCTCAGAATGACTAAATATTTCAGAAAGATGATCACTGAGATTATGGATGGCAATCTTTTTAAATTTCTGTTTTCCACATTCTGTCTCTTAGGGCGTTTTCACTAGCCTGGTCCTACCAGACTCTGGTCCATTAGCCCGGTCCTACCAGACTCTGGTCCATTAGCCCGGTCCTACCAGACTCTGGTCCATTAGCCCGGTCCTACCAGACTCTGGTCCATTAGCCCGGTCCTACCAGACTCTGGTCCATTAGCCTCGGTCCTACCAGACTCTGGTCCATTAGCTCGGTCCTACCAGACTCTGGTCCATTAGCTCGGTCCTACCAGACTCTGGTCCATTAGCTCAGTCCTACCAGACTCTGGTCCATTGGCCTTGGGGGTGCATTATGTTGGCAGGATCATTTAAAAGGCGACCGCGACTACACGGTGCGTCTGCCCGATTTCTGATACCATGGCGGCACAAATTTGCCCGTGGCGTGCCGCCACTACAAAATCAACATGGAGGAAAAATGGCTTTTAATGCTTATTTCTCGCATCTCAATGGTCAAACCAGCTCATTACGGTGGCCTAGGTCCGGTTGTTTTGGTCTGGACCCGAGTGTGGTTCTCGATCAGTGTTTCCCAAAACCCAAGCTGACGTCCTCAAATGTCTTGTTTTGTCCACTCAAAGAAAACAGGAGTAAAGAAAAATATTCACATTCAACAAGCTGGAATGAGAGAATTGTTCCTTTAATTCCAAAGGCCAAGGGAACTTTATCAGGACGCATAGTATCCTGATCCATGAAATAACTGGTCTTTAATGATAAAAACCTGCCTGCCTCTATGGAAATTTAACATAGGGGTGTGTATACATACAGTATGCCCCCTGTATTTTAAGGAAGAATATTTATTTATTTAATAAATTATTCATTCACAAGGAAATTTGGTGTCCTTAAAGGTTGGATTTTTCCTCTTTTTTTTTAAATTAAGGCATTAAGATTAATTTCCAAAAGATGATTTTTTTCCCTGTTTTTTGTCAACTTTAGTATGGGTTCATAAACTTATGAGCACCACTGTATCTGGGCGCACAGCTTACCAGGTAAGCTACCCGGGCACCTGAACACAACACATGCTTTGTGATGAACATCACCTAGACAACCTGGCCTGCGGCTTCCCAAAGATGTTCAGATAGACTATTTGAGGGGTGACGTTGCAACATTGCTCCATTTTTCATTTGGTTCAGTGTGTCAAACGCACCAAATATTGTAAACAAATGTCACATGGCGGAAACAGTCGCTTGTTCATGGGACAGAATATCAGACAGAGTGAAACCCGCTGACACGTTTGGTCTCCGAAATGACGTAGCATGGGCGCCCAGATGGCTCAGTTGGTAGAGCGCGCGCCCATATATAGAGGATTACTCCTTGACGCGGCGGGCCCGGGTTTGACTCCCATCCGCGGCCCTTTTCTGCATGTCATCTCCCCTCTCTCTCTCCCCTTTTGCGTCTTCAGCTTTCCTGTCGATTGAAGGCCTAAAATACCCAAAAAAATAATCACAAGAAGAAAATAATGGCGCAACACCAACTTCATAACATGTTGGGTTTTCTGGTTTTTACGTCAGCGTTTCTAATATTTTAGAAGAAGACAAACAATGGGAGCAGCTGACAGACGGCGAGTGAAGGAGGGACAGAGATATGATGATGATGATGATGATGATGATGATCGTCAGCGATGTGTTCTCAGAACAACTTATGGATCGGAAAGTTTTCATCCCTTATATTACATATATATCCGTAAATTGTGTGTAAAGTTGAAATTGCATGCTAGTAAATGCAGTTTTTTGGTTCAATTTTGATATTTAAAGATTTTTGGGGGGCTTTTTCCTTTATTAAGTGGATAGACAGGAAAGGGGGAGATGGGGGCTGACACAGGTCGGATTCGAACCCGGGCCGCTGCAGGACTCTTACTGGGTGAGCAAGAGGCCGCCCCACCAAACTCCAGAGCACTCGGAGCCCACAACGAGCCCCCGTTTTTAAGCGGAACGGTTCAGGTGTTGGATCCACACCTGAGTTTGAATGAGCCTTCACGCCGGTCCGAACCAAGCGGGCGATCCGACCAAAACCGTTGCCATAGTGACAGATTACATGGCAGCCACACATTGAATGAGGTAAAGTCCGCACCATGGTTATAATAGGCTAGCCAATTTGTCATTAGTTTTTATTTTTATTTTGTTATTAATCTTCAGTTTAGTTTTAATTACTCCTTAAAGCGGGCGGGTTTGCTAGTTAAGTTTATTTTTTGAAAATGCTTAGTTTTAGTATAGTTTTTACTAGTTTTAGTCTTTTTTTTTTGTAATATGGGTTATTTGTCCGGGGCAAGATTCTAAAAAGGTCAGAAAAAGTATTGTGTAATAATAACTCAACAACAACATAAGACAGTTTTAGGAATACATATTCACAATGTATTCAACAGTGACACCAGTACATATGAGGAGCACAGATATGTAAACAGTCAAGCCGCAGTGAGGGGGACTCCAGCCGGCCCTTCAACTCAGACCAAAACCCTGGAAAGAGTCCCTCCTACAGTGTAATCTTTGCAAAACAGATTAACTGCTCATTCAACAGATAAGGCAGAAGAGCTTCTGTTTTGGGATCATTTTTCATTATTTGGTCTCGGCCTCTTAGTCCCAATGAAGTCTTAATGCTACAGCATGCACTGCTTTTTAAGACGATAGTGTGCTTCTTTCTTTGTGTCAACAGTTTGTGTTTGTCTCTTTCCTGTTTCAACATGTCTATACACACAAAGCTATGTCCATTAAAGGTCCCATGACATGGTGCTATTTGGATGCTTTTATATAGACCTTAGTGGTCCCCTTATACTGTATCTGAAGTCTCTTTTATATAGACCTTAGTGGTCCCCTAATACTGTATCTGAAGTCTCTTTATATAGACCTTAGTGGTCCCCTAATACTGTATCTGAAGTCTCTTTATATAGACCTTAGTGGTCCCTAATACTGTATCTGAAGTCTCTTTTATATAGACCTTAGTGGTCCCCTAATACTGTATCTGAAGTCTCTTTTATATAGACCTTAGTGGTCCCTAATACTGTATCTGAAGTCTCTTTTATATAGACCTTAGTGGTCCCCTAATACTGTATCTGAAGTCTCTTTTATATAGACCTTAGTGGTCCCCTAATACTGTATCTGAAGTCTCTTTTATATAGACCTTAGTGGTCCCTAATACTGTATCTGAAGTCTCTTTTATATAGACCTTAGTGGTCCCCTAATACTGTATCTGAAGTCTCTTTTATATAGACCTTAGTGGTCCCTAATACTGTATCTGAAGTCTCTTTTATATAGAACTTAGTGGTCCCTAATACTGTATCTGAAGTCTCTTTTATATAGACCTTAGTGGTCCCCTAATACTGTATCTGAAGTCTCTTTTATATAGACCTTTTTTACTTGACCTTAGGGTTGAACCCTGGACCAGGCTATATTGTTTTGGTGTGGGTTTCCCATGATCCACAGACCTAGTTTTCATGTAGGAACTATTTGCTACGTACGCAGAGACACGGACCCTATGCTGCACACTGACATGCACATCTCAAAAATGTTAACGCAGTGATGCACATCTCTCGGCCGTGACTTGGTAGCATTGCACACACACACACCCCGACTCATTTCCTGGTTCATAGACAACATGGAATCAAGGAGAGGGTTAACTTCTCCTGCTAAAGAAGATTACCTCGGTCAGAAAGCACATGGGAGACACTTTGTTTCCTCTCACTATAACTCTAGACTCGCTCCAAAGCTAATCGCCATCACTCTCTCACTCGCTCTACCACACAGAGACACAGACACACACTCTTCAGAGCCACTTACGTAGAGTACGGCGAAAGCAGGACCATAAATCACGCTTTAGGTGTAGCACCAACGCCGTTTTGAGCAGCACCTTAGCAGAATGAACGTAAACTCAATGTGAGCAATAGAGTCTGCACAGCATAAGAAAAATATCTGATTGAGATTATTTGACTGATACTGTGATATGATTTTTGATATTGGAGGGAATGATCATTTTTGTATAATTATTGTCATTGAAAAATATAAAAATTAAAGGGATTACTGTTTGATTTTGTTGAGGATCTGCAGATATTGAGCTAGTCTATATTAGGATTTCAATAAAATTGCGGTTGCCACATGTGAAAGTGTCCCTGCCAAGTGTCAACGCCAAGTTAGATCCCGATAGATAGATAGATAGATAGATAGATAGATAGATAGATAGATAGATAGATAGCTGCCTACTGCTTTTAATATACTTAGGATGGGTTAAACAGCAGAAATAGAATATTACATTCTACTGCATGTGATAATTAAGAGTCAAGTTTGTTTGAAAGTTATTTTTTTGTTTAATTGCACATACTTTTAGTCATAACCATAACGAGGATGGTACTGCTAACAGGTGGCCACAACTCAATCTCACACATAAATGTGTGTATACTATACACGCACCACCCCAAAAAAGGGTTTATCCCTAACAAACAGACAACTTGTCAAAAAGAAATTGGCTGGATTTGTTTAGGGTGCCCTTTGACGTGTTGAAGTTAGTGCTACCATGCTACAGGCAGGTGCAGGACTGTGTGTTAAAGTGGATTCCTACAGAGCCTGCAGGAGGAGCTTTGCCTTCACACACACACACACACACACACACACACAATGGGCTGAACATACACAGGAAAACGAGAAAAAAAAGGTCAAAGCTGCATGGTAACGGCTTTACAAATGGTGTCATAAACAACAAAAAGGCTTTGTTCTGTGTCTTACGGACACCCCTAAAGTGCAGCAAGGCCCGGTTAGCACGCCTGGACCTACGGCTAACTTGTAGCTATAAAAGCAACCTTGTATTTACATTTGCTGGCTTAAGTTGACGTTAGCCCTGCATGTGAAACGAGACTTCGTACTAAGATTATTTTTGCAACCGAATCCAACGAGGAGTGAGGC
Source organism: Percina caprodes (assembly GCA_013375575.1). Lineage (NCBI taxonomy): Eukaryota > Metazoa > Chordata > Actinopteri > Perciformes > Percidae > Percina > Percina caprodes. The sequence continues at coordinate 411,917 of JABXJD010000177.1, read as the reverse complement.
CGATGTGCACCCGACATCGGCCCGAAAAAACATGCACAAGCTACCGAGGATTAACATTGTGCCAAAATATGCGCCTCGTTGTAGCCATTAAATTTGCTGTGCTAGCTTACTTACATCTTAAGAGACTCGATTAAAACCCCCACACAAGAGAACCTCCATCATCACCTTCGTGTCTGTAATATTAAGCCGTGTTTTTGACGGTTAGCAGTGTATTTTGAGCTATGAATGCAACACAATGGGTGGCAGCGGAGTGGACAGCTAGCAGATTGACCTGACAAACACATCAAACAAAGTCAGGCTGTAGCTACACTAAGCTAACTCAAGCTAACTTCCAAAAAAATCCATCCAAAGCCGCAATTTAGCACCATGTATCATCTTTAAAATGCGCTCATGTGTACTGTGTTTAACAGTGTTGAAGTATTTTAAACCATGGCTGCAATGTCACCTACAAAACCGATCGAGGTGATACGATTTTGAGTCGATTTAGGGGAGTTAGCTTGTGAGACTTCTGTGAGGAGTGTTTGACAGACAGGCCCCAAAAAAAATGCCAATTTGTAATTTGGGAAAATGGCATTCACGTCAAAAACCGACACGGTCTGACACGAAAACGTAACTGTCACCGGCTACACAACCACGCAGAAACAATGTCATATTGGGCTACAAACGTCTGGATAGAAAGGCTAATCCCGAAAACACACAAAGTTATATTTAGCTAGCTAGCCACCAGATGCTAACATCAAGCTTCAGTGGACAGCGATGCTAACATCAAGCAGCTAGTTCAACATCGTCTCATGTAGCGTTAATGTTCAATAAAATGCACTTACTTTCATTTAAAACCTCCACCAGCTCGGCGCAGTTTTCACACATTGTTCATGAAGGGGAAAACTGAGTTAAACCATTGCTCTGGAAGCTGTTGTTGGCTGGCAGTTGGTTGTTTTTGGGGTAAAAAAAGGCCGAGTGGAGGCAGTGATTGGTGAAGGTTATCCCACTAAATGAAACAAGGGGCAACAACGAGATGTAGATTGTGATTTGCATCCAAGCGAAGTTGATGTACACCAAAAGTTAAGAGGCACTGGAAGGTAGAAATCGAGTCAGTGTCCAATCTGAGCGTTACTTGAGAGAGTAGACACAGCAGCCATGATGAAAAAGGAGGGGAGGAGGGGGGCGACACAAGTGTAAAGAGTTCGGGACTTTTCGGGCGGTCTCTTTCGCCCGTTCGTTTTTCTCCGCTGGTCTCGCGATATCTTTTGAATGAAGCGCGATGAACGTAACCTTTTCTTACGATTTCAAGGGCGACTGCGGTAAAAAAACAACAACAAAAAAGACCAATTGTGTTTGTTTATATTATTTACAATTTTTTTATTTTATATCTTATATTTCTTTTGGAGCGAATTGTATGGGCTTCATTCACACCTATATTACTACATCATAATTTATTAGATTATATTTTGTTTTTAAAATCTGAATAAAAAAACTAAAGTTATCAAATAAATGTAGTGTAATAGAAGTAAAAAAACAAATAATATAAAACGGAATTCCCCTAAAATTAAAAGCACTTAGTTACATTCCACCATTGCGGTACCGTGTACTTATACTGCATGTACTTATACTTCCTTTATAACCTCCCAGCCTTTGTTTACAAGGTTTGTTTCCATTTCCTCAGATGTAATACATCGTATATTGCTCTTTCTGAACAGTTCAAATCCCTCAGTATCCAAATACTTTTCATTTATTTCTGCCTTTTACATCCCGGGGACAGGAAGTCCAGTGAGGGGTCCATTCTGGAGGTAGCCTGCACCTTTGATCCCAGCATGGAGGAGGCTTTCTACACCAAGGTAGTTAAAGCCAACCACTCCTAAACACCATCTCAGACCTAGGCTATAGGTGCGGACCACTCATTTTCATATTTGGTAGCCTAGGAGACACACACACACACATAGGTTACTTGGGATGGCCAAAAAGAGGGCAAAACAGGAAGTAGTGTGCCATATCTGCTGTTATTTGAAGATGGACGTTGCTACTTATACCCTTAAGAACTGAGTATTGGGCTTATTAAGTGGTATTGTGAAGACCTGCTGCATGCCACTGGTCCATGAGTTTTTTTGTATGTATTGTACTGCATCTGTAATATTTGTTGCCCTGTACCATTTTCTTCATATGGACATGTGTGTGTGTGTGTGTGTGTGTGTGTGTGTGTGTGTGTGTGTGTGTGTGTGTGTGTTCGTCCTACCAACTTCAGACTCATTTAAAACCCTTGTGTTGTCTTCCCGTCAACCATGAAGAAAAACAAAGTTTTGGTCACATTATTATTGCTTTATTTCCCCACATTTTTGTCACTTTTTCAATGTTGTGGGTGCTTTTTTTTTTTTTTTAAATGTTTTTGGTGTATTTTAATATTTTTAATGACATTTTTTGCGCTTATTTCGATGGCCCATTTCTTATGGAAAAAAAAAAAAATCAACTGAAAACGGGTCATTTTGACCCAAGGACAACATGAGGGTCACAACTGGCAACTCAGGGTTTCTTTCAGTCTAGATTAGCAGAGCAGGACATTTCTTAGAGAAGTAACATGTACCTTGTTTGGCGAGTGTCTGGGACATCGTCCCACTACATCTGTCTGCATACCACTCTACTTACTCATGAGAACTTTAAACGCAGTTAGAGCTGTACTCCTAGCTGCTGCACTACTGCTGGACTTTTACTGCAGGTTATTGGTGAATACAGTCCATATTGGGAGGTAAAAGCAGTTACAGCGGTGTGAAAGAACGCACTTATGTAATTATTTTGCTGATCCTCTACACATCAATGGGCAAGGTGCCTAAAAAAGCAAGACTAAGAACTAACGTAATGCCACCCATCCCCAAAAGACCTGTTGTACTACCTAGATTTTATGTTTTCTTCTTTCTAGTGCACACAAATAAAAGACTTCTTGTTTAAATATGGAATTCAATCTGGAGTTATATCTTTTACGTTTCACTTTTTTTTTTTACAGGTGTCCCGATGTTTATTTTTTTTAATTCATTAACATTTAGATTTTTTCTTGCAAATTTAGGTTATTTTATGCTTTTTTTGTGTCATTTCAGTTTGACTATGTGAAGCACTGTTGGCTGTGTGTTTTTATGACAGCTGATATAAATAAAGTTGAGTTTACAGTAGCCATGTTTTCCGATTATAGAAGGAAAAGCCCAGGTGTAATTAATATAATTATTGTAATGTGGAACTAAAAGGTCTGCTGTGAAAATAGTAATAGTCTGTTCAGCTTGTTTCAATGCTGATTTTCCCCCAGTTAGGACTCCTCTGCAATGCATCCCCCCCCCCCCAAAAAAAACAAAACAAAATGTATTTACCATTTCTTCAAAAGGTAATTAACAGCCAAGCTTGATGTCAAATTTTCCTAAACCTTGTAAAATAAATATAATTTGCTATAGCCTGCTATTGCGAGCTGTGGCATTGCTCATCTTTTCCAGGCTTCCCATCGTCCCTTCAGGGCGATAGGGAGGGGGTGATGGGGGAGAAGCAGAGTCAGACTTTTTTTGTAAAAATTGCCAACTTAATATTCTCAGAGACAGCTTTACAAACAGGATGACATGCACTGTTATATCTTCTACATTTTTTTTTTTACAGTTGTATTCCTGATTGTTTTTTTCTTGCAAATTTAGGTTATTTTGTCTGTTTCAGTTTGACTATGTGAAGCACTGTTGGCTGTGTGTTTTTATGACAGCTGATATAAATAAAGTTGAGTTTACAGTAGTCATGTTTTCCGATTATAGAAGGAAAAGCCCAGGTGTTAATATAATTATTGTAATGTGGAACTAAAAGGTCTGCTGTGAAAATAGTAATAATTTGTATTAATAATAGTACTCGTTTCAATGCTGATTTCTTTTCCCCACTCCTCTGCAATGCATCCCCCCCCCCCAAAAAACAAAACAAAGTGTATTTACCATTTCTTCAAAAGGTAATTAACAGCCAAGCTTAATGTCAAACTTTCCTAAACCTTGTAAAATAAATATAATTTGCCTGTCCTGGACAGCGAGCTGTGGCATTGCTCATCTTTTCCAGGCTTCCCATAACCTTCAGGGCGATAGGGAGGGGGTGATGGGGGTGGAAGAGAAGCCGAGTCAGAGACTTTTGTTTTTGTAAAAATAGCCAACTTTATATTCTCAGAGTACTAAGACAGCTTTACAAACAGGATGATATGCACATAGCCTTCCTTCTCATCCAATAGCAGAGCGGTCCAACTGAAGGTCCGGCTCGATCACAGAGCCAGAGTAAAAAAAAATCAAACGATAAACACACGGACAAACCAAAACTAGACAACAAAGGAAGTAAGGGAGTACGTGTCGACCCCCTGTAGCATCACATTCGTCCGGCACCATGCACATGGCACTTCAGAAACCAGAGCAGCCGGTCAACTAACCATCGCAAGTGTTTCAACATTATATATTACATATTAACAAAAAGGAGAGGTGGTGAGTTGAGGGGGTGCAGAGGGATTAAAAGTAATTCTTCATGCATGGGTATAAGAACCGTATGGCCAGACATAAAGCTTTTAATTTGAAAAAGAATTAACAAGAGATGGCATGTTACACACACACACAAAAAAAAAATTCGTATAAAATAAGTTTGTAGGAAGAAAAAAAGGAAGAAGAATCCGCGCCAGGGTTTTGGGGAGTGGGGGGGGGGTCAGGGTGGGCGATTCTCATTTACATATTGACATTGATTTGGTCGACGTACAACCTAGTGCTGGGGTCTTTCCTATGGCCCCTCATTCTCTTTTCAAAAACACACACTCATGCACACACTTGCACACAAACACTTGAAAAGAAAACAATTTATCAACAGGAAGCGTCCTTGCTCTCTCTCTCTCTCTCTCTCTCTCGACCCTTTCCCCCTTCAGAGCTGTAGTTCGCCGCCGCTTCAGTCGCACATCTCCTCCGGCAGCTCGTGCGGGTTGAGGATGCCGGGCACCGACATCTGCAGCTTGTGCTTCTCCTCCTGGGCTTGGCGCAGAGACGTCTCCCTCTCCTCGAGGAACAAGTCAGTCGTGTCCTCGCCAGCAAACTCCTGCGGGACAGAGGCACAGCAGAGGCTCAGCAGAGGCTCAGCAGAGGCTCAGCAGCACTCAACGCCAGGCATTAGGCGTTGGATTCTAACTGGCCAAACTGATTGGGTAGATTTGACCATTAAGTTATATTTTCTGTGTTTAAAATGACTGTTCAATGGCTTTGTTCCCCAATTGCCAAACAGGCACTTGACTACTTCGTCTAGAGATCCTGCTTGTCAAAATGCTTCTGCTTCCATGTCCCCCTTAAGTGGATGCCCTGATCTGGGCATCCACTTAGGCCACCAGCGCAGGAATAAGGATGTGATTGCATGGGTTACGAAACGCAGGAGAACTATCAGGCCACAGACGAAGACCTGCACGCCTCAGACTTTCCACCAAGTCTCTCCCGTCAGATGTTAAAATAATTATTTTTTAAAATATAAAAATAGCTTTCTAACGCTTCCTTCCAATCAGATTAGAATATGTTATACGTTACAAACAGTAACAAGTAGTGATGTCCCTGAGCTTATAAAAGACAAGCGGTCTTTATTTTGATCCAAGCCCAGAAACACGGTTTACATTTTGACTTTTGCGCTCCGGTGAGACAATTAGTTACAATTCTCTCACACAATATTCAAGCACAGTGCATGAAAAAATGTAACGTACCACAGATAATGAGTTGCGCCCTCTTTTACATATTATCTCAACTGGCCGAGTCCGAGTAAAAGAGACTTTGATTGGTGGTCTCATTGGTGAAATAAGATGTTTAAGTGTTTGGAAATCCGACATGGTCTAAGGCTCTACGGTGACGACCAAAAATCACTTAAAGCGGCCAACCTTTCAAAATGAAAGCACAAGTTTCCCCTTAAATGGGCTTCAACAGCCTGTTTTTAACTAATACTCGATGTAAGTAGAAAAAAAGTAGAAATGTGATTGATCACACCGGACTAAGTAGCAGACCCTTGCTCCTGGATGGCGTGTATTCGAGGTACAACTTAACCTAAAACTTTACAAGCCCCCTTTGATCAGTCCTCTTTTAAAAAAAAAAAACATTTGTGTGTTGTCAGATTCATCACCACGGTTTTGTCCATTACATCCTCCCGGGTGTGTTTTTGTTGACTCATTTCCTCTGGCCACTCACCTTAATCTGCACAAGGAAGTCCCTCAGGTGCTCCTTGAAGGCGGGGATGTCCTGGTTCAGACTGAACAGACCCGTTACAAACACCTTCACCTGGGCACTGAAGACAAGACACTCAATTAGCCAATTTTATTACATTCTTCCCTCTACTCTGATTCACTAAAGCTTCATGTAGGCGTTTCTCCTTTGAAAACTCCCAAGAGGAGGAGCGACAACTCGCTAGCCAGAAATCTGCAAGCTCATGTTTCATTTGTTGAGACAAATGTTGAAATACGACTGATTTCGAGCCGGCGACGGCCCTCAGCCGACCAATCACAACCGCTGTAAGACGATGACAGACAGATGAGCGTCAAAGTGTAGTCAGCAAGAAGACTTTCTAGAATCTGAAGATGGGAGTGTTGATGTGCTGACTCACTTTTGGCTATTCATGAGATATGTCTAAGCTGCAGCCTTCAATCAAAATGTGTTTTTCAAGTGCATTCTGGTCTAGTGAAGCCCCCCTGGCTGTGCTGAAAATATCTCAGTTTTTTTTAACTTTAATTTCCATGTGTCTAAAACCTCTTCAAAAATATAAAAAATTAAAATTAAAAAACCGACTGAATACGTGGCAAACGTTAACCAAAAGACAACAGCTCGTGTAATCTCACTGTGGTTCACCCGGCGAGACGAAAGCCTACTTACTCTTGCAGATGGGGGAAGGCCGTCTTCAGCAGGTTGGCGATGTACTCCTGGACGTGCGCCTGGTTGTTGGCTGGATTGGCGGCGCTAAGGGCAACGCTGACCTTCCCTTCTTCCACCAGGTTAAACATGTAGGCCAAGATGGTGGCGTGCATGGTCAGCCCTGCGGACAGGAAGCAAGCAGTTAACATGATTATTATTTTATGCGTTGAGTATGTTAATAAAACCCCACAGAGGAACTTCTAACGTTACATTTTACTTTACATATTTAGAAAGTAATTAATGAACTACGGGGGCTTTCACACCTGCCTTATTTTATTCATTATAAAAAAAAAGAAAATTGGGGGTGGCAGTAGCTTTGTCGGTAGAGAGTTGGGTTGGGAAACGGAGGGTCGCTGGTTCAAGTCCCCGTACGGACCAAAGCATGGTGGTGGACCTCCTGGGCACTGCCAAAGTGCTCTTGAACAAGGCACCGAACCCCCAACTGCTCGGAGCGCCTTTCCATGGGCAGCCCCCCCACTTTGACATCTCTCCATTAGAGCACGTATAGATACTGAGCATGTGTGTGTAATTCAGGCCTTGTGTAATGTGTGTAATAACAGACTGAAAACATTGTAATATCCCCTTGCAGGATCAATAAAGTATACATTATTATTATTTATTCTTATTTAGTTCGCAATCGTCTACAGCGGACCAACAAATCCTAGCGAGACCTCGCTTTCAAACCGCTAACATTTTGTTTTTCGTAAGAACGTGAACAGACCTCGAACCGCACTAAATGCTGTATGCGTACTTGTAATTACAAAGCACAACACGGCACGTGACAGTACTCCACAAGTCTGAGCTAATGTCAGGTGTGTTTTGCAATCTGCGACGTGGCAGAAGAGCAAACTGGGGATAGCCTACACCCTCTGAATAGATAATTCCAGTATCTCCCATCTGGACGGAGGCCAAAAGTCCCCGGTTGTAGAACTACAAGATTCAGAAACAGTGTTGTCCCTGCGGCAATCCCACTGTTAAACTGCAGAATTAGAATTACTTGCACAAGACGCACAAGCACTTAAATCATGTACTGTTTTCCATGTTTTACTGTCTCTATTACACGTTTTATTTTTTGGTGTGTTGCATGTTATGTGGTGGTCTACAAAGTTTTAAGGATGTCCTGCCTCTTAGACTGTAAACCTAGTGTACCCACGGGCACCAATAAAGGAACCTGAACCTGTAGCAGCTAGCATGTTTCTCTCCCAGAAATCAAGCGCTGCTACGGTTGGAGACAGACACCGGCACAGCAGAGCGACGTCTCGGTGTGTGTCTCATTATTTAAATTAAATGAGCTGGTTGGACCATGGAGATGCCGGAAATATGCACTAGTCCAGAACACAAATGAAACAAAACTGAAACAAAAGGGGTAAAGTTGTGAAACTCATCAACTGATTCGGACCTAAGAAAACAACCTACAGGTGTGAAAACGCCCGTAGTCTCCTCATCTTTAGTCTTAAATTATAATCGGGCAAATATGTGCAAACGTTATATAACAACAAACAGAACATTGAATAGTTTGAGTTTGGGAACTCGGCCATCACATCGGTGTCGTTACGGTACCTGCAGTGTGCGAGGTGTCAGTGACCACAGAGAAGATGTGTTGGAGGATGTCACAGAAGTAGGTCTGGTAGAAGCTCTGCGCTGCTGCCTCCTCCCCGGAGACGTTCTGCAGGAGAGTGTACAGGATCTGTAGACCTGCAGGAGAGACGCCGAGACGCTCATGAGACCAACAGAGACGTGACAACAGCCACCGCTTCCAAGCGTCTGCACTGATCGGACACAATAAACCCAACTTTTGTATTTTGTAGTTGACTGAATTCGCTCTCAACTAAGATTTCAGAATTAAATATGCGAGTGATAGACTTATACTGGCACCTTTTCAAAGACGCATTGCCTGCAGACCCGTGACAACACAAGCTCAACAAAGGATTTGAACAAGTTGCTGCTGTGATTTAACATTCGTTACAATGTAATGACTAATAATCTTGTGTTATTAGTCAGTGACCTCTCCAATCTTAAGAGTTAGTATTTTGTTTGTAGACAGCAAAAAGATGTTTGCCAAACTGAAACACTGTCTGAAGATAAGATGTTCCAGCTGCAACGTTAGGGTGTACTCTTTGTCAATTGGCTGATTGGTGAGTCACAGCTTGACCCAGTGAACCTGCACCCCAGACAGTTACAGCGGATAACCAGCTAGATTTTAAATGACGGCTCCCACCCCTTTAGTAGTGAGTTCCAGCCTTTTCTTTGTGGTAAAAAACAGCTTTTTGTCAGCAGCCATCAATTAGATGAAGATTTTTTTTCTACTTCAAGCCTTTTCAAGACCATTCGGAATTGAATAACCTTTCTGTATATGTGTTTGAGTTGATGTCGGGTCAGACCTGTGTCGGCGACATTCCTCATCGTGTGCTTGAAGGCCCAGATGATAGAGTCCAGGATGAGTTTGAACTGTGCCGGGGCGATGGACAGGAAGGCTGGGAAGCACTGGGACGTGGCAGCTTGAAGGAGGTAGAAGAAATGGGTTCTGTGTTCGGGGAATTCCTCAAAGTCCTGATGGCACAGGAGGAGAACAACAAGGAGTTTAAAGTCTGTAAAACTTTGATACTCTAATATCAAATGTGTATTGTATTCAGAGCGATTTCAACAGGTGTCAGGTGTGACTAAATGACACAAACAGACCTTGTTGATCATGTTCAAAGTGCACTCGAAGACGGCATCGAAGATCTTGGGGATTTCCGCCGTGATGTGGACTCCCAGCTTGTTGACGATGGTTGCCATGGTGCTGAGGACCTCGGGCTCCCGGGCAGCCGGGACGTTCCTCTGATAGTCGATGAGCACCGCCTCCAGCAGGGGGGGCACAAAGTTCTCTGCCACCTAGAGAACAAAAAAAATGTTGACAGACTGTCTATGAGCTTCAGTTTGAAATGGACTTTGGAACGATTTAAATATGACTTACATTTTAAAAAACGCTCTTCCATTACAGAAGCAACTAGGAGGAATAAATACAGTGTGGCTCACCATCTGAGGGTCGTTGGAGCGGCTGACCCAGCCAGAGATCAGCTTCAATGTCTCTCTCTTTACTGTCCTCATACTCCTGATCAGAGGCTGTTTGGTCACCATCTCACCTGTTTGAATGAAAAAGTTATATGAATCGGCAATAACTGATTTTTTTGGCCAATCAGGGGCAGTGGAAACAAGTCAACATATCTTCATCATTTAGCTTGATACAGTGAACTTGTTTAATCTTTTTGTCTCAACAAACTCTTTTTGGCATCACCAAACTGTCCGTTTTGATTGATTGAGAGACCCTAACGGCAGAAAAATGACATATTGCAACACACACGCACAAACTAACCGTTGGTCTGGACAGCTGAGGAGATGTTTTCACTCAGACACTTGTAGACGTTGAGCATGTCCAGATAGATTCGTCCCAGCTGAACAACAAAGGGATGACCGACAGCTTTACAGGCTCTGACGTTTGTCTTTAGGATGCTGCCCAGCTGACGCACCGTCTCCGCGTCCTTCAGGATGTCCACGTTCTGCAGCAGAGAGTCCACAATTTAGCACAAGACGCAATTTTTAACAATAGTTAGCTACAGGCGACATCAAATGACACCGTTTGAGGCACTAAAGACACATCAATGGCTCATAATCGACCCGACGTCCTGCTGTCCTCACCTTGGTGGCCTGCTGGATGATGCTGTCCCACACCTGGTTAGGCAGCAGCATGTACTTCTCTATCAGAAGCTCCTGAACCGCCTGGTCCGTCTGAGCGCCAATCATGTAGCCAACGGCCTCGTAAAACGTATGGACCTGCAGAGACGAGGAGCAGGGCTTTTTGTTTTCCTTTCTATAAAAACACTTTATTTGTACATTTCCAGTTATCACATAAAACAATCATATTCTCTATTTTACAAACAACCATGGACAACAACAATCCCAACAAGAGAAGGACAAAGACAGACCAAACCCAAAATCAACTAACATACTTGTCCCAGACAACAGACGGACAAAAGGTTTATAAAAAATAAATAAAAATGCACCTAACATTCCTTATTACAGGACTGACCAGGTAAATAGTTCACATAAGTTATCAGAGGGTCTCAGGTTTTGTTGAATCTGTTGATAGACACGTTGAGGGTACATCTGATTTTTTCCTTTGTATACCCACAATTATGTTTATTTATCTTTATCAATTATTTTCATCAAACATCTAATACATATTTCAAGTATGTTAGGGGTTAAAGTGATGTAACTTTACGAGCAGCAGAGTTTATGCAACTCTTTTGAAGAAAGATGTGACCGCCAAATGTAACGTATTACAACATGGAATACCAATACTATTAAAACGGTGCCATTGCAGACAGAATGTCCAGAGGAAGGACTGACCTGCTGTGGCTGCAGGTCACAGATGATGGTGTTGATATTGTTGAGGATCTCGTCGATGAAGGGCATCACCTCGCCCACCTGGACCTGGACAAAATGACGCCGGCACTTCTGGGCGATCTTGATGAAGGTGTCACACGCCATGTCCTGCACCCCGTCGTGGGTCTCTGTGTGACGAAGAGGAAGATAAAACACCGTAACATCACATAAGCATTACTTTCAATTTAAGTATCAATGGCACCTTAAGTCCAGTTTAGAGCAAAGATTTAACACGAGGATGAGGAGTGAGATACTTGCTACAGTTGCATTTCTAATAGGGATGAATTGGCAAAAATGTATTTTTTATTTCTCTTATTCACGGCTTTGTTCTCTTCCGTCACTCTCTAGTTATCTAGACCATAAAACGCGCTCGTGGGCCCAATACGCTCCCATTTCGACCGTAGAAATAACAGATTGGGTGCCTGTGTCGATCACCTGGTAGAGCGCACGCCCATATAAAGAGGCTTAGTCCTCGACGCAGTGGCTGTGGGTCCAACTTCAACCTGCTGCCTTTTCATTCATTCCCCCTCTCTCCCCTTTCATGTCTAAGCTGTTGTGTCAAAAATAAAAGGCCTAAAAATGCCCCAAAAATAATAATAATAAAAAAAAAGGGAAATAACATGGAGTATGGACCATTTGATTTCTTTAGTTTGCAGCTGACTTTACCAGCTTACGTTGCTATTGGCTGTTGAAACAGCTGACAATACCAGCCTCTGGCGACTTAACAAGCTAAGTCGCAGGTGGCGGCCGGTTCAAACCTTCAACTTTCCAAAAACGCGTTTGTCTTGTTATGAATATTTTGTTTGAACTGGGTTTTAAGGAAATACAAATTCCGAATCGTCAGGTCTGTGTCTAAACATCATAATCACACATCACATTGGTAACCAGATTCAATTCTGAGAAGTAAAGGTTTCAAAAAAGAGGCATCAATACTTCAAGAGGCAGTGGATTTTTAATTCAAAGATGTGAGCAAAAAGATTGGGTCTGTTCTGTGCAGAGGATTTGGTCTTTTCTTACCGTGCATGAACTCAAACAGCTTGTTGACGACAGTCTTGAGGAACTTCCAGTGGGCTCGGAGGAAGCGAGGATACTGGCCCACGATGTACATGATGTTAGACGCTATGATGGCCTTGTTGTCCTTCCCTCTTTTCTGCTCACACAGGCCAAGCAGGTCCTGAGTACATTACACACACACACAATCCACAAACGTTCAACACACACCAACTGCAGCGTCTATGACTGGTTGGGAGAAATGTATCATTACAAAGAAAACAATTAGAATTGATTGAAATAAATGCTTCTGTCACACAGCTCAAGTCTCACTCACCAGTGTCAATGCAACATGGCTAAGTAATTTCTGCCTGTAGAGGGATGCTGCTTAATGCCGATATAATATAATATCGTCTGTGTGTCCCACCTTGATGACGGTGACCAGGAACCTCTTCTCGTCCTCTTCGTGCATCGCCCCGCTGATGGAGCCGATGGCCCAGCAGAGCATGTTCAGGTTCCTCCACGACCACTCTGTGCCGTTCACCTGGCTGTGGAGCTTCTCCGTCATGATGCGTTCAGTGTCGGCGTAGTCCAGATGGGTCAGATACACTGCAGACACACAGAGAGAGACGGAGGAGTCATGGTGGGTACGTATCGATGCAGTAACTCAGCAACGGCTCATGTCAGGTTACTTGTTCAAAAAAACAACTGAAACACACATTAGCACTAGCTTTATAGTCAAAACATGGCAACTTAGCACCGGACGCATGTGCAATATATCAACTGTGGGTGAGAGGGAAGTGGACTGCTGAAAGGCGCTGGTGTTTCTTTTTTGAAAACCTCTTGGGGTGCGCAAAACATTCCTCTATGCAGGAAAAAAAAAAGGGTGTTAAACATTCACACACACACGTGTATTTTCCTTGTGTAGATAGCAAGTTGTGGGAAGAGTTCTGACCAGATCCTGCAGCACACCGTCGCGCTCTGCGTGGAACAAAGCTGCAGATGGGAAACTCGGGCCAAGAGTGTGCACGCGTTTCTTTCACTTCTCGGGACCTTTCGTGTGTGTTGTCGAGGAAGTTTAATAAGAACCATATGCACGGTCTTTTGTGGTTTTGAGGTTTCTTTCGTTCATTTCAACAAGGCTTTGTTGTTTACAAGAAAGCATGATCAGGAAAAAGATAAGGCGCATACCCTGGACTTACTGGATAGTGAGTATACTGCATCCTTTCGGATTTGAATGCGTCAGAGACGCAGGGCGCATACCTAACGACATCACAGTATGAGTTCAAATAGAACTAAGCACACCTAAAACCATTCACAGAAACAACTAGTATGTCTTAATTAGTGTATCTAAAAAACCGAACCGCGTATTTATCACCACAGATGTGTACTAACTTACCGAGAGTCTCCCTCATGTTCTTGTAAAGGTTAATGGCGTCTGTGTCCTTCATGAACTCCCTGACCACCTCGCCCTGGTCGTTCTCCACCACCAGCACCTCTTCTGGTTTGGCCATGCGGCTCACCATCAGCAAACGCACCTGCAAGACGAGGAGGAGGAAAAAGTTGGATGGGAGAGTCTCAGACGGCATCTGCAGAGCGATCTTCCTCAAGCAAAGCATAATTAAGTACATAAGGGTTATTGCCCTTTGGCTGACAGGCCTCCCAGTCTATAGTGATAAAGGTTGTCAGTTAGGTCATCATGTGTGACTGAGTGTGTGTTGGCTGACAGGCCTCCCAGTCTATAGTGATAAAGGTTGTCAGTTAGGTCATCATGTGTGACTGAGTGTGTGTTGGCTGACAGGCCTCCCAGTCTATAGTGATAAAGGTTGTCAGTTAGGTCATCATGTGTGACTGAGTGTGTGTTGGCTGACAGGCCTCCCAGTCTATAGTGATAAAGGTTGTCAGTTAGGTCATCATGTGTGACTGAGTGTGTGTTGGCTGACAGGCCTCCCAGTCTATAGTGATTAAGGTTGTCTGTTAGGTCATCATGTGTGACTATCTGAGTGTGTGTTGGCTAATAGGCATACCTGGGAGAGTACAGGTAGGTACAGGTGTCTGCGTGGCGGGACGTCAGAAAGCAACGGGGTGCTGGAGGTGGAGAAAGGACTCTCCCTGTAGAGCTCTGCTGCCAGGTGGTTCCAGTACTCCAGACAGATCTTAAAGATCTCTGTCTCCTCCACCTCCGACACCAGCAGCATGTAGTGCAGGGCCTGGGGGCAGAGTGTGGTCAGGTCACATTAGTCAGTCTTGCTAAACAGAACAAACCATTTACTTCTTCCGTTTCAAAGATGATTGCCCAGCTAAAATCCCTGATGTTTGTCGGGGTCTCCTGCTGTGGCAGAGACACCAGACTTATATCTGGGTTAAACACAAATGACAAAAAAACCTGCATTACTGCAAGGTATGTCACAGCATAGTATAGATTTAGAAAGTTGTTTTTTGGTTCAGTTTCTTACACAAGTGTGTTTTCCAGAAGGTTGCTGAATGCGCAGACTTCACAATTATTAAATATTGTAAATCTCTTATTCACGAGTAATTAGTTCAACATTCACTTCTATTTTAGATATGTTTACAGTTAAAATACACCCAGATTTGCACTATCACTGTGTATTTAAGACTATATTGTTGAGGGCGTACAGAAAGACTCAACTGTTTATTCACATCCTTGCACTCAATAGAAAATATCTGCCCATCTTTATTATCTGTGTGTACATTGAAAGCCATGCTAAATAAACAGTCAAATTCCTTGTATGTGCACACACAGTTGGCACATAAAGCAGATTCTGAAAATAGCTTCTTTAACATTGAACAGTGTCCATGCACATCTGTTTGTTAACGTTTTTATTTTTGCTTCATCTGTATGATATAATATACCGAATGCGACCGATAACTGAACAGCCGCTTCTTATATCTGCCGTCTCGTCAGCCGCCTCCCGAAACATTATGTCTGAGTAAGTACTTCTACAAGTGGACAAACAGCCACAGGAAAGGCGGCCCTTCCCACTGTAATTGGTCCCAAATGTATGTCATTACAAACGTGTAATCAGGACAACACAAGCAAGGAAAGACAGGAGAGAGCGAGAGAGAGAGCGAGAGAGGCAGGAAAAGCAGTCAAGGGGAAGTTTCTATTCAACAACTCGAAAGCAGTGGCAGAAATACCTAGAAGCCTCCGGTCTGTTTCCTCAACCAGACACCAACAATCATTTATGTTCACCTGCCCACACGACACACCAAACTCAATTAGAACTAGGGTTGCACGATATTGACAAACTGATATCGCGATAATGATTATGAATATTGCGATAGATATTAACATCAATATTTTTAAAGATGTAAAATTACAAAAGTGATGGGAAAACGCATCAAATAGATTCCTAACAAATTAAACAAGTTCTTACAACACAAGGTTAATTTCAACAGACTGTCATATTTAAATAAAGACAACAGGACACAACTTTTCTTTCTCTTCTGATTCGTTCCGTTTTGTCGTCTATTTCTTCACTTACACCGTCACTCTGTTGAAACACACGTGGTACGCCCCATAAGGCTTGTCACGTAGTACGTAACATGTGCAAGTGGATTGGTAACCACGGTAACTGGCCAATGAAATGATCTTTATAGCGTTTCAAGCTCTAAATCAAACACGACTAAGCCACACGGCCAACGGACGGGACGCAGCGCTCCACAAAATATTGCATCATAATTGCGACACTTTGGATATAAAGTCAATATGTCTTGCACCCCTAATTAGAAGAGTGAAAACGGTCCTTTCTGTAACTAAGGGTGTCGTCCGGCCTACCTCCATGAGCGTCTCTCGCAGGTTGGACCTCTTCTCGACGAGCTGGCCGTGTTCTTTGAGGAAGGTGCAGAGGAACAGGCTGAGGTTCTGGATGAAGTTCTGCTCGTCGTCCTTCCCGTTGGCGTAGGCCACTCTGATGTTAGTGTTCAAAGGAAGCATCTGACCAGATGGCAGAACATTAAATCAAAAAACACTCACCTTTATTTATTTATACTATACATTGTTTTACTTGATTTGACATAATTGCATCCGGGGGGTGTTTTGCTTTGAGGAAGTTGCATTTACTGTAAATAGGCTAAGTCTTAAACCACGGAGCCATGAGACCACCTAAGAAAACCGTTTCATGTAAAACTGGATCTAAGAACTAACAAAGCCACCACGCAAACACTGTCACATGAGGAAAACACTGAGGTGGGGTTAAAGGCTTTAGGAAAGCTGGTAGGTAAAACATGAGTTTTAGTCAAAATACACTTTGCAAAGGCAAGGATGACCTTTAACACTCAAGATCTGAAGCATTTTAACTTCAAAGTGATGCTTCTTTTAAGCAGGCGTGTATACGAATATATTTATTTATTTTTAACAGTCCTCATTGTTGTCCAACCTGGAGGATAGGATCTCTCTAATGGGTTTGAGATCAAATTAATGAAAAAAGACGAAAGAAAAACTTTGTTAAATAAGTGCTACAACAACAAAACGTGTTGTTTTTCTGACTTATTAATATTTCTTGTGATGTACTGGATAGATTTGCCTTTTGTGGTCACACAAAAAAAACCAATTCAAATTGTATTCAACAATCTGAGAAGCGACGAGGAGAAAAACTTCACATGACATTTAAGAGTCCCAAATTGTGTTTTCTTTCTACTTTTTTATTTTTACATTTGAGTGTTTGTACAGCACTGGTTGGCGTAGGCTGTGTTCAGATGTGCTCTAAAAATAAACTTTAGTTACGTTCTTTATTTACAAATCAAAAAGCTGCTGCTCCAGATATGAATACGAGTGAACCTGATGACTCTTCATTGGTAACAGCTGTTGTCAGGGAGCTTTTTAGAGCCGACAGACACACTCTCTCCTCCATAGAAAACTTCCTCTATGGTAACTCTTGTGCAGCGGGATTATTTCCCTCTTCCCCTGTCACCATGCCAGCGGCTTCAGGCAGGTGGAGCTGTTGACGTCCACCAGGTGTTTACGTGCTGATGGTTAACACACTGAGACCATTTGGTTATGATTCTTTTAACCCTTGTGTTGTCCTCAGGTCCAATTTGACCCATTTTTTTTTTATTATTAATATCAGGAACTTGGCTTTCTTTCAACCAAATTGCCTAAAAATAACATGGATGCCATACAATGTTCTTCAGGTAAAGTTAATGATTACGTTCATCAAATTTGTTTTGTTTTATTGAATTTTATGGCATTTAAAAAAAAAAAAAAAGTGACCAAAACAAAAAAAAACAAGAAATAGTTTTTGTATAACGTAAGATGTGATGTATAATGTAAAATAAAAATCAGGCTATGAATTTTTAAAAAAGCGCAGAAAAAAAAACAGCTAAAACATCGGAAAAAGCTAAAAATTATGGTTGAAGGGAAGACAACACGAGGGTTAAAGGGAAGCCAAATCATCAAGGCCTAGTTCAGATGTTTGATGAGTCAAATTGTAAATAACTTGTGCCTACTGATGCCTGATCTGTCTCAGAGGAGCCAAATCAGTTGATTTTTTAAGATTTGAATCTTTAAAAAGCAACTTGTTTCCTTCGGCTTTTTCATATTTTTATCACTTTATATCGTGCATTTGTTAGGGCTGCAAAGATGGATTCATTAGTTGTCAAAACAAGACATTTGAGGACGTCATCTTGGGGTTTTTGGGAATTCTGATCCACATTTTTCACCATTACATAAACCAAACAATCCATTCATCCAGAAAAATAAATAAATAATAATAATAATAATAATAATAATCCTCAGTTGCAGCCCCAGCATTTGTGCACTTAAATTTTTCTTTATTCTCTCTTCCTTACATCATGTAAAGAACTCATGTTTTGAAAATGTTAACTATCTTTCTAGATTTTGTGGTTGTCTGTTGAGTCTGGTGAAACTATTCTTCATCTAGGGACCCATTAGTATGTAGTATTAGTTAATATGACAGGCGATGTGTACAAGCATTCTCTCTAAAGGTGCGTCAGCAACCACACCTGTGCCAACTGTTTGGGTACACGCAGTAAACTGACCCTGAGAAACCTTTCTCTGTTTCTCTGAGGAAGATCCCAAACTCTTAAATGTGTGTTTCTCTGAGCGAACAAAGACAAACAAAGTGTTCCACTCATGCTTTCTGTTTTTGGAATTCGGCCCTTTCGACCGTGTTGTCCATCAGAAGTGATGCCGACACAAACTCTTATTTGTGTCTACTTGTAATAACAGTGAACCAACAGAAAACTGCTCACACTGCATGACAATGTAGTGTGTGTGTGTGTGGGTGTGTGCAACAAAAGGCTGTCAGCAAGTCAGAGTTTGTGCTGCGTGTGCTTGTGTGTGTGTGCATGTGTGTGTGTGTGTGAGTGTGTGTTGAAACTAAAGTGTGTGTTTGATAACAGAGTGGGCAAATCTATGTGTGCTTGTGTGTAATTATTCTGAGTACAATTAAGTTAAGCACTATTTAATGTGTGTGTGTGTGTGTGTGTACCTGTTTTAGCTGGCACATGGTGAGGGTAAAAAGGTTGACAAACTGCTCCTCGTACTGGTTGACGCTCACTCCGCCGATCTCCGTTAAACATTTTAGCGTCACGTTGCGAAACATGGGCACGTTCAAGAACTGGAACACAGGAATAAAACCAGTCACGGACATGCTGACTCAATTAGGACTGCATCTAAAGATAATGTTTATTATCAATTAATCCGTTTTTCTTCCCTTAATCGAGTTATGGCACGGTCTATGAACTGTTAGAAACTACCAAATATGTTCATCACAACTTCCCAGCGCAGCAAATCCTTAAATATCAGAGGCAGAAACCAGCAAATGTTATTTACTCGACAAACGTTCAACCAATTATCAACATTTTGGCAATCAGCGAATGCTCCCCGGCCAGGTTGTCAAGGCAACAAGGTGCAAACGGTGAGCGTCCGTCTCTTTGTTACGCTCCTGCAGGGAAGCATTTCAAGAGCCCTTTTATCAGAGGAGGTACTGATAATATAGAAAATGTTCATTCTCAAACAATGATACAGAGCAACAGTTTATTAAGCACCGAATCGTATTATTATTATTATTATTTTTTTAATTTCCAGGCAAAATGTCCTTCCCCTTAATGTTGCTGGAGCAGTTATTTTTAAACTGAACAGCGACCGTCGGTGAAAGTTTTCATCTCAGCTTCCTGTTGACCGTTCACCGCTACAGGAGAGCGTGAACGGCTTCGATAGGAGCCGTATTTATTATGTTACCTTGAACTTATTGACCCTAATCTTGATTAAAAAAAGAACTAACAAACAAAATCCATTGGAATATAAAATCCATGAAAATCAGCCTCAATAGCTCTACTCCATTTACAAATTCTGGCCATTTCTTTTCATTTATTCATTCAAACCTTTAATTAACCAGGATAAAAAACTCCTTGAGATTAAAAATCTCTTTTACAAGAGTGTCCTGGCAAGTAGCAGCAGCAGCACGGTTTCAAACAGACACCGAGACACTTACAGGTAAATACATAAACACACTTTCACTCATATTCAAACAACGTCGTCATAATAAACCCTGGGGTCCTAAATCAATTTAAAACAGTGACATCCAGACTGCCTTTCTGCAGGTCCTTTAAAAAGCCTTTAAAAGAATAAAAGGAGACCAACTTCTTTTAACTGGAGTTCATTCTGAAGCTGATTCCATGCACATGGGGCTGTAAAATTAAAAGTCTTTTTTACCAAAGTCAGTGCGGGCTTTAGGGACTGTCAATAAAACCAGATCCTGTGATCAGGTGATGTGTCCCTGCAGACCTCGGGAGGATGGAAGTGTTCAGATAAGGAGGAAGAAGTCCTAATACTGCCTTGTAACTAAAAAGATGCCAATGCATCCAACGCCGAATGGAGGGAGAACCACCCGACCCGAGAATACAGCAAACTAAATATGGTATATCAATGGTAATATATTTTTTTCATTTCATGTTCAAAGCGTCTGCTCCTCTTCTATCAGAGCAGCTCTCAATGTGCAGCCGTCAGCGAACGTAACCTTCGTACACCAACGTGCACATATTTGCAACTTCTTGCCCCGCCTTTTTTATCTTATTTTCATAAATGTAGTTTTTACTCTGCGTGTACGGTGTGATTTTACTTATTTGTGCGCGACATCAAAGACAAATTTCCATAAGTCGGATTTGACCGATAAAACAAACGCTTCACCTAACGTTTGAGTTACTGGACGAAGATCGGCTGCTTTACCTTGTAGACCAGAGTGCTGATGAGCTTTGTCTCGAAGATGTAACCTAAAGGAATCCAATTCAGGAAGCGGAGGAGAGTCTCCAGCGTGGCGTGGACCAGCGGGGCATTCTGGGAGTTTTCCTACACAGAAGAGGAAGACAGAGATGAGACTATATTGTGAGATTTATTAAAAACAGCCCACGTTGAGAATTGTTTTGGTCGGGAGTCGGCCTCGTCTTACCATCACAAACTGACACAGCTGGAATATTTGGGAGAACTCGTTGCACATGCTGAAAGACAAGAGTAGAAAGAGTAGAGCTCATCAGTGATGGTAGTGAGTCGTGAACCGGGTAGACGCCGTGTGGATTAAAACCTTAAAATTGGTTCACTGCAAAAGATTTTTAGAAAAAAGATTTTTTTCTTCAAGATTATTTTTTAGGGCATTTTTATTTGGGCCTTTATATTTACAGGACAGATGAAGACATGAAAGGGGAGAGAGGGGGGGATGACGTGCGGCAAACAGCTGCAGGTAAGAGTCGAACCCACGACCGCTGCGTCGAGGACTAAACCTCTATATATGTGAGCACGGTCTACCAACTGAGCTAACCCGGCTATAACAAGCTTTCTTTTGGCGCTCGGTTTGAGGGTGTTGCGGCAGTTTGAAATCCCTAAAATGAGCCACGTGATTTCCATTTTTCCTGCAGAAGCAGCAGACAGAACAGACAAATAAGCCACGGCAACAACTCTTAACTTCCCATGAGTCAGAGTAGGTCATCGTTCTTCGGTTACCTGTCTTTGAGGTGCTTGGCCTTCACCTGGGTCATCTGGCCACTGGAGAAGTCAAAAACCTCCTCGCTGAGCAGTTTGAGGATGATCATGTTGTTCTGACAGAGGCTCTCGCTGGTCCGACTCGCGCCCACGATGTCACTGATGAAGGTGGGCCAGTGTTTGGGCCATTCCTGCTTCAGGATCTAAACCAGTCCAGAGAACACGATATCTGTGTCACCACCAGCCTCATCACATCATGTCAGCAGGGTCCGAAATCAACCAATCGAAATCAATCAGCCAAATGCATTCATGAGTACATCTAAGAGAGCTAACTGTTGAACCAGATGTTTTTACCAAAAAAGTTAATGTTTTTCACTCTTGATTTTGGTGAAGCTAATCATCGTGTTCAGTCCGTTTCCAATCAGTTGTCAGGCGATGAAAACGGAAGCTAAACCAGCAGAAACCCCAACCAGAAACTTTTGTGATGTTAAAGAGAAAGCTAATTAATATTTTGGGTTAATATCTACCTGCCAACTTGGTCTGAGTCAAAAAGTTAATTTCGGACACTGCACGTCAGTCATCGTTCTACTACAGCGTGTCAAACAATCACATGTGTATTCACCTGTACGAGGATCATGTTGAGTTTCGATATGTACACTCCCTCTTTCTGCAAATGAAGATCAAAACAGTCACATCAGTATCGAGCAGTACAGTTCGATTCCAAAGTGCCGATTCTTGCATTAATGTAACTTCACCTCCATGTTTGCGGGTTCAGAAGAAGTCTTGATGATTAACCCAACAACATACTTCTTGATGCCTGAAAATACATCCGAGAGTTCATAATGATGAAATGCAAGACGTTATTTCCCTGACATGCAGCATAGAGACAGAAACAGCTCCAGGATCCGTTACCTTACCTTCACACTGATTTCTGGGGAGAATCTTCCAGCGTGTTTTGATGACTGTCTCCAGAATCTGCAGTGCATAATACTGAGAGAAAAAATGAGACTTATATTAGAGACATATTCTTTACATCAAGCGCCAATTACCCACAAACAAGTGCCTACCACAATATAGTATTTGCACCTGGTATCATGTCTACTTGACTGTAAGCACAGACCATACACACTGACAAACATGTGCAAGCATGTTTGTGCATGCAGATACTAAATATAGTAAAAAAACTGTGTGCGCCATCAATAGCCTGTTTTTTTAAGGTCATTTATTCCTGCCGCTTTAGTCGTTATCCTTACACAAAAAAGCAACAAAAAAAGAACATCAGTGACAGCGCTTTCGCAATATATGCAGATCAATCCTATACCAAGGCAAACCGCTAAAAATGTATCTATTTGCAGCATTTAAGGCTACGTCTACATTGCTATGTTTTCGTTTTAAAGCGTCATTTTGAGGCAAAACCCGTTCTGTCCACTAGAGTTTTAGCTACAGCTGCAAAACTAATCCGTATTAACACGTCTGACATCACATATCCATTCTCTCTCTCTCTCCCCCGGGCATGTGTGTGCTGATGTAAACAGGAAGCAGATTGTCTGATGTTACTCTGCGGTTGGAAATAATGGATTGACAAGTTGGATTTACACAGAAAATACTGTGGAGAAAGAACAACGGTGAAAAGTAAGAGCAGGGATTTATTATTTCTGAGCGACAACGAGGTGGAACTGTTACTGAAATGTCTGTAAGCTACCGGACCGATAAGGCTGACTGACGCGTGTCACCGTCTCCAAAGGTCTCCGTTTGTGAGGCGTAAATGCAGCAAAAGACATATTTTTAAACCACATATAGTAGTGTACATGTAGCCTAACACTAATGGCAGCAGCAACTGTGGTACTACAAGCGAAGAACTGTAGATTGTCAGTATTAGCATTGAAAGCCATTTTAAACAAACAAAGACAACAGATACCTCACGCAAAAGACGCATCAAATATGGAAATAAGTTCCCAGATAACCACAGATTTCAACACTGTAAAATACAGTAAGTACAGTGGAGCTAAAGCAAAGTAAAAGCTCAAAACCACACTGCCCTGAAAGCCTTGGCCTGATGTGGATTAGGGATGTAACGGTATGAAAATGTAACCTCACGGTTATAGTGACCAATATTATCTCGGTTTTCAGTATTATCGCGGTGCTCAATGCCTTTAGCAGCAACTTTTTCCTGCATGTTCTGCAGACAGGATAACTATCTTCAATCAACTGTCCTTTGGCATTCTTATAATAACCAGAATATGCCCGTGCGTCCTCTCAGAGGGCTGATAAATGTCCTGAGTGCTGTCGTCTCCTCCTTCCGCCATGGTTCCACCTTCAAGAAAGCCACAGTGGAGGCTACGCAGTGCGCCTGCGCGGCAACTTTAGCTTTTCTCTGCTACAGCGTCAGCATGCGTCAGCTATACGTACTTTAGTTTTCATGTTCTGAGAGAACTCCAGGATGGTGTCGACCCTCGTCCAGGCGTCTGGATGGTCCTTCAGGTTGGTGAGAACTTCCTGGGCCACTCGTTGCTGCAAGAGCGCAACGCAGCAAACATGAAGCTTTTAAAGATCAACTTCAAGAATTTTTCCCTAAGTTTACACACCACATTTGACCTCAACTCCCCTAATAGCTGCGGGGTTAAGCTCAGAAGAGGGCTGTGCAATTAATCCAATCTTTTAATCAATCTGACAATTTTGGCTCCTAATGTTCACAAAAGCAGAGTAATTGAGAAAAACGACTAGTTTGCACATTGTTTTGCG
Organism: Percina caprodes; assembly: GCA_013375575.1. Lineage (NCBI taxonomy): Eukaryota > Metazoa > Chordata > Actinopteri > Perciformes > Percidae > Percina > Percina caprodes. The sequence continues at coordinate 387,899 of JABXJD010000177.1, read as the reverse complement.
AGTAAATTCTTATTTAGTCTTGTATTCTGAATGAGAAAACAAACTTCAAACGGCAAAAGTATTTAGGGAAAGATTCACAGTTCTATGTTTTACAGTTCTATGTGTTATCTACTGTTTATTTGGTTAACGGTTTCACAACATCTTTCCAGAAGTCAATGAGTAATTGTGTTTAATGATAGCGATTTCAATATTGACCAAAATAATCATGATTCTTTACATAATCAAGCAGCCCTTAGCTTAGAATCCCACCTAGGGCTGAAACTAACATTATCTGGATTTATGTATTAGTTGTTTGGTCTATAAAATGTAAAAAAAAAAAACTTAAATGTGGATCAGTTTCCCAAAAAACACCAAGATGACGTCCTCAAATGTCTTTTTTTGTCCACAACTCAAAAGATATTGAGTTTACTGTCCCAAAGGAGAGAAGAGACTAGAACAACATTCACATTTAACAAACTGGAATCAGAGAAATCTTAAACGGATTAATCGACTATAATATATAATTAAACTGACTAATTGATTCATCTTTGCAGATCTACTCCCATCCAGACACTAGTCGTCCTCACCTGCGATCCAATGTCGTGGTACATGGAGTTGACGACATTGTCCAACAGGTTGATGTCCAGTTTCTGACTGAAGTCAAGCAGCTGTCTGGCTGGGTGTTCGGCCAACATCGTCATTTCTGCTGGCATAGAGCTTCTGAGGGGAGGAGAAGGGATTTAAACTTCAATGGCAGCAGATCAGGTAACAGGTAACAAAGGTAGGACATAGATAGGGAACAACGTTCGTTTTATATCTATGGGAATGACAGACACACAAGTATCTACAGGTAGAAATTACAGAACACAGTTAGGAACTAAAGCTTTAAGTATTACTCTACACAGACAGCTATTTTATCCCTTTATTTTCTATATTTTAACGCTACACCATTGTATGTCTTGGATTGTCATTTTTTTACTTGCACCCAGAGTTTACTCTATGTTGATTCTGTAGTGGCGGCCCGCCAAGGCAACATTTCTGCCGCCACGGTATCAGAAATAAGGCAGACACACAACATAGTCACAGTTAGCCTTTTTGGGATGTTGCCCCCAACAATGTTCTAGATGGATGGAGACAACTTTCCAAAAAATTAACTAAACATGTTTGATGTAATTATTTCAAAACGTTGAACATAACATCCTATATATCATACACCCATTTGTTATTTTATGGAAAATTCCTTATTTATAAGAAAACAAAAAGGTTAAAACACCAACTTCCTGCAGTTTTTGAATGAATGTTTAGCAATATAACACTTTCTTATCCAATGTTAAAAAACAAACACTAAGATTTTTTTTGTTTTATGGTCTTCTCTTTTGTTTTATACTGTCTACATATCTGCTTGCATCTCTGCATATGCACTTGTGTACAATAGAGTGAAACAAAGTAAGAAAAATGTGCACAATAGTGGGAAAAAATGCAGGGAAAAAACTCAAAACTGTTTTCTTTTGGTTTTTTTAAATAGAGTGAATAAATAACAATGAAATACGAACAAGCCAAATTAAAAATGTAAATACTAAAACAAATGTGTACAATAAAGAGTAAGGGGGGGGGTGTAACATAACAATAAAAGTGATACAAAAATTAATAAAAAATTAAAATATGAAACAACGCCCCCACCTGGCTAACTTGGCGCTGTAGAGCCGCATTCACCCCAACCCGACTGATAGACTCGTTTTACTACGACTGTTACATTAAAATGCGTTGGAAAACAGATCGTGGATATCACGCAAGTCCCTGCGACAATGCGATAAAAACAACAATGTGCTAACGTTGGTAATGTGCTGCACAACATTTTCCATCGCGCTGGAAACTGACGGATGCTAACGTTAGCACACGCTGGGTAAGTTAGGTTCACGTTGATCGGGCTCTACTTACCTGGTGTGTGTGGTCCGCCCGTCGAAAACAAGTGTTGGTTAACCAATGCGACTTGTAGCTGAAGACTGGAATATTAATCCTCTTATAGCAAAGGAAACTGTAACGTTATCTCATGGCACACGTTTAGCCTGCGCCTAACCTTCGATAGCAACAAGCTAATGCTAATGCTAGCTTGCCTAGATGACACCAACTGCGATGATTTAAAAATGCCGTTACGTTGAATACTTATCTATTCTTGGCGATGTATTAAAAGCTTTCCGCAGTTTACCACAGCTTATTGTTTCTTGTCTTCAGCCAGTCTGAAACACATCTTTCTTTGGCTATCAGTGATTACAGCCGACTCCTCAGCAGGCTAATAGCAACTTAGCGTGCTAATGGAAAAGTCAATGATGATTCAAGTCTGCTGGCTAATGTAAGCTAAGCTAACAACACATATTCACGGAGTCACACTTTGAGCGATATTCCGGGTCATAATCACGAAGTAAAAAGAGTTTTATTTCTGGCTCTATTCGCACACACTGTTGGAGAGCAGAGATGTTTTAATGCGTGCAAGTGTGCTCTTCCTCTAAGCTCATGCTTCCAACCACGGACCGGTTGAAACCGGTTGAGACCGGGATATTCATTCTCGGTGTTTCGGCCCGTCGAGCGCCGCGTAAAATTTGGACTATGTACCCGCCCATCCGGCACCTGATTGGTTGTGCTGGAGCAGTCGTCATGCTGCGTCATAGGCTGGAGCTGTCAATCTTTCTCAACCTCCCTCCTCCAGTTTGCTCCAGTCTGACCTAAACAGTAACATGAAAATCAACAACACAGACCCTGAACAATGATAAATAACTTCTGTACTGTGGTGGAATTTAACTAAATACATTTAATAAAGAACTGTAAATCTAGTAAATTAGATAGATAGATAGATAGATAGATAGATAGATAGATAGATAGATAGATAGATAGATAGATAGATAGATAGATAGATAGATAGATAGATGTGTTCAGCTTTTTGTCCCTTTTAGCTGTATGTCTATTCTGTTTATGTACATTAAGAGCAACAAAAACCTGAGTCAAATGCCTTGTATGTGCGCACACAATTAGCCATTAAAGCTATTCTGACTGTACTTAAGTACCAATGTTAAGGTACTTGTACTTTACTTGAGTATTCCCATTTTATGTAACTCCATCTGTGTACTCCCCTGCATCTCAGAGGTAAACATTGTACTTTTTACTCCACTACATTTATCTGACAGCTTTACGTTACTTTTCCGATGACAGTTTTTCATCCCCAAAAAACCCTGCATCTTCAGATGTGTTGATGTTGAATGTTTGTGATGAACTAAAGGCTGAAGTGTTCCTTTATGTCCCCCCTTCAAGCTATATAAAGTAGTAGTAGTATATTTATTTATTTGATTAGGACAATGCACATTAATCACAACATTTCTGTAAATGTGCCAGTCTCGGCCAGTCAGCTAATTTTCAACTGTAGTCCTAGTTACCTAGCAACACAACGCTGTTTATCCACATACCTCACATATAATAGATAAGTAAAACACTGACAGGCATCTTTTCCTGCAGAATTAGTACTTTTACTTATTACACTTTAAGTACATTTTGCTGCTAATACTTAAATACTTACCAAGTAAGGTTATACATGCAGGACTTTATGTTGTAGTGTAGTATTTTCACAGTGTGGTACTAGTACTTTTACTTAAAGTAAAGTATCTGAATACTTCTTCCACCAGTGCTTGAATTGACACAAAATTAATTGTCGTTTTTGAATAACTGGCTTTATTTTAGATGGAACAGTGTGATATAGACAAGGTTATGATGACAAATAAAAACAATGAATAAGTATTTCATATAGGAGTAAATATATACAATTTCTATGAGGTCAAACTGTGACTTCTATTGACATCTTGTATTGTTATAATTTCCTGTTTTTTGGATACTAACTGCTATAACAGCATATTATGACGATGAGTACAGAGTAAATGGTGTATAAAATTAGTTTGTAGTATAGATTTGGGACGTGTTCTTACTGTCGTGGCTTACTGGGACCCTTGAATAAAATGAAGCCATCCTTAAGGATGTTAGTAAAAACTGTGCTTTTCCTATTGTGACAATTCAAAGTGTGTACTGTGAAGATATTGCATGGCTGTTTCCAAAATTACATCTGTCAGTAATGATGCAAAATGATGATTCAGAAGTGTCAAATAAGGTCAATTAAATGCTCACTACAGAGTTAACCAAAGAGCAGAACCAAAGTTAATCTGCAGATATTTAGTTTTTACAGTTTAAAGCGTTGATACAGAATGAAAATCTGTAAATGTCTGCACAATTCTGCGTCCACAGATTCCGTGTGGCCTGCTAATGAGTTGTTTTTAAGCTGGGGCTGCTTCTTTGAAATGGGGTTGATATTGGGCGGCAGTAGCTCAGTCCGTAGGGAGTTGGGCTGGGTTCGCTGGTTCAAGTCCCCGTACGGACCAAAGTATGGTGGTGGACTGGTAGCTGGAGAGGTGCCAGATCACCTCCTGGGCACTGCCAAGGTGCTCTTGCTGTGGCTCAGTGGTAGAGCCAATTGGAAGGTTGGTGGTTCAATCCCTGGCCCTGCAGTCCCATGTCGAAGTGTCCTTGGGCAAGACACTGAACCCCGAGTTGACCCCGATGCTGTGCATCGGAGTGTGAATGTGTGTGAGTGTGTATCTGATGAGCAGGTGGCACCTTGTACGGCGGCCTCGGCCACAGTGTGTGAATGTGTGTGATGGTGAATGTATCCTGTATGATGGAAAAGGCGCTTTGAGTAGTCGTTAAGACTAGAAAAGCGCTTTATAAATACAGCACATTTACATTTACATCTTGAGCAAGGCACCGAACCCCCAACTGCTCTGGGCGCCTTTCCATGGGCAGCCCCCCCCACTCTGACATCTCTCCATTAGTGCATGTATAGTTACTGAGCATGTGTGTGTAATTCAGGCCTGTGTGTAATGTGTGTAATAACAACAGAGTGTAAAGTGTAGTTTCCCCTTGTGGGATTAATAATAAAGTATAATAATAATAATAATAATAATATCGCTCAAACCGGAAGTTGTTCTGGCCCTCCTTGTTGAAGGCCGCATCAAAGCTCTTATTCCTGTCCCCGGGAGCCAGGATGGAGGATGAAGGAGGGATCTCTTTGGAGCTATGAGCGAGGATACGCGAGAGCAGCCTTCCCGGAAGATGTTGCTAACTCCGCCCACACAGCTGACAAAATCACGGGACGCTTCAGCGGAAAGGTCGTCTCCTCCCTCTAAAAAACACATTCCCTCGTTTCCTCTCTCCTCGCATGATTAACTCCCGTCCCCCCATATGCTTCCTCAGAGAGACAGACGGGGGAAGGGAAGCAAGTGAAGGAAACCGGGATGCAATTTATTGACCCGGGATGTACCCCTAGAAGAGTGAACACAGGAGGGATTTTAGACACAATCAATCTCGTCACCTCAGGTTAAAGGTCACGTTTTCGAAGACGTTTTCTATTATTATGTGCACGATATTTACAATAAAATATCACATCTTATCACTCCAGGAATAAGAAGCTTCCTCTGCACTTGATGTGCTTTCTATCAGAGCTTTTGAACATAGCTACGGCCAATTACATCACTTCCCCGTTCCCTGCTGTGTGGTGTCGGCGTCGTGCTCGCTGTCGTCTGAATAATTCTCATGATCGTCTGAGTAGTGGTAACTTTCATCTGAATCATGGTCATCGTCATCATCATCATCTTCTTCTCTACGGGAATCCTGCTCCGAGTGGTGACCGCTGGCGTCCTCGCCATCACGGCGGTTCTGTGAAGTCTTGTCGCTCGCTGCTTCCTTTTCGTCTGGATCAGCTTCTGCGTCTTCATCGTCCAGGAAGACCCTCCTGTAGTGAACAGGTTTGTACCCCATGTCTGGCTCCTCCTGGTCACTAACAAACAGACGAACACCAATCAGCTGGGAGCCAGTAACGCCCTCAGGCCCAAAAGACGCCTCAACTCTGATTCAGAGCAATCACACAAACAACTTCCTATTCATAAAAGATGCTGCTACTTGCTGAAGCTTAAACAACGACTAACAGACTCAAGAACAGTTTCTTCCCAAAAGCCAAAACCACTCTGAACTCACACATGCACTGACTTCACTTCACAGCCTAACCCCGCCCCCCCAGGCCCCCCCGGCCTTTCTTCTCCCACCTACTGTGCAATACTGATACAGTATATACTACCTAAAAGGACACTGGAATTCTGTGCAATTTCACACAGTGCAATATTTAATATTCAACCATTTAATTTCATTACAGTGCAATATTTATTATTTAATACTTAACCATTTAATTTCATTACAGTGCAATATTTATTATTTAATACTTAACCATTTAATTTCATTACAGCGCAATATTTATTATTTAATACTTAACCCTTTAATTTCATTACAGTGCAATATTTATTATTTAATACTTAAACATTTAATTTCATTACAGTGCAATATTTATTATTTAATACTTAACCATTTAATTTCATTACAGTGCAATATTTATTATTTAATACTTAACCATTTAATTTCATTACAGTGCAATATTTATTATTTAATATTTAACCATTTCATTTCATTACAGCGCAATATTTATTATTTAATACTTAACCATTTAATTTCATTACAGTGCAATATTTATTATTTAATATTTAACCATTTAATTTCATTACAGCGCAATATTTATTATTTAATACTTAACCATTTTATTTCATTACAGTGCAATATTTATTATTTAATATTTAACCATTTAATTTCATTACAGTGCAATATTTATTATTTAATATTTAACCATTTAATTTCATTACAGTGCAATATTTATTATTTAATACTTAACCATTTAATTTCATTACAGTGCAATATTTATTATTTAATATTTAACCATTTAATTTCATTACAGTGCAATATTTATTATTTAATACTTAACCATTTTATTTCATTACAGTGCAATATTTATTATTTAATATTTAACCATTTAATTTCATTACAGTGCAATATTTATTATTTAATATTTAACCATTTCATTTCATTACAGCGCAATATTTATTATTTAATACTTAACCATTTAATTTCATTACAGTGCAATATTTATTATTTAATATTTAATCATTTAATTTCATCACAGTGCAATATTTATTATTTAATACTTAACCATTTAATTTCATCACAGTGCAATATTTATTATTTAATATTTAACCATTTAATTTCATTACAGTGCAATATTTATTATTTAATATTTAACCATTTAATTTCATTACTGTGCAATATTTAATACTCAGGACTTTTGATACACCAAACAATATTTTTGCATAATGTGTACGCAAAACTATTTTGTATATGTATAGAGATGCTCTTAGGACCGTGCACCAGGCCCCCCCCCCTCTTTTTTTCCATGCACTACCTATATTTTATATTGTATATTTTTATATTTCGTGTTGACACTGTAAAGGTGTTGCTTCCATCTCGTTGCACAGGTACTGCACTTGTGTATAATGACAATAAAGGCTTTCTATTCTATTTTATTCTATTTTATTCTAGTGTTGTCTTCCCGTGACCGTGTCGCTTTTTTCTGTATTTTTTTTGACTACCACCGAATTCACCACCACCATCAAGTAAGTACCACTAATTTTACAATATTTTATAATGCATGGTCAATAAATCACATTCATAAGAAATTATACGTTTAAAAAAAGCTGAAGTTATGAATTATTTTGACAAATAGTTACGACTGAGTTGATGATCACAGACTGTCAAAGTGGAGTCAGGATACTGTTTAGAAACCATTTAATTGTTTTTTCGAATGCTATAAAATTTTATAAAACACCCAAAATTCAATGAAAGTAATGAACTGATCATTCATTTTACTTGTGAGGAGCATTTTATGGAACCATCAATGTTGTTTCGGAGGCAAGAAAACCATATTTCTGATGTAGTAACTTTGAAACTGGGTGGAAAAAGGAGGGTTAAGCAACAAATTCTTCATTTAACCCACGAGGGGCTTGTTAATAATCAAATCACAGCTTTGCACATGAGAATACTATCTGGGGCGGCAACTATTGATTATCTTCATCGTTGATTAATCTGATTAGTTTCTCTATTATGCTCCGTATCTCCTGAAAATCACACACATTTATTTGGCTTGGCTTAAAGCACGTGTGTCAAACTCAAGGCCCGAGGGCCAAATCCGGCCCCTCGCAGGTTTTGATCTGGCACTCATTTCAATTTAGGTTCACAATAAATTTAGGCCCACCTAGTTTTTGTTGTTTTTTTCCAAAGTTTTTGGTGCTTTTTTGTGGGACATTTTTGGTGCTTTTTTGTGGGACATTTTTGGTGCTTTTTTCGACATTCTTTTCAAAGCACTCTGCTTTAACGTTTTAATGTTTTGCCATCTTTTCGGAAGTTTTTGGTGCTTTTACGATATTTTTGTAACTTTCTGATGTTTTTTGTCACTTTTTCAGACAATTTTGATGAATTTCTTTTGCCTTTTTCCAACTTTTTTGGCACTTTATTCAATGTATTTGTTGCTGGCTGAGGAACGTTTTTGCTTTATGAGGCCCAAAATGTAAGTGAGAAGACTACAGTATATGAGACATGCAATGTACAGTCAGAATATTTGACTTTTTCTCTTAAATAAAAGCATGTCAATAAACACATGTCTGGCCCTTGATGTCATTTTCCAGTGTAACAACACTGGCTAAAAGCATCAGACTGGCTGAGTCAGTAAATGTGAGCGTAGGTGTCATTTTCACACATTCACCTCTGTTTGCTGTCACTGGACGGGGAGGCTTTGCCTGCACATCCTGATGTAACGGCCTTGCTGCTGATAAACTCTTCAGTCAGATCACATCCATGCAGGGCGTCTGTGTAGCGCTTCTCCGCTGCCTGTTTGGCATTCCTCTGTTACCAAAGAAAGTTCAGAGAGTCAGTATACAAATGAACAAATACTCTTACAGTGTTGAATTTTATCGGTCTGTGATATTATTGCATCCCAGCACTAATGGTAGTGAAATGATGCTGTATTCCATTAACGTTCCATTAAATTACCTCACTTCAGGTAGCTATTTCTGACCATTTCCTATACATGTGTATAGGTGATAGCAGGCTTTTCAGGTCAATGCTCACCTGTGCAACCTGCTCCAAGAGCAGCGGCCTCCCCTTCACTCTCTGCTTCATCTCTTTAATCTCCTGCTTGTACTCCTTCTTGCGCTGAAGCTCTTGTTTCCTGTAGAGAACAAAGCGTTAAGAATCGGCCCATTTCCTCCAGCTCATGCCGCAGCCGTGCTATGGTGCTTTCCATGGCCACAAGTAAGCTGGAATTTAAAAGTTACCAGTCGGAAATTTCAACTGGAACGCCCTCTGAAGTCGGATTTCCAACCCAGAAAGTCAGAGAACCTCTGGCTCAGCCAGTGCTTGAGTCCTTTGCAGTGGCCCAGCTTCAGGTCTGACCTGTCAGATACTGTTACCTGACCTGGCTAAAGCAAACCCCTCTGTGTGACGTCATTCCCATAAAATTATATATTAAGTATTATATATAATATGTAAGTAATTATATATTATATATAAACACAATAATAATAATAATAATGTATACTTTATTCATTTACACTCTGTTGTTGTCCCTCCTTAAGCACATGTAAGACTTTTTAAGGCCTTACATTTTGATTGTGAATATTTTGAATTTATTAGGTTTTATATAACTAATAATTTAAAGGGTACCTGAATTCTTTGAGTTTGGTCAGGTGCGTCTGTGAGAGAGCCAGGTGGGGGTCGTTGGCCTGGGCACGTTTCAACACCACCCCCTGCAGCTTCTTCTCCCGCTGTTTCTGCTTCTCCCTCCACTGCTCCTCCTCCTCCTCGGCCTTCTTCCTCTGCTCCAGCACCTTTCTACTCAGGGAGACAATCTGGTCACAGATGCAGGACGGTTTGGATGTGATGGGAACTTCGGGAAGAGGAAATGGGTGCAACAAATCAGCTACGGGTGTACAAAGTCTTTTGGAGCGGGTGTGGGGTTGTGAGCGCACAGCAGGGATGCTGGGAAATGGAGTTCCACAAAATCAGCCTGTGGGGATTTCAAACACAGAAGGCAACTGTTCTTTTCTGTTCTGAGAATGCCTCTACATCAACTAAAATGGTGGAAGCTTTTGGAGTCCTAACATGGTACCTCACAGCCTCATGCCTCTTTTTGGTGGCATCCGTGACTTTGGTGGGCAGAAACTCCAGGCTGCCAGAGAGGGACGAACACCGACTCGAGTTTGGCGTACGAGGTGTCCCGGGGCTGACGTACGGCCAGCGTCTCATCCGTGGGCTGCTCTGCTCCTTCTCGATATCGGCCAGGATGCGTTCACGGTGCGACGTGATGTGCGACGTCCTCAACTCAAAGGGTTCGCACGCAGTTGTGGGCTTCACCTCTTTCTGTTTCTCCAAGTGTTTCTTGAAGCGTCGGTAACTGGCGTCGAAGTCGGGTACCTCCTTGTTAATATGGGGCTTGTGGGAGAAGTTGTCGTCCCCTCCGGCTGCGGCGCTGCCGTCTTTGGTCTTCTTGCGGCCGCTGAGTCGCCGTTCCAGCATGCTGGGAGGCATCGAGGCGCTGTGGAGCATCTCCTGAGCTCTCATCTGTATCTTGATGGACCGATACAGCTGCTCCTCCTTCATCTGCTCCCCCGACGCCGCAGCGTACACTGCCTTGGGCACAGGCTTGGCCTTGAAGGGTTTGACTTTCTCCTGGTCGGACGGTTGGGGCTGATGCAGCTGTTTCTGCTCCTTCTTTTTGCGCTCTCTCTCCAGGAAGCTGAAGGGCTTCTGGACGGTTTGAAGATGCGCGTCTTCACGCTCTTTCATTCGCCGTCGTCTCTCGCTGCGCTCCTGCAGCTCTTCGTAAAGCGGGAGGTGAAGATGAGCCGGCGCCGGGCTGGCGCGGAACTTCTTCTGACACTCTTTCAGTTCTTCCAGCTGCTTTCGCAGCTCTGTGTTCTCCTGCTCGATCTCCGACCGCGTCTTTATGCCGCTCCTTTGCCTGTCCGACTCACGCAGCATCATCTGGAAAGGTTTCGGGATGGTCAATCTGTGTTTCCAATGCTCGCCGTCTTTTTGTCCCTGTCTCTTCTTTCCTTTTGGCTTTCGTGGTCTCCTCTGGTCTGTCGGCAGGCTTTGCATCGAGGAGGACGACAGGTGGGGGTTGTGAAGGGAGAGCTTGAAGTCCTGCCACATGTTCTTGATGTGTTCTTCAGGAGAAAAAAGCAGGCCTTTCTCCACATCGTTACAGGCAGATTCGTCTTCGTCTGAAGAGTCTGAATGTCCGGAGGCCCTCCTGAGTTCAACAGCAGAGTGTGACTTCCTCAAACGGCGTGAAGCCGCTGGGCTGCTGTTCGACCACGGTAGTCTAACAGAGAAAATAAATCAATGACTGTTAATATGACAAAGCACCTAATATTCAGAAAATGAATCAGCATCACCTAAACTCACCATATCACAATTACGTAAACTGTTCATCCTGAAAAGTGGGGGGAAATGTTGCTATCTTTCATACATTTTGAGCTGACATTTCATTTCATTTCATCATCTCAAAGGCATTAAATTGCACTCACAGTTGCATCTATTGACTATTTTCTATATCTATTAATCCCTTAATTATTTTCTCAACTAATTAAATTATAGTTTGGTTTATAAAAGGTTTGAGAATTGTAAAAAAGTCCAAAGTGATGCATTCAAATTGCTTATTTATACCAACCAACAGTCAAAAATCCAATGCAATTCTAATTTTGATAATATGAAAGCAGCAAATCAGCAGCTGAGTCAACTCAAACAATGAATCAACCAAATGATTGATCAATTCCGGTCTAATTACACATAACATGGGGTGCACAATTTAATTAATTGTAGTGTTAGAATAGTAGCCACAGTCTCTCTGCTCAGCATATTTTATGTTTTTTAAAGATTGTTTTTGGGGCATTTGAAGGCATGAAAGGGGAGAGAGAGAGATATGGTGAGGGGGGGGATGACATGCAGCAAAGGGCTGCAGGTTGGAGCTGATTCGTCGAGGAGTAAACCATCTGTATATGGGAGCGCGCTCTACCATGCGAGCTACCCAGGCGCCCTCTGCTCAGCATATTTGATAAGTGTGAAGATGATTTAAAGGATCAGTTCACCCAAAAAAAAGGTTTTTAAGGTTTGGTGACTTAATTTGACAGCAAGACCTCACTGCCCACAGTTTAACTTACCTACTTTATCCACTGTAACTGGGCTGTTATTTGCAGGAAAGGCTTATAGGGCAGGATTCTGTGTCAATCAAACACATTACATTTTCATGCAATTATCTGTACTTTCTACTCCTTACATTTTAAAAAATAGCCTCGTTACTCCTATTTCAGTTCGGCTTGTTTTCATTCCAGCTTGTCATCGTTCAAAAAAACCCAAAAACCTATCCAGATGAATCCGGATAGAGTGAATTTGATTGTGGTTGGATGAGTCCTGATTGAGTCCCAGATCGTCCTGATTTCCCCTTACATTACTTGTACTTTAAGTAGTTTTGAAACCAGTACTTTGACTTGAGTAAAAAGCTTGAGTTGATACTTTAACTCCTACAGAAGTCTTTTTAAACCCTAGTACCTATGCTTCTGCCTGAGTATTGAATGTGAATACTTGTGACACCTCTGCATCCAACAGGCTTCTTCAACTCTCGTAGACGTTTCACCTCTATCGAACACAGAATTTCATCCAAGTCCAGTTGTCGTTGCATATCACAGGTAACGTTTCAGTTAAGTTGTTCAAATGCTATTTTTAATACTTTACGCAGCACTCAAAAACATTACGCTTACCTCCATTATAGGGGGGGGAGGCAGCAGACATTTCAGAGGGGGATATCTCAAAATCCAGCGCACACAGAGCTGATTTGTGATTTGAGTGAACTGATCATTGGCTCTTAACCCCCCCTCCCTCCATTACCCCTATTTACCCACCCCCTGCATCGTACACCTGCCCATTGCACATAGTATATAGTTTTGCACATTCTGCACTAAACCATTCAACCTTTTTTTATGTTAAACAACTATTTTGTAACAGCTATTTGTTTCTGTTTTTATTGTTAATTTCATATTAATGTTGAATGTGTTTGTTTATGTTCATGTATGTACCAGCCACCAAGGCAAATTCCTTGCAAGTATAACTTAATTGGCAATAATTCATTTTCTGATTCTGATTGATCTGTTCTGTGCTATGAAACGTCGAAACCCCCTTTCGGCCAAAAGGAGAAAAATCAAGGATTCACATTTACATCACTGCTCTTCTTTGTTATTTATTTAGGGCAGTTGTAAAAATGATCTGTGTTTAGATCATAAAATAAGACCGGGGAAACAAAACAATTAATCTTGAAGCTTCTCTTAACATAATCTTGACCAGAAGCCACCCACCTGTGCCTTCCTGTCTCCAGCATGGTCATGTCCAGCGGCTCCATGGCCTTTAGCTGCAGCTTCCGCCGATACATGTTCTCCAGCTCAGCCATGGTGCGGAGGTGCGCCTTCTTCAGCTCCTCCAGCTTGCTGTAGTACTCCTCGTTGGAGAAGAAGATTTCGCTCAGATCCAGGCGGTCTCCTGCCGCTCTGAAGTCGGTCATCATGCGAGGACCGCCCTTCCCACATAGTCCTCATCACAGAAATCAGAACCCGAGTCCTCATACTCCACCTGAAAAGACCAAAAGTCACGTAAATCTCATTTGCCAATCATCTAAATCTTAAGCAACTTTTGGCAAGGGAGGCCTCAGAGGGAAACAAGCAACAGGTTATATTTTCGATTTGTCGCCTACATTATATGATTTATGTAACACAATTTGAAAATGTAGCCTGAAATTAATATATTTGTTTTGGAAGCTGCAATTTTCTTGTATTTTATGCTAACTGCAAGACGTTTGTTTTTAACCAGCAGGTGTTTTGGAGCAGAGCGGCCCTGCTCGGTGGCTCCTTCAGGACTAAGCCTATTACCGGCAGAGACATGGGCCATATGGTGGAGCACTAAAGGGCAGCTTACCGGTAAAAGAGCTCAACTGACACACATGCTGCATCAGGTGTCTGGCTCTTTTGATTCTCACAATATCATTAGTGTCTTTCCTAAACTGGGACAACTGCTGCACTGCAAAAAAAGGGGTGTCTAAAAACAAGATTAAAACACTAAATCTGAGGGAAAAGGTACTCAAAACAAGTGAAATTATCTGTCCATGCAGCAAGATAATTTCACTCGACAAGCTTGCTTGATTTAAGATTATAGTGTAAAGTTGAACACTTAAAAACACTTCTTTTTATCTTGGTAAGAACCAAATAATTTGCAGTGTGCAGAGTCATGCATGGGAGGAGGAAGAGGAAGAGGAGCAGTGTTGTTGTCCAAATGATAATTAAGAGTTTGGGATTATAAACTAAATGACGTGATGTCTGGTAGTCAGGAATAGTCCGGCCCAACACGTTATGCAGGTCAAATCCTTTCCACCACATGGACTGACCTGAAACTGTCAACAGCCTGATAACGGGACAAGATCTGCTTCACTCGCCAAACAACGCAGAAGGATGCTGGATCACATTTCAAGTCTTTAAAGTCAGGATTGTATTTTGGGAGGGAGGGAAAACACATTCAAATCCAAAACCTTTATCACTTACTCTTGGATCTTAACTCTTCTAGGATCTGTAATGCCAGTATTATGTGTGTAGGAGCCACATATTGTATGTTGTTTATGGTCTCATTTATATCATTTATTGATTAATATATTGGGGGATTGTATATCTTTTTGGGGCATTGACAGGGAGGGTGGGCCTGGGTGTGAACACCTTCTGTTGACCGCCGCACTAACGCACTTATATCCACACAAAGTAATTATACATGTGGTAACTGCAGTACTAGTTGTATTTTACGTGTGGAGGAATAAATCATTGCAATACAATCTCGAGTGAATGACCTAAAAGCTGTTAAAAATAAATACAAGGAAGCATTTTTACATATGAAACAAAACATTTTAAACTCAGTTTAACTGGATATGAACTGTCTGTCTTTTTTATTTTTTAAGGGAAATTAACTCAGGCTGCATCTGTCAGATTACAACATCAAAATGTAGAATTCTGTAGAAAACACAAAACGAACAATACAAATTAATAAAATAAAATAATCTAACAACAAAAACAAAATGTGATAAAAATTGCACAAAAAAACACGCCTTGATAGAATCCGTTATTACGCCCGTCAATCCAATATACCATTTAAAATCAAACACACATTTCTTCTATTACATCCAAAAAGGGGTCCCACGCTCTACTTAACCCTTGTGTTGTCTTCCCGTCAACCATGAAAAAAAACAACGTTTTGGTCACTTTTTTCAACATTATTATTATTATTATTATTACTTTTTCAATGTTGTGGGTGCTTTTTTTTATGTTTTTGGTGTTTTTCTCACTAGAAAGCCCCCCAGGAGGCCTCCTCCCAGCTGGACGTGCCTGGACCACCTCCCTAGAAAGCCCCCCCCAGGAGGCCTCCTCCCAGCTGGACGTGCCTGGACCACCTCCCTAGGGAGGCGCCCAGGAGGCATCCTCACCAGATGCCCGAACCACCTCAACTGGCTCCTTTCAACGTGAAGGAGCAGCAGCTCTACTCCGAGCTCCTCTCGGAGGACTGAGCTTCTCACCCGGTCTCTAAGGGAGACGCCAGCCCCCCCTCCTGAGGAAACCCATTTTGGCCCCTTGTACCTTGTACAACACATTCTCAAACCTTCTAAATTAGGTACATGTACGTCTTGAAAAAGACCCTGGACTAGGAGGCTCCACCTTTTTTCTGCCAAGCTACCTGAAACAGCTCCTGGACCTTAGTTGTAGATTATTTTTACTATTGGTTGGAATACAATCCTTGATCTGTAGAAATCTCTGTAAAAAAAAAAAGTAATTTCATTGTGGACATGATCCCTTTCACTCAAAAAACAAAATAAAAAGTATCTCGGAAGACATTCAAACTCTTTTATATCAGGATTGTAATATGGAAGGGAGAGAAAACACATTAATGTAATAATCCAAAAGCAGTACTGGGATTTCACTTAATTAGTTGTTGCTTTTATTTTCTTCTTTGTTATTCTTAATTTTACTCTTTAATATTTAGGTGTGTTGCCAAGTATCTGTAATGATATTATTAAATGCACATGTGCAAATTCATTGTTTTAAAGCATAACAAAGAATAACAACTTGAGTGAATGACCTAAAAGCTGTTAGAATAAATAATTGGGTGTTTTTTCTGTAAAAGGAAATTAAGTAAGAAGGATTAGCCCATGTGTGTGAATTATAGTAAATTGCCCAAAAATAACATGGATGCATGAATGTATTCCATACAACGATCTTCACAGGCAAAAATCAATGATTACTTTAACGGAATTTTGGGTGTTTTATTAAATTTTAGTTTCAATGGTTTCAAAACAGCCTAAACTGACTAAAATTTGACAGATATCAGTCTGCGATTCACTCAACATCCTCTGATTTTAACGATTATGCAAAATAATTCATAATTTCTGCTTTTTTTAACTCAAAAAATAGGTATAATGTCATTTGAACTAGGTTTATTGACCACGAATAAAAGAAATCCTTATCTCATGGGGTGGGCCAAGTAGAGAAAGGGGAGGTAACCTTTCCCCTTATGATGTCATAAGGGGATGATACCAGATCAGCCCATCTGAGCTTTCATTTTCTCAAAGGCAGAGCAGGATACCCAGGGGTTCGGCTTACACTGATCACCATTTCTAGCCACTGGGGGACCATAGGCAGGCTGGGGGGGGGGCTCATATTAATGTTAAAAAACCTCATAAAGTGACATTTTTATGCCATGAGACCTTTAAAAAGTGACAACATGTTGGGGAAAAGTGACAAAATAGCATTTTCCACTTAGTCCTGGAAGGTTTATGTTCGACAGGAAGACAACACAAGGGCTACATTAGATGTACAGCACTTTAGTACTTCCTCTGTGGTGTTTGGGAGGATAATTCTAGTTTTGTTTGCATTTTTTTTCGACATAACAATTTAACTTTTAAATTTCACTGGCTGCTGTTTTAGAAGACAGATTTAATTACATTCATTTAATTTGGCACTTCCAACAAATGGCATTATAAGTCACCAGATGTGTAGTTAGACCTATAATTGGGGCTAATTTGTATCAGTAAAAGGAGCCATTTTATTTGTAAGGTGTTTTAAACTAACATAAATGAACCTTTATTTATGTTAGAATAAATACCAGTGGTGGAAGAAGTACACAGACCCTTTACTTAGGTAAAAGTAGAAATACCATAGTCTAAAAGTACTTAGAAGTTAAAGTCCTGAATTCAAAAAGTTACTTAGGCTTAGAAAAAGTAAAAGTACATCAGTATTATTAGTTAAATGTACCGCCCAACAATTAATACCAGGGGTGTAATTAGTACTCAAGTAAAAGTAGAACTACCATAGTCTATAGATATTTTCGTGTAAATTAGAAGCTAGTAGTAACGTTACTGTTCAGATTATCAGATTATGTAGCTAAGCATATCATTAAAGTCCTTTTCCTCTGAAAGGTAGCATAACATGATAGTACAAGTACCAAAGTTAACACCGAGTAATGTGATTTGTATTGTCTTTAACGTTACCGAGTAATGTGATTTGTATTGTCTTTAACGTTACCGAGTAATGTGATTTCTATTGTCTTTAACGTTACCGAGTAATGTGATTTGTATTGTCTTTAACGTTACCTCGTTCTCGTAGTCCCGGTTGTCCATAAGACTTGTAGCCGAGTATGGCAGCACTCTCTCCCGCTCGTAAGACGCTAACGGCGCTTTGGTGTGCGGGTCAACCGGCGTCTTCAAACACGACGTGACCAAAACGTTTGTCCGGTGGGCGTTCGCCATGGCGGTGGAGTATCGGTTGTTACAAATGCCCGTTAATTATTATTAACAGGCTTAAATATTATTATTTTGGGATAAACCTTCGGTCAGTAGTCGCTGTCCGTGTGCTGAAGCGTCGGTAACTAGGCAGCAGGTGTTCTCCTTAGCAACGGAGCCGCTTGGTTGGGAAGGAAATGACGGAGGGTAACAGGAAACTAAAAGATGTGGGTTCCATTCAAAATAAAAGCATAATATATCGATAAAGTGCTTTTCTTTTGACTTTGAGTTCCATTGGAGACCACTTAAGAAAACTTCATTATTATATTCATAATTATATTTAAATTCAAATTTTGAGGCATATTTGATCCATGCTATTTTGTCTACAATATTTGTTCAATTTAAAAAATATTTTTAAAAATATTTTCTCGTGGGGTTATTTTTAAATTTTACTCGTGTTTAGGTTTGTAACTTAGACATTTGCCAAAAATTTGTGATTTCCTTAATATACAATATTTTGAGTAAATGGGCTAAAAACTGTCAGATGGAAAACAAGGAATAATGTTTTAACACTGAAATATTAATCCATATGGAAAAGAGGAAAGTACATTCTTCGTAGCAAATTTTATGGTGTTTAATGCATTAGGACCATCAGAATTGGGGCAAAAGAATCACGCAGGCAACAGCTGGAGTGTCAACAAAAAAAACAAGCCTTTTTATTAAATTATGCAACGTAACAACTAGAGCGGAAATCTGAACAGACTAACGTTGACAGAGTCCTCTGATCCCTCGCAGTACGAGCAGGCTTAGTGGACAGAACTCACGGGACACACTCAATTTATCGGGTGTTCACCTGTAACAAGACAAAACAGACTTCAGACTTAATGAACTCAGAGCAGCTGGCTGAAAATAATTCATTTTAATCAAATTGAATCGACAGTTTCAGATTCAATTCAATTTGATTTATAGTATCAATTCATAACAAGAGTTATCTCGAGACACTTTACAGATAGAGCAGGTCTAGACCAGATAGAGCAGGTCTAGACTACACACCAGAATTTACAAGGACCCAACAGTTCTAGTAGTTTCCTCCAGAGCAAGCAACAGTGGGACAGTGGCGAGGAAAAACTTCCTTTTAGGCAGAAACCTGGGACAGACCCAGACCAGACTCTTGGTAGGCGGTGTCTGACGACCGGTTGGGGTTAGAATGAAGAGTGGCAATAACAGTCACAAAAAAATAGTAGTTTGTAGTAGTTCTTTGTAGTAGTTCATGGCATAGCAAGGCACTGTGCAGCGTTACAAGGCCCAGCAGGACGTAGCAGGATAAACACGGCATCGCAGGACGTGTAGCGGGACCATGGCGACAGCTGCTAACATGATTTTTGAGCCTCCCTGATCCGAGGGAACATGCTGGGCAAAAAGAAAATGATGGTACGAGTCTTACCACGTCGTCGATCTTGAGGATGCTGCGAACCGTCTCTGTGGAAAGGGTCAGAGCACTGATGGAGACGAGGAGAGGCTGCACCACCAGCTCCTCCAGGATGTTGGAGATTCCTCCCTGTCACACACACACGGATATAAAAACAAGTACGTGTACACACACACACACACACACACACACACACACACACACACACACACAGTTAACCAGTTATGCTGCATTTTTAGATATAAATATCTATTTGCTTCTCTGTAATATGATATTGTCAGACAGCAAGTAATTTACCTTTGGAAAAGATGAATATAGTTTTATCATTTCTACATCACTATTGAATGTGATATGCAATTCAACATGGCTTTCTTATTATTGTAAAGCAGCAATAAACATCGCGAAAGGCTGCGACATATCGCGAAAGACACCAAGAATTTTTGTATTATTGTATTTTATTGGGGACTTTTATATTCAATGTTTTAATTTGTAAAAAAAAAAAAAGTAGGAAATGATTTACTTTCGTTTGTTTTAAAATCTAACAAGCAGTTTGTTGTATTTTACAGAACTGAGTACACTTGAATGTGTTTATGGAAAGTAATATAATTTTTGCGATATTCAATAACGTTTACCGCATATTTTCCCTCATATTGTGCTGCCTTATTCTTTTCTGTCTCCACTACGTTACTTCACAAACACCAGCATGTAATGAAAGGGGAGAAGGAGGGCAGACCTTGCGGACGTTGATGCCGGCCATCTTGTCTCCCTGAGCGTGCCTGTTGCGGAGCTCCGTCACGGTGGAGATGGGGTTCAGGCCGGCGTTCTCAGCCAGCGTCGAGGGGATCACCTCAAGCGCGTCGGCATACGCCCGCACGCAGTAGGCCTCCATGCCGGCCAGAGTGCGCGAGTACTCTGCCAGACGCACGGCCAGCTCGATCTCCGGAGCGCCGCCGCCAGCTATCAGAGCCCTGAGGGGCGGAGGAGACAGAAAATGAAGTTATTCAAGACATCAATTATTATACAATATGTCAACATTGTGTACGCAAAAGGAAAATCAGCTGATCGCTAAACCTGGGAAGGTGGTGACGTCGTTACAGCAAAGTCCAAAGAGTCAAGAAACCCGAATCGTCAGATGGTCATACAGGCTGCAAACACTTTTTTTGATGTTGCAGGAAACGCCAAAACTGGCCCGAAATCTATCAATCCCCCAATGCACAAGAAAAGTTCTCATTGAGTATAGGGAGGGATGCACCGATGTATCGGCAGCCATAGGCCGATCTGCAAATAAGACGGCGTTCACCGATGGGGTGGCCAATGTTTCTCAAAAACATCGATATTGGCTAAATTGCAATTTTAAACATCGATATCTTTACTTGATGTCACTACATTTACCGGCTGCTCACTGTCTGCTGTTTGCTTGCTTTTTGTATGTTTATTTGTTTGTTGTTTTTTTGTTTTTATTGCTGCTTTTACTGTAGAAAATGCTGCTGCTGTGACAAGTAAATTTCCCCGCTGTGGGATGAATAAAGTATTATCTAATCGGCCCAAAATTTCACCGGTGCACCCTAATTGTGTACAGTAGGTCAAAGTTGGAGCCGGAAGTGAGTAGAAACTGATGTGGTAATCATTTTACAGTCCGTCTTTCAAAGAGGTTTGACCAACCTGGAGGTTTTTCGTTTGACCCGTCAGACTTTTAAAGAGACGTCGTTGTGTTACCATATCTTAGAAATTAATCCTTAATAATGTCATTACTGATAGAAAACTGGAAATATTCTTAAAAAAGTTGACAGATTCATTTCTCTGAGTGATTTGTGGATTTTCTGTACATCCAATGTTTAATTTCCCTCTGATATGTAAT
This sequence comes from Percina caprodes, assembly GCA_013375575.1. Taxonomy (NCBI): domain Eukaryota; kingdom Metazoa; phylum Chordata; class Actinopteri; order Perciformes; family Percidae; genus Percina; species Percina caprodes. The sequence goes on along the minus strand of JABXJD010000177.1, from coordinate 366,809 downwards.
GTGTGTGAGGGCTCCCCAGCCAGGTTGCTGAGACAACCAGGACTGAATTAAAAGGTGAGCTTTCAACATTAATGTTCCTCCGGTTCTTACGCTCCTGCAGGATGAACAAATGCAAGAGCGCCTTTGTAGGAGGGAATGTGTGCCGGTACATTATTTAACATAATGTGTGAATGTGTGCCGGTACTTATCTCAGAATAAGCGGTTTGGAATGGTTTGTGTGTGTGAAATAAACTGCAGAAATGGCCGACCTTTGCTTGACCAGGCAGCGGATCACACACAGCGCATCGTGGATAGAGCGCTCGGCCTCCTCGATCACCAGCTTGTTGGAGCCGCGAACCACGATGCTCACCGTCTTCCCGGGGCTGCTACAGCCTGTGATCTGCAGAGGAGCAACACCAACCACTTACTGGCAGGAAGTAACGCCACAGTGTCTCAACATTCAGCTTCTCACACTGGAGATTAGAGCCCAACCAATTGTCAATGTTATTTAAAAATCATATATATATATATATATATATATATATATATATATATATATATATATATATATATATATATATATATATATATATATAATCATCCAGAAACGAGTTACAAAACATAATCAGATTTCCATAACATTAGTTATTTGTAGTTATTTATGAGTTCTCCCTAAAATAATAATTTGTTTTATTGAACAAAGGAACATCAAAATACATTAAAGTTCTGATAAATTAAATGTATAAAAATACAAACTTAAGATTTGAAACTTAAAGTCCTTTAAGAAAGAAAAAGAAAAACAGTGTTGCCGACAGGGACGTTGTAGAGCGTCCTCTGGTGGACAGACTATGCAACGGCATCACTAATGGGGACGTTGTAGAGCGTCCTCTGGTGGACACACTATGCAACGCCATCACTAACGGGGACGTTGTAGAGCGTCCTCTGGTGGACAGACTATGCAACGCCACCACTAACAGGGACGTTGTAGAGCGTCCTCTGGTGGACAGACTATGCAACGCCATCACTAACGGGGACGTTGTAGAGCGTCCTCTGGTGGACAGACTATGCAACGCCATCACTAACAGGGACGTTGTAGAGCGTCCTCTGGTGGACAGACTATGCAACGCCATCACTAACGGGGACGTTGTAGAGCGTCCTCTGGTGGACAGACTACGCAACGCCAACACTCATAACATGGTTGACAGTATTTTTTAACTATTAATTTATAAGAATCATTTATTTGTCATTATAAATAATTCTGATGAATGAATATTTACAAACATCGGCCATTATAAATGCAGATACAAATAGATCGAGCGGTTGGCCCGCTGATATAATTTAAATTTCCTTGCGGGAGTCATCCCAAAACGATTAATAAAAGAGAAATCTAAGTCTAAAAAAAATTAATCATCAGTCGGGCTCTACTGGAGATCGCCCCGGATCGCCCCAGATCTGAGTGCAGACACCCGGCCCGCTGCGTACCTTGATCAGCTTGCCGGACCCGTCCAGGCTGACCTCCTCCGCCAGCTCCGCCGTGCCGAGTATCTCTGCAGTGAAGTGGTCGATGTGGGCGATGGGCTTGGTGCCGAGAGTCTGGAGGGGACAAGTAGTTCCACTTTACTGTCATACAGTGGGTTTATTTGCTAAAGAGAAACGTCCTAGTCGCCTGTTATTGTTACATGTAGGAGTCAAACAGAACAAAATATTAATGAAGACACCGACAAGCTAAAGTCAAATGTTAACTCACGAGTTTAAAATGTCCATCTGGCTAATAACGGGTTTTTAAAAAAAAAAAAAATTTACAAGCAAATGATTTGCAGAGTTCACAATGAAGTCCTTGGCTAACTTGGAAGCCATTATACATTTTATCAAAGCCAAACTACTTGGTTCTCATGTACGAGCCAATCTAACGTGACGTTTTTAGTAAAAAAGAAAAAAAAAAAAAGAAAAAAAAATCTGGAACTAAATATTCAATAAAAACTAAAGTAAAAAAAATAAAAAATAACCAAATATTCGTAGAGCGTCCTCTGGTGGACAGACTATGCAACGCCATCACTAACAGGGACGTTGATATTCATTTATCAGAATCATGTATTGGTCATTATAATGAATATAATGTGAATTAATTAATTAATTAAAATCTGCCATTATAAATACCAATATATCGGTCGGGCTCTATTAGAGAGTGATGAAGTTTAACATTAATAAGAGCTGTGAATATTTCGATGACGCTCACCTTGCAGATGAACTCGATGTCCTCCCTCTCGATCTCCTTCACCACCATGATCTTCATTTTGTTGAGGAAGTGCAGGGCGAGGTCGCTCAAAGCGTCTCTGTCAAAGGACCGTTTGTTGTTAGTATGAAACATGTCTACCGTCCACCAGAGTGTGAGACGAAACGGACAGCAGCATCTGCTCTCGTGTTAGTCGTCTTTGTGTACCTGAGGATGGACTTCTGGATGAGCAGCACGTTGCAGCCAGCCTTCTTGATCTGTTTCACCATGTTGAGGATGTAGGAGCGCTCCTCGCGCAGCACCCGGTCCATCTGGGCGTAGTCTGACACCACGATCTGGTTGTCCATCTGCACAACACAGACAGAGACACACACACACACACACACACACACACACACACACACAGAGAGCGACACACACACACACACACACACACAGCGAGACACAGAGCGAGACACACACACACACACAGCGAGACACACACACACACACACAGAGCGAGACACACACACACACACAGCGAGACACAGAGCGAGACACACACACACACAGCGAGACACAGAGCGAGACACACACACACACACAGCGAGACGCAGAGCGAGACACACACACACACACACACACACACACACACGAGAGAGAGAAAAAGAACCACGACGACAGGAATTTAAAAGTTAAAAACTGGGAATGTTTTAAATCAAAGCTTATGAAGCACGTCATAATATTTTGGATAGCTTTGATTGACGTGCGTTGAAAAGTGTGCCAAGAGAACTTTATTCTATAATTTATTCTTTTGTAAAGATGAAGCTGGAGGACATGATGACGACTCAGTATCATCATGTGATGTGATCATATTGCGTGGTTGCATGTGTGAAGAGTTCTGTGAAACTGCAAAACTCAAATTAAAATAAAGGTTAAAATCAGCTTTGTTTGAGTGATCTGACGTTGATGAATAAAATCCTGAAATTGTTGTTTTAATATCTAATTTGAATTATTATCAAAATAATGTTTGAAAAGTTGAGGGTTGCTTCTTGCTTGTAGACTTCCATGTTCTCTAACAAGATCTTTTCAACAAAACCAGTATTTTAACTTAAATTTCCCCAAGCAAAAATTCATTTTAACGGGATCTTGAGAATTGCAATCGATTCAGGAAATCCCTGAATCACCCTACTCAAAGTCTAAAGTCAAAGTCAGCTTTATTGTCAATTTCTTCACATGTCAAGACATACAAAGAGATCGATATTACGTTTCCCTCTATCCCAATTCGGTCCACTAGCACGGGCTACTCAATTCATTGCAGTGAAGATCACTTTGATTGTGATTTTGCCGACGTGTTTGTCTCTACTTTACAAAACGATAAATTTAAGACACATTTTCAACATCAAATACTATTAAAAGCAGAGAGAAAATCAGCCATCTCTCCTCTGAGATTAGATTCCTAAAAGCGACTCACGTCAGTTTTGGGAGGGGACAGGCAGAACTGGATGAGGCCGATCTTGGCTTTCTCCACACGGGTCACGCCGGTGTTGGAGGTCCTCTGGGTGAGCACCAGGCCGTCCACCAGCTCACAGTCATCGATGGTCCCTCTGAAAACACAACACCAAGACACAAGGAGGGGAAATCCAGATCACATCTTTGAATGCAGGCAAGGGGGACTCTAAAAATAAGAAAGTCTCGAATTACTTCAATAATGCAGAGTACACTTTACAATTAATATTTGAATAAGCTAAAGTGCTCATATTCTGCTCATTTTCAGGTTCATAATTGTATTTTTGGAGTTGTTCCATGGTTTCATTTTCAAAAATCCTATTTTGTTGAACTGCACATTGCTGCAGCTCCTCTTTTCTCCCTGTGTGTTGAGCTCTCCGTTTTAGCTACAGAGTGAGGCATCACACTTCTGTTCCATCTTTGTTGGGAGTCGCACATGAGCAGTACCTAGCTAAGGACTACTAGCCAGTCAGAAGCAGAGTATGAGGGCGTGCCCTGACAGTACCTAGGTAAGGACTACTAGCCAGTCAGAAGCAGAGTATGAGGGCGTGCCCTGACAGTACCTAGGTAAGGACTACTAGCCAGTCAGAAGCAGAGTATGAGGGCGTGCCCAGACAGTAACTAGGTAAGGACTACTAGCCAGTCAGAAGCAGAGTATGAGGGCCCTGACAGTACCTAGGTAAGGACTACTAGCCAGTCAGAAGCAGAGTATGAGGGCCCTGACAGTACCTAGGTAAGGACTACTAGCCAGTCAGGAGCAGAGTATGAGGGCGTGCCCAGACAGTAACTAGGTAAGGACTACTAGCCAGTCAGGAGCAGAGTATGAGGGCCCTGACAGTACCTAGGTAAGGACTACTAGCCAGTCAGGAGCAGAGTATGAGGGCGTGCCCTGACAGTACCTAGGTAAGGACTACTAGCCAGTCAGGAGCAGAGTATGAGGGCCCAGACAGTACCTAGGTAAGGACTACTAGCCAGTCAGAAGCAGAGTATGAGGGCGTGCCCTGACAGTAACTAGGTAAGGACTACTAGCAGTTGGAGATGGTATATCCCTTTTTTTTTGTGAGTGACGACTTTGGGCTTTTTAACTTTATAAACCTATAACGTGCACAAAAAAGATAAACAAAAAAGGAAAGGGAAAACGCCAAAAAGCATAATATGAACACTTAAATATTCAAATACAGGTGAAGAAAACATGTTTGTATTATTGTAAATGAATGCGTTTGTAAAATTATATATTCTGATGATTTGTACTTTACTTGCATTGAATATCAATTGTTCTACTTACCTGCCCTATGGGCAGAAAGTTATGTTACAACCTGGTATAACGCATCTCTCCTCATTCTGATACAGGTTAATGTTGAATTGTGTATTAGTCAAGTTTGAATAAATATACATTGCATTAAAATTGTAATATCTAGACTTTAACCAATTTTTTTTTGTTACTTCTTTGTTTAACTGCAATTAACGGCTACCATTAGCAAAGATCTTAAGGTGTGTGACAAGGGGTGGTGGAAAAATACAAGAAAAAATGGACACGGCATAGTATGATGATATTTTCCGTGGCAATACTGTACCGATACACAGACGCCAAGTATGTGTTGGTCAGTTTGTCCCATTTTGCAGCAATAAAATTGAAGTGAGATGAACAAACTGAGAAATTAATCTTTTTAGATCCCAGCGCTCACACTCACCCGAGCTTCTTGATGATTTTGATGTCCTGCAGGTCGACGCCGGTGGCGGTGGCCGGGTCGATGACTCGCATGACGGCGTCCACGCTCATGGGCGCCAGCAGGCTGGAGTACTGCGACACCACCTTGGAGCACAGCGACGTGGTGGCGCTGTTGAGCAGCGTCTCGCGGTCGCTCAGCTGCACCGGCCGGCTCATGCCCGTCAGCACCTCCACGCCTTTCTCCACGGCCTTCTGGAAAGACTCGGAGATGATGGTGGGGTGGATCCCTGACCGCGGGACAACGTGTCAACATTAGTACTGAAACTATTCAACAACAGAGAAGTCTATCTGCAGAAAATATAACAAAAACGTGTTTTTGCAAGTCATTCACCCAAGCAAAAATGCCAAATATTCTCTGGATTCAGCTACAAATTGTGTGTATTTTCTGCCTTTTAAATTTTATAAATTAATTTGAATATCTTTGGACTGCCAGTCGAACAACACAAGCAATGTAGAGATGTCAATATTAGCTCTTTGAAACCGCCATTTTTCAGTCTCCCGCCATTTTATTGAATATTTTTTCCAATTAAATCATTTTTAATGATCAAAGTTATTGATGCCAATGACAAGCGAGTTTTTCCTCTCCTGTCCCATTGAACCGTTAGCATCAGTTAGGGTTTTATTTTATTTCAGACATTGAGGTTGTGCATCTCTAATTACGGCAAAGTTAGCATAGAAAAAAGGGCCTTTGTCTGAATTTTAACTTAAAGAATCTGCTCATTGCGACCTATATTCTTATCCTCTTATTTTCAAAATGCTTAGAGTTCTACTCTTTTCCACCTCCAGTGTTTCCACTTTTTAATGAGTGCATGCAAAGAGGTGGATACTTTCAAAAATGGAATTCATTCTCTTGAAATGTGCAAGTCAAACCTCGGTAATTCCCCACTGTTTCTCCATGAAACAGCACAATTTCAGATAAACAAGCTTTCATATTTTTTTAGGCATCATTAGGCCTTCATTCGACAGGACAGCTGAAGACATGAAAGGGGGGAGAGAGGGTGGAATGACATGCAGCAAAGGGCCGCAGGTCGGAGACAAACCCGAGCCTGCTGCGCCTAGGAGTAAACCTCTATACACGGGCGCCCGCTCTACCAAACGAGCTAACCGGGCACCCGGCTTTGATTCATCTTAAGGTCCGTCTCATTTCCGGCCTCTGCAGCTCTTACCTTTCTGCAGCAGTTTGGAGCAGGCGTCCAGCAGCGCTCCAGCAATCACCACCACGGAGGTGGTGCCGTCTCCAGCCTCAATGTCCTGGGCTTTGGCTAGTTCCACCAGCTGACACACACACACACACACACACACACACACGTTAATGTTGAAATACCAATTATTGCAAATTATCTAGGAAATGAAACTCTAAATTCTGTGGCGTGTCCATGTTTGGGATGCAAGAGAATCCAACACCATCAGACGGGGTCGGGTGGAACGTACCATTTTGGCTGCAGGGTGGAGCACCTGCATCTGTTTCAGAATGGTGGCACCATCGTTGGTAATGGTCACGTCACCTTTCTCATCCTGGATCTGAAACAAATAGCACCGGCGTTAGAAACGTGTGTACGGCCCAGGAGCTAGGTGACGTTAGCCTGAAGCCCAAAATCCGTTTACTGACCATTTTGTCCATGCCTTTCGGCCCCAGGCTCGTTCTGATGGCATCTGCAACAGCTGTTAAACAAGCAGGTTATGAGTCACAATTGCGACAATTATCAACTCAAAATCCATGTTTCCATACGCAGGAGGAGCTAAAAACCTCATGATATAACAAATAAAGCAGACACCATATAACATGTTATGACATAAAAGTTAATCTTGTTGTTTAGCAAATGTTGCACATGTGCGTTACAGAATAAAATGAACAAAGCACATACATATTTCACGAGCAAGACCAAACAAAAAGGGAAATCAAGATGGAAAAATCCAGTTTCCACATTATCCATTAAAAACAAAGTGATACACTTTACCTCCATAACACAAGAAAGCCTCATCATAGCCATTACAACCCTATTTATTTCACATTTGAGGTCCATTTTTCCATTGTATAATAAATTCCCTGCTAGTGAAAGAGTGGCGTTGTGTATTTTTTGTCATGTGGTACTGCAGGTCTTAAAATGTCTATAATCTATTGTCTGATGTTTTTTGTTGGTGTATTGTTTCTGGTAACTTGTATACTTTGCCATTTTTTGGCTGTGTTGTTATGACATGTCACTCTACAACGAGTTCAACCGCCACACACTATTATAATTGTATGTGCATGCCCCTCTATCGCTGCGTAATTATTGTCTACAGAAAAGCCCAATAAAGTTAGAACGAGCAAAGTGGTGTTACTGTAATACTCCAAACCTCTTCTATTTTTATTAGCTTCTTATTCTCTTTTATTAAGTAAATACACATTATTTTGTTCTCCATCATCTGCATCTTCGCTTCTGGCCATATATAGTATGCAGCCCTTTGGGCCACTGAGCTAGCTAAAGCTAGGATTGTGTTGAGTCATGAGCATTTTGCACAGACACTCCACCAAACTCTGCGTTTGTATTGTATTAAAAATGTTGCCTGACATGCCGCATGCTACATACGCTACAATGGAAGAGGCTTCAATGAATTTTCAGTAGAGGTGGTTTCTGACGCATTTATATCCAACACTATGGCTTTCTGGTGCATGCCATGCTTGCCGAATACAAAAGGGGACTTTTAAAAATAATAATAAATCCCTCTTAAGTTTTGTAGGCACTGCGAGTAGGCTTTTATTACTTATTAAGTGTTAAATTGGTACTTTTCTGAGCGTATATCTGAACACGCAACGTTCGAAGCGAACGTTAATGCTCAAATGAATGAATAACGGTCGACCAGCCCCGCCCAGCTTGTTGCTACGATACTGGTCAGAGAAGTAGCGGTTGGGGTCGGATATGTATGTATATATTTATTTATACATATGTTGTATCTACCTTTAGCAGCAGAGATGTTACTGAACCGAATCTGGGCCGGCTTGTCGCGGTCCACGTACGCCCCTCCTTTGTTTTCCCCATGTTTGAGGCTCTCGGAGCTGCTTTCATTTCGGGCATCTTGACTTGATAATCGGTGGAGAATGTTAAGGGAAGTCTTCAGAACGGGACCGATGAGTCCCGGAGCTGATACACCGCGGTTCGGCTTCGGATGGACTCAGATTAAAGTATCTCCACCCGGTCCCGGTCAGAAGCTTCTAGAGACACCGGCTGCTACGTAGAGAAGAAAGACCCGGCTGTCAAACTGCCCGTCGCTTGGGGATGACGTATTCAGACATTGGGCGTCGATTCCCGATGCGAATCCGTCCATCCATGGAAATAATTGGAGAGAATTCATTCACTGTGTTCTTTTAATTTTAATTAAATTAGATTAATTAATGTGCTGACTTATCCAAGACTGATTGGTTGTAGTCTCTGCTTTGTTCACAAAGCCTTAACGTTCTCATTAAGTTCAAAAAGCAGATCTGTTTTGTGCTTTTGTCGCTGAGAATATTGATTAATTAAAATATTGCTTTGGAGGAATGTGTTGTTTGGTGTCCTGGAAAAATAATGCACAGAAAAATACTCATGAGTATATGTTTAGTCCTATTATTAAAGTCCTTAAAATCCATATCCATGAATGTGAATTCACAGGGAAGAAACCATGATTTATTGTGTTGTTTTCTTATTTGTAAAAAATAAATAAATAAAAAAGGCTAATAGCTAATAGGCTAATTCAAATGGTCAGAAATTGCATTATAATTTTAAGTGCGACCTACGTTTTTCATGTATTCCTACGACAGACAACTTAACTTATTAATGCTTCATCACTGAGTGTTAGATTTGGGATCAATAGTCTATCCAATCTAATCTAATCTACATATTGCTTTCATTAATGTAAAATGAGGCATTGTTTGTATTACATTTACATTTGAATATTGTCGGGAAAAGCGACAAAAACGTAAAAGAAGCAGAAGCGTAAATTTAAAAATAAAAAAAACATTTAAAAAAGCGTCAAAAAACATAGAAAAAAAGCTAAATTTTTCAAATGGTCATTAAAGTGCCTTGTTTTAATATCCACTATAATATGTGAAAATACAAATTATATAAATAGCATTTCAAATTTTACACAAAAATCTCATAAATCTGTGGACAATTATAATGCTATTGTGGAAATACATTTTCATTTTCACATTTACATTATCATTTTAATAAAGTCCCATATAGGCTTCCATGTCATAGACTGTAAATATTAATATTATATTCACACACGTGTGAGAAAAAAAGCATGCAAAAAAAATCTGAAAAAGCCGATCTGGGTCGATTAGCTTTGTCTGTTGAAGCTGAATTAGCATTGGAGACGCAGTTAAGAAGAAAGATGGCAACAAGAAACTGAACCTTAGTTTGTTTTAGTTATTTTAATATCTCCGTGAGTCCACCACCGCTGTGTCTGGTAGGTTTCTTCGAAGGTTTAGCAGCTGCTCAATGTGCTGTTTACCGTCACATTTGCCTTTTAAAAGCTCAGTGTTAGCTTAGTTAGCATAGTTAGCGTAGTTAGCATAGTTAGCGTAAGCTCACTTAGCTCAGTTAGCGTAGTTAGCTCAGTGTTAGCTCAGTTAGCTCGGTGTTAGCTCAGTGTTAGCGTAGTTAGCTCAGTGTTAGCGTAGTTAGCTCAGTGTTAGCGTAGTTAGCTCAGTGTTAGCGTAGTTAGCTCAGTGTTAGCGTAGTTAGCTCAGTTAGCTCAGTGTTAGCGTAGTTAGCTCAGTTAGCTCAGTGTTAGTGTAGTTAGCTCAGTTAGCTCAGTGTTAGTGTAGTTAGCTCAGTGTTAGCTCAGTGTTAGTGTAGTTAGCTCAGTGTTAGCTCAGTGTTAGTGTAGTTAGCTCAGTGTTAGCTCAATGTTAGCGTAGTTAGCTCAGTTAGCGTAGTTAGACTAGCAGAGAGTCTGGAGCGAGCAGGCAGGCTGTAGCGGTTGTTTTGAGCCTCTTTACTAACGTTTCTAACTTCTTGCCACCTCAGCTTTGATTGTGTCCGGTCAGAGATGTCTGAGAAGACCGCCATAAATGTTTTTTTAATCACCTTCTGTCATGCTTTTAGGTTGTAGAAAGTTATTTAGCATGAAGGGGGTTTGTATTGGCAGTCTAAGCTCTACTACACTTTATTCATGAAGCACCTTCCATGTAAACATGTAGTACTTCACGGAGAAAGGTAAAGAAGACAAAAATTACTTAACAACTAGAAGATTCTGCAGACATTTTAACAGTGTGCCTACTACTTGGTGCACATCCTAATAACAATAAACTAAAAATAGTAAGTTTTACTTTTCTTAACCCTTCAGAGACCTTTTTAAAATCTATTTTAGACCTTCTTTTTTTTTAAATAAACTTTTACTAACAAATAAAATTACAAACATTTGGACATCACAAAACATAAAATTATAGGAAAGAAATTGCAACTTATATATTATAAGATCAGAACGGTAATAAATACAATATTAACAAAACCATGAAGTGAACAGCGTAATAATAATAATAATAAAAATAAATATAAAGGAAATAAAAATGTGACTGATTTGCAAACCACGCATCTATTACATTGACAACAGATGTTCTTAATTAAATAGATTGGAATATACATCAGATATAGTTATAGCTTTCTTATTTCTTACTAATTTAAGAGACTCAAAATATGTTAAATTAAATTTGGAATAGTTTAAAGCAAGGTCTTGAATTGGAAAACTTGTGATTTATGAATATGTAACTTCCCTAATAAAATAAAAAGATTAATAGTATTACATATAATTCTATCTTTTACATTCAAAAATATGTAATAATATGTTTCCCTTCAAGTGTGATTGTATGTGTAGTTTTAGAAACCATATAATTTTTGAAACTTTTCCAGAATGTAATGAACCATAAAAAAGATGAGTTAACGATTCTTGCTCGGTTTCACAAAAACTGCAATAATTGTCAAATCTATTTAAGAGCTTTCTGTTTCCCAGAAACAGCAACGACGTAGCTAACGCTGAACCAACCAGACTCCATTTAAAATCTATTAAAAACAATCCTTTTAGCGTGTACAGAGCCAACATACAGTATGTCCTCATGTCCCTCAGTAACGGTAGGGAACCCCTTCAAGACTGTTGGGAAACCATTTCAGGTGACGACCTCTTGAAGTTCATCAAGTGGATGCCAAGAGTGTGCAAAGCAGTAATCAGAGCAAAGGGGGTACTTTGAAGAAACTAGAATATAAGACATATTTTCAGTTATTTCACACTTTTTTGTTAAGTACATAATTCCACATGTGTTCATTCATAGTTTTGATGCCTTCAGTGATAATCTACAGCAGTGGTTCCCAATCTTGTTCAGCTCAAGACCCAAAAGAGAAACCTGGTGTCTCCCCGGGACC
>JABXJD010000177.1:330000-350000 GCA_013375575.1 Percina caprodes | reverse complement strand
TGAATTGGCGCGACCCTTTTTCATCCTAGAGGGACTTTTAGATGTCTGTAAAAAGAGTTTGAGTTACATTTATGGATCATCACCTTTAACAATAGTGCGCAGGTCAAACGGTTGATGTCAGAGATGTCTCCGTCAGCTTCAGGCGTGACTTCTTTAAGGTTGGACAGGAACCAGATGAGGTATGAACGAGACTGAAACCACATAATGCTCTGCTTCCTGTTTTCTGTCCTCCTCGCAGTGCATCGACGTGCGCCGACTGCTTCAAACCCACCAAGAACAAACAGGTGAGGACGCTCGGACTGAAAGTGCTCGGGAGACTTTACAATCAGAAGGGCGACGTTTGTTGTCGTGTTGAGACAAACAAAAACGTTGCCAATAGTTGGACATTTTGTGAAATACACTCATTTCCTTGAGTTAGATGAGAAAATCAATACCACAGGTTAGCTTAGCATTAAGACTGGAAATGGTGCAACAGATGGCCTGGATCATTAATTACACGTTATATCAGTCATTTAATTTGTGTAGCACATGTAGACGAGCTACAGTTGACCCAAAGTGCTTTACAGGTAGAGCAGGGAAGGCAGCAACAGTATGCCTTGAAGATACTTAGTCAAGTGTGCAAGACTCCATGAATATATATAGACGTTTTAAAAGCGAGACGCCCCAACTCAGAGTAATTTCCTGACTGTGTGACACGGCCACGCCTCTTTGGGAGACTAGTGGCAGGTCCTGAGTGTGTAGACTCCAACCGGAGAAGTGAACGTGAACACATATTATGAGGGATTCTTTCGTAAAAAGTATAATTTGGACCCATTTTACACAAGCCACATATCTCCAGTACATTCTGACACTAAAATGGCATTTTTCAGACTTTCAAACAAGGAGAGGCGTTAATTACGGTGTGTGTGTGCATGGTGAATTAAATTAAATGGCTGAACAATAAAGATTGTACACAGTAGGTCAGTAGTAGGCGATAGTGTGCTTTGGGGTCCTTCTGTAACTAATTTCGAGGTAAAGTAGTTCTTGAGAATGCTCCACGCATCACAACCACAGGCCAAACAGGCACATTTTGAACAGGCACTGTACTTATTGAAACAATTACAAAAAAAAAAAACCAGGTTACTTAAACGCCCTCTGTCTGATGGCTCTTTACTCTGTCCTTTTTACATTGTATTCTATATATATTATTATTATTATTATTATTATAGGACCAACTCAAACTGAGTATGTCTTTCGTCTCTTTGTGCAGTCAGTGTTCACCAGGATGGCCGTGGTCAAAGCTCTGGAAAAGATAGCTGATGTCAAATTCCTAAAGTAAGCATCATCTTCATATCTCAGTTCTTTACCGATAAAGTGCGGTTTGAATTGATTATTGTTGGTTTATTTTCAGACATTATGCTTCACCACCAGAGCAGCTGACCAGCAGTTGCAGCCTTCAGGACATCCAGTGTGGCCACGCATCTGTCTTCGTAGCAGGTAGTATAAAGATGGATGGATGGATAGATAGATGGATAGATAGATGGATAGATAGAGGACGTCTGCAGAGACGGGTGAGAGTGAAGATAATGAGGAGGGGAAAAGAAGTTAAAATTGGCTAGTGGAAAATCTGATTGGCTAAGCTGGTAAAATCTACTAGCCCTGTTGGCGCGTGATCAATGAAGCTCGTATGATTTTGAGTTTCGCCACAAAGAATCGTGCAAAAGCACCACTTTTAAATCTCGTGATTACCAGAGATGTGCTCCAAGTTTCTTGGAACTAAATCATTCAGCTTAAAAAAAAGCATTAAAAGATGACTGAACTGAAGAAATCTTAGCCGACTTAGAGTCAACGCTGACTAATCGACTGAGCAGCCCCGCTAAAATCAAAAGCGGGTGACGTTGTACGTCCTGATGTTCTTCCTGTTGTCCAGGCAGGTACAACAAGTTCTGCCGCAGTCTTCCTCAGACTCCCTGGGTGATCGACGGAGAGCGGAGGATGGAGTCGTCGGTGGAGGAGCTGATTGCAGCGCCGCTGCTGTCCTCCTTCAGAGCCGACGGTGCGTCCACACTACGAGCCTATTCTAACGATCTGAGCGCACGGCGCAGGTGCATCAGGGCGCGTCCAAATCCCCTTTTGCTAGTTTGATGGCGGAAAGAAGTGTCGGTTGGCGAGCTGCACAACAAGTAACACTAATCGGACTGATGCATCGTGGTAAACCCTTTTTTTCTTCTTCTTCTGTCCCAGGGTTTAATTTCTCCTCATCTGGCCGGGAGGATGTGGACGTCCGGACTCTTGGAAACGGTGAGCCACAAATGTCTTTTCATTATTTCCCCTAGTTTAGGTTTCCTACTTAGATTAGGCCGTAACAATAATTACATAATTAGATAATTGTCAATATTTGCGGTTTCTTTGTTTAACCACAATGAATTCCTAACATTAGCTACGGTCTTAAAGGTGCTCTAAGCAATGTTGGGTGACATACTTCTTTTGAAGTATTTTCAAACAAAATGAGACTATTATAATCAATTGTTTGTCTTTGGCACTTGACCCTAAACATGTTCATAGCAACAAAAGGGGAGGGGGGAGGAAATACAGTTAGAAAGTATGTTTTATGCTAATAAGGAGGCGTTGTTTACGTCATAGGCTGTGCATTTGTGTCATTACATTATCGGGGTCACATGACAGTGATATATAACCAAAAGATGTATATGCGTAATGGTACAGCAACATTTGGGATTGTTACAGCTCTAACTTAGGTGCACACGTATTGAGTCGGGGTGGGGGGGTAATACATAAATAAAGTAAATTAAATTAAAGTAAAAACTTGCTAAAGAAGTCCGCTGGGCACCAACTACAGTTGTTAGAGCTGAGAAAAGTCTTTTAGTTTTTGTTAGGAAAACGCTGCTTTTTAAAGCTGCACCTGCAGAGGAAACGTATCACCTGAAATGTGAAGAATGAAGTGTTTCCGTTTTCTTCCTAATTGGCAGGTCGTCCGTTTGCGATGGAGCTGCTGAATCCTCACAGAACCAGACTCAGCAGAATGGAGATGAAGCAGCTGCAAGAGGTCTTCTTCATCAACTCACGCCCAAACTTTATTGTTCTTCTCACAACCTCCTTAAAAAACACACGTCACCGATGTGTTCCTGAGCAAAATATCTCAACCACTGCAGCCAGATTTTGGTTGTGTTTAAAGATCCCATAACATGGTGCTCTTTGGATGCTTTTAGACCTTAGTGGTCCCCTAATACTGTATCTGAAGTCTCTTAGTGGTCCCCTAATACTGTATCTGAAGTCTCTTAGTGGTCCCCTAATACTGTATCTGAAGTCTCTTTTATATAGACCTTAGTGGTCCCTAATACTGTATCTGAAGTCTCTTTTATATAGACCTTAGTGGTCCCCTAATACTGTATCTGAAGTCTCTTTTATATAGACCTTAGTGGTCCCCTAATACTGTATCTGAAGTCTCTTAGTGGTCCCCTAATACTGTATCTGAAGTCTCTTTTATATAGACCTTAGTGGTCCCCTAATACTGTATCTGAAGTCTCTTAGTGGTCCCCTAATACTGTATCTGAAGTCTCTTTTATATAGACCTTAGTGGTCCCTAATACTGTATCTGAAGTCTCTTTTATATAGACCTTAGTGGTCCCTAATACTGTATCTGAAGTCTCTTTTATATAGACCTTAGTGGTCCCCTAATACTGTATCTGAAGTCTCTTAGTGGTCCCTAATACTGTATCTGAAGTCTCTTTATATAGACCTTAGTGGTCCCTAATACTGTATCTGAAGTCTCTTTTATATAGACCTTAGTGGTCCCCTAATACTGTATCTGAAGTCTCTTTTATATAGACCTTAGTGGTCCCCTAATACTGTATCTGAAGTCTCTTTATATAGACCTTGGTGGTCCCTAATACTGTATCTGAAGTCTCTTTTATATAGACCTTAGTGGTCCCCTAATACTGGATCTGAAGTCTCTTTATATAGACCTTGGTGGTCCCTAATACTGTATCTGAAGTCTCTTTTATATAGACCTTAGTGGTCCCTAATACTGTATCTGAAGTCTCTTTTATATAGACCTTAGTGGTCCCTAATACTGTATCTGAAGTCTCTTTTATATAGACCTTAGTGGTCCCCTAATACTGTATCTGAAGTCTCTTTATATAGACCTTAGTGGTCCCCTAATACTGTATCTGAAGTCTCTTTTATATAGACCTTAGTGGTCCCCTAATACTGTATCTGAAGTCTCTTTTATATAGACCTTAGTGGTCCCCTAATACTGTATCTGAAGTCTCTTAGTGGTCCCCTAATACTGGATCTGATAATATAATCCCTCCAGCGTGTTAGGAGAATATCGTTCCAGCTAAACAATGTTGAGAAAACACCTGCAACGGACAGGCGATCGACGCCTGGCCCGCCTTAACTGGCTCTTCTCCGAGCTCCCTCCGGATGTCTGAGCTCTTTTAAAGCATGTGATTGGATTAAATACTCTGATTCATGAATATCCACTGCAAATGGTCCTGGTAGTTCCTGAGATATTTAACTCTGGACAGAAGCGTTGGACAGACAAATTGGAGCTGACAGAGCTGCACACATGCAGCGTTTCTGTGCTCGCGTGTGCTCCTTTACGACCGCTGACTTAGTTTTTGTTGTGTTTTCAGACCATCAACAAGTCTTCAGACAAAATCCGGGTGAGGGACCTGCAGATTGTTTCCAGGTGAGAGGATCTGAGACTGTAAAACGACACGAAACTAAACTGCAGCTGCATTATTCAATGTCTCTTATAAATGAAAACCCAAATAACCTGCAGGGAGGCCATGAGTCGGATGAAGGAGGGAGAGGAGGAGAAAACCAAGACGTACACGGCGCTCGTCTGGACCCAGAAACCCATTCAGAGCGAAGACATCGCCTTCATCGACGACATCAAGGTCCCTACAACACACACACACGCACGCCGCAGGCACACACACGCACACACACACACACAACACACACACACACACACACACACACGCACGCCGCAGGCACACACACGCACGCCGCAGGCACACGCACGCAGGCACGCCGCAGGCACACACACACACACACGCACGCACGCCGCAGGCACACGCACGCACGCACGCACGCACGCCGCAGGCACACACACACACACACAACACACACACACACACACGCACGCCGCAGGCACACGCACGCACGGACGCCGCAGGCACACACACACGCACGCACGCCGCAGGCACACGCACGCACGCACGCACGCACGCACGCCGCAGGCACACGCACGCACGCCGCAGGCACACACGCACGCACGCCGCAGGCACACACACACACACACAGGCACGCCGCAGGCGCACACACACACACGCACGCACGCACGCCGCAGGCACACACAGCCACACGCACGCACACAGTGCTTGCTAACACCACACGCGCGCATATACACACCGCACACACAAAGCACGCACACACCACAAGCATTCACGCACACAAAACACGCACACACACCACAAGCATGCACACAGCTCTTGCAAACACTGCACGCACACACACCACGCACGCACACAACGCTTGCAAACACTGCATGCACACACACCAAGCGCACACACGCACACAACGCTTGCAAACACTGCATGCACACACACCAAGCGCACACACGCACACAACGCTTGCAAACACTGCATGCACACACACACACACACCGCACGCACATACAAACACACTATACGCACGCACACACACAGTGACGAACGATTACAAACAATACACTGAGACGGAGAACGCTTTTTTTAAATTAATAAATATGATAAAAACAAAAACGGAGAGGAAAGACGGGAGGGAGGGAGACAAAACAACACACACACACACACACACACACACACACACACACACAGTATATCCTATCCTGTATATCCTGCACTTACTGCTATTGCACTTCTGGTTAGACCTAAACTGCATTTCGTTGCCTCGTACCTGTGTGATGACAAAGTTGAATCTAATCTAAGACAAGGGACCAAACACACGTGCAAGTTAGTGATGATTTCCTGCATGTCCCCCCCCTCTCACCCCCCCCCCTTTCTCACCTAGCTGTCCTGTCAAATAAAGGCAGAAAAGATGTAGCCTATAAACTAATAAAATAATTTTAAAAATCGCAAGGAAACCTAACAGGTAAGCAGTGTAGATTGAAATAAGCGTAGCGTGTGTTCTCCTTCTGGTCCTAGTCTGCCCTCTCGCAGCAGCATTTTGTATTTATTGATTTTAAATGAGATTAGATGATAATAAAAGGTTGATATTGAGTTTATAGTTGGTGAATCTGAGTTTGTTATGAGTTGTACAACATGTTTGGAAGCTCTCGATGAAGATTAAAATATGAAATGAACTCGCAGTTGTTGTTGTTGTTGTTGCTCCTGACAGGATCTGACTCTGGACCAGAAGACCCCTCTGAGGGTTTTGCACCGGCGGCCGCTGGCGGTTCGCCAACGCGTCGTCCACACTATGAACACCCGCTTCCTGGACTCCCATCACTTCTACCTGGGGCTGAAGACACAGGCCGGCACGTATCCTGGACATAGTATTACAATAACATAGTATTACAATAACATAGTATTACAATAACATAGTATTACAATAACATCCAGATAGAAAACTCCGGCGTCCTATTCAGACGTGGACGAGGAACAACTGCATTTACAGACTCTTGTCCCCCCTAAAATGTCTAAAACAGGGGTGTTAACCCCCCCCTTTCAGGCCAATGAGCCCTAAGCTGACAATAGCTGTGTTTCCATCCACACGTTTTTATCCAAATTAAGAAAAAATGCCTTCTGGAAACAGTAAAATAAGAAGGAATTTCATTAATACGTTCGGTCTCATCTGATTTTCTCTTGATAATATTCGACTTATGCAATAAACGCTGATGGAAACGTTAATAAATAATGAATTGCGATTAAGTTTGAGGTAATTTTATGGTTGCAACCCGCCACAAAACAAAGAAGAAGAAGTTGTAGTTCATTTCCTCTGTCTGCACACATGGGGTGGGGGGACAAAGACAGAGGGACGTGGACGGACGAGGAGACGAGAGACTTTCTGAATTTAATTTATCAGGAACTCACGAAGGAAATGGCCGACAAAGGTTAGGACAAGCCGTGGGACGTCCTGCGGAGTCAATGGAAGACGCTCAGACAGAGAGACATGTCTCAAAAAAGTCTTGCAGCGGTGCCGGGGGGGCAATAAAAGACAAGTTGCATCTGCATCGTCATAGCGATGTCGATAGTGTCAATTTGTTATTATAGCTCGATATGTCTCTCTCGGCCGGCACATAAGCTCTATTACAACTTGTCCCATATTGATCTATATTGGTAGATGACGCGATCCATTTTGTCTGGAAACATTTGTGAATGTTGTGCAAGTCAGCTCAAAAATGAATGGAAACCCCTTAAAATGTCTAAAATCAATTCGATATACCAATATGATTGCAGAACAGCATCATGTGACCTCATCACCAGGTTTTTAGTGACTTCAGAGCCGTTGGATGGAAGCACACTTTCACCAGTTTTACTCGCATGAGTTTTTTTTTTACCGAACTTCAGATAATTTGATTGACAAGTGGATGGAAACTCTGCTAGAGAGACGGAGTAGGGGCTTTTGAACTCTGAGGACCCCCTAGGGGGTCACGGACCCCCCCTGTTGCATACCTCTGGCCTAATGATGCTCTCATATGTCGACACTTTGCTCCTGAACGTCAGTTCTTCAGTTACATCAAAGAGTTTGTCCACGGAGACTTTGGTCGCACCAAACCCAACCTGTGCGTGCTGCTGAAGACGGACGCCGACATCCTGGAGCTCGACGTGGAGGTGAGACCAACCAATAAAGTCTGAGATCATCATCCAATCACAATCACACATTTAAAGTCGGTACTTTTTAGGTGATGCATACTGCAGCAGAGTGTCTCTTTTATAGTGAACATCAAACGGCCCCGAAATCGCCTTCGTCAAACTCCCCAGACTCATTTTCTCATGAGTAAAACTCGCTTCATCTAACCCTCGTGTTGTCTTCGGGTCAAATTTGACTCGTTTTCAAGGTTTTTTTTTTTTTTTTTTTATATCCAAAATAAAAGGAAGTCAAAATACAGGTGGAAAATGCAGCAAAATCGCTGAAAAAAAAAAATACAAAACTATGTCGACGTCCAAAAATGTCACACTCAAAAATTCGTAGTCGTAGAAATCAGAGTTGTACTCATGAATGTTTACAGTCATAGCTTCTAGAGTCACACTCGCATAAATACACACATGTATGAAAACGTAATTTTACTCACAAATGTATAAAAATATGAATATGAATACATAAAGTTATGCAAACATCTTTTTGATAGTGTTCTTACTCCATACAAAACCTTTCATGGTCAAAGAGAAGACAACACAAGGGTTAGAGTCAACACGGGGACACTACTGGCCATCAGACAGACAGACAGCATAACTTACTGTACTTTAAATGTGCTCTTTGTTGAACTGTGTGTGTGTGTGTGTCCGTGTCTGTGTGTCCGTCTGTCTGTGTGTGTGTGTGTGTGTGTCCCTGTCCGTGTGTGTGTGTGTCCCTGTCCGTGTGTGTGTGTGTGTCTGTGTGTGTCCGTCTGTCTGTGTGTGTGTGTCTGTGTGTGTGTCCGTCTGTCTGTGTGTGTGTGTCCGTGTGTGTGTCCGTGTCTGTGTGTCCGTGTGTCTGTGTGTCCGTCCGTGTCTGTGTGTCCGTCTGTCTGTGTGTGTGTGTGTGTGTGTGTGTGTGTCCTCTCAGTCTGTCGACGTGGACTGGCCTCCGTCCATACAGGAGTGACCGCCGGCCTCCCTCGTGCTGTTTCTGAGAGGCCGCGGGTTTGACCTCCACGGGAGCGAGCTGGTGATCGGGTTCGGGGGCGCTACACCGGACCACGGAGCAGGTTCAGGGTCAATGACCCTAAAAAAAACACAACGGTGTAAACCGCTGGGTGGAGGTGAAGAGGAAACCTCCGTCACACGGTCCAGCCGGCTGCGTTGGGGACGTCTGCTCTCTTTAGGTTGTGATTGGCCTCTTTGACGGCATCAGCTGTATCACAGAAAAGGTTCAATAGCACTTTCTAGTGGTGGATAATTATTTTAAGTTTTCTTAAATATGCAAATGAGGCATTATCTAACGTTAACGAAATCTACAGACATGACAAAGTGTAGTAAAATGTTTTTTTTTTGATTTCCACTAGTCTGAAAGAAGACGTCGAGGAAGCCAAATAACCCAAAACCTCATTGAGCAGTGCATGAAAAAATAATTTTGAAATATTTTTTTTTTTTTAAATAAACTATGAGGTCATTTTTTTTATTTTTATTATATAAACCATGAGGTCATTTTTTTTCTTTTTTTTAAATCATGAGGTATATTTTTTTTTTTGTTTTGTTTTTTTAACATCTGCAATAAAGACTCACAACAGCAGAAACCCTGAAATGTATTTCTTTTAATTTAATTCAAAATAAATACTACCACGGCAACGCAAGTCCACTACTGGGTTCTTGCCCTAATGTTTTGGTAAGAAAACAAACAAACAAGCAAACAATCAAAAATAAAGACAAAAAAAAAAGAAGTTAATCCTTCATCATCATCATCTTCATCATCCTTCAGCGACTTTAAGAGGTGCCTTTTTTTTTTTTTTAAAACGACATACAAGGTAACACTGCCTAGGATGACAAACATAAATAAAACAAATACTATGGTACAAAAAAAAGAGGAGGAGCAAGGGATGATGGGATTGGGACAACCTGATGAAACCAGCACTGCAAAAAAAGAACAAAAAAACAAAAGAAATCCTTCCGTGGTCCCACTTTTTGATTTTTTTCGTCCTTTTAAAAAGAGGGTGAGGAGAAACGGTAACGACAGTGCAGACTCCACAGGTACCGTCACGTCCTCTCACAGAAAGGACCACAGCGACCGAAGGAAGGCGCGGGGGGGGGGGTTGTCTCCATGGAAACATCCTCCGCGGCGCATCGACCCCGAGAAACTCAACGGAAGAGTCCAGTCCTTCATTTCTTTTTCTTGTTTTCTTTCTCTTAAATGCAGTTTTTGAATCGTTGTATTTGTTTTCGGTCACTATTCTCATCGGCAAGCTCGAAGTATGACAGTCACACAGAAAAAAAAAATAAAAAGGGCTTGTTGTCTGTCCGGATGCCACAAAGACCCCCCAAAAAAAAACAGAGAGAGAGAAAGAAAAGAAAAAGAAAAGGCATTGCATATTTACATCAAGAAGTTTGGGGCGACTCGACCTTCTTTTCTGGCAGTCCCACGGCTCAGTTTTCTCGTGATCTGTGGCATGATTAGTGATTTATTGATAACCTCTGTACGTGTGTGTGTGTGTGTGTGTGTGTGTGTGTGTAAATAAATGTAATATCTCATAATAATGACCGGACACTGCATCTGGAAGCCTTGTTTCTGTTAGTGTCCGAGTGATAAATTACATCTTCGCTCTGGTCTATCGTCTAAAAACAGTCTTTAGTCTTATCTGTGTGTGAATATGAATGTGTGTGGTGTGCGGTCAGGGTTCCTTCACAGTCCCAGTCCCAGTCCCCCGAAAAAACCCAAAAATAAATTACACAATCACTCACTGTTCGATATGTTTCAGTCATATTTCTCTCATATACCCCATATAGACGTGAGCTTAACAAATATGGGATGACATCATTCATCATAACAATGATTTTCCCACCACACCCTGTGTCATTAGGACCTGGACGTCCCCCCAAAGTCTTCCTCTCAACCTTTCTAGATGTGTGCAGGAACCCTGAAGAGATCTGAGAACAGCAGAGCAGATGAAGTGGGCGGTATTCTCCAGAAACATGAATCTGACGTGGCTTTATAGGCGGTGAAACGGTCGATACGCAACCACAAAGAACCGCAGAGGCGCAGAGGGTTTATCTTTTTGGGTCCAGCACCTTACGAGTCAGATAAAGGGGGCGCTAAGCAGTTTGGGCCATTTCATCGCTGTGTTCTTGCTTTTTGCTCAAAGGTTTCTCTATAGATCCCCACCAACAGGTTTCTCTATAGATCCCCACCAACAGGTTTCTCTATAGATCCCCACCAACAGGTTTCTCTATAGATCCCCACCAACAGGTTTCTCTATAGCGCCCCCCAACATTTCTCTCTAGAGCTCCCATTACAGGTTTCTCTATAGTGCCCCCCAACAGGTTTCTCTGTAGAGCCCCCCCCTACAGGTTTCTCTGTAGAGCCCCCCCCCTACAGGTTTCTCTCTAGAGCCCCCCAACAGGTTTCACTATAGAGCCCCCCTTACAGGTTTCTCTATAGAGCCCCCCTACAGGTTTCTCTATAGAGCCCCACATCCTACAGGTTTCTCTATAGATCCCCACCAACAGGTTTCTCTCTAGAGCCCCCCCAACAGGTTTCTCTCTAGAGCCCCCAACAGGTTTCTCTCTAGAGCCCCCCAACAGGTTTCTCTCTAGAGCTCCCCAACAGGTTTCTCTATAGAGCTCCCCTTACAGGTTTCTCTATAGAGCCCCCCACCCTACAGGTTTCTCTATAGAGCTGCACCAACAGGTTTCTCTATAGCGCCCCCCAACAGGTTTCTCTCTAGAGCCCCCCCTAGAGGTTTCTCTAAAAACCAGAGTACGTTCTTCTCCCATCCCAGACTGCTGTGTGGACTAGCCAGACCTTCCTCCTATGAAAGGTATTCCCGGGTCCAAAAGGAGTAACGTTATTTTCATCTGCAACGGGACCCTAACTGACCCGATGAGACTCTGGATCCGGCCCCACTCTGACAATGAAGGCAGGTCCAGCGCGACGCTGCCTGTGATTGGATAATACTCGTTAGTGTGATTGGTGAGGTTTAGGCCCGAGGAGTGAGATTGGTTAGGAGAAGAATACCAAGGTAAGCCGATCCGAGGCAGAGTGAGCGGGAAACCGGCGGTCCTGGGTCGGAGCTCTGAAACCAGGACCCAACCAATATCTATCTGGTCTATCTATCTGGTCTATCTTTGTCGTGTTGAGTGTAGCAGATTAACGGAAGAACATTTTCAGGATAATTGCCATGACATCTCTCTCTCTCTCGCTCTCTCTCTCGCTCTCTCACTCTCTCTCTGTTCCTAAAGTCCACTTCGCTTCCGGAAACAACAACAAACTTCCAGCTAGCAGGCTACACGCTGAAAATATCGAGTTTTGGAGAAAGTGTGGGTCTAGTCAGGCCTGCTCGGTTCTTTCGGGGCAATGATTGTAAAGATTTACAAAGAATACGTTTAGAGAGGTAACGATCTATCACACGGACAAGGAATGGACTGAAACTACTGGAACTAAAAGAGTTAAACTAACCCTTTAACATGCTATCAAGTTAGCGTGATAACTTTTAGACGGGAGCGTGTCCGTGTTCCTCAGCCTAATATCCGCTTAATACGTCACGTTAACGGAAGCTTTATAAGGGTTTAACGTTCTCAGCAGGGATGTTTCTCCAGGTCAATATGTGAAACTCCTCTTTAGACGTTGATATCTCCATAGTGGCCGAACAGATTTTAAAGGTCCCATGACATGGTGCTCTTTGGGTGCTTTTATATAGACCTTAGTGGTCCCTAATACTGTATCTGAAGTCTCTTTTATATAGACCTTAGTGGTCCCCTAATACTGTATCTGAAGTCTCTTTTATATAGACCTTAGTGGTCCCTAATACTGTATCTGAAGTCTCTTTATATAGACCTTAGTGGTCCCCTAATACTGTATCTGAAGTCTCTTTATATAGACCTTAGTGGTCCCCTAATACTGTATCTGAAGTCTCTTTTATATAGACCTTAGTGGTCCCCTAATACTGTATCTGAAGTCTCTTTTATATAGACCTTAGTGGTCCCTAATACTGTATCTGAAGTCTCTTTTATATAGACCTTAGTGGTCCCCTAATACTGTATCTGAAGTCTCTTTTAAATAGACCATAGTGGTCCCAAAATACTGTATCTGAAGTCTCTTTTATATAGACCTTTGTGGTCCCAAAATACTGTATCTGAAGTCTCTTTATATAGACCTTAGTGGTCCCCTAATACTGTATCTGAAGTCTCTTTTATATGGACCTTAGTGGTCCCCTAATACTGTATCTGAAGTCTCTTTTATATAGACCTTATTGGTCCCCTAATACTGTATCTGAAGTCTCTTTTATATAGACCTTAGTGGTCCCCTAATACTGTATCTGAAGTCTCTTTTATATAGACCTTATTGGTCCCCTAATACTGTATCTGAAGTCTCTTTTATATAGACCTTAGTGGTCCCCTAATACTGTATCTGAAGTCTCTTTTATATAGACCTTATTGGTCCCCTAATACTGTATCTGAAGTCTCTTTTATATAGACCTTAGTGGTCCCCTAATACTGGATCTGAAGTCTCTTTCCCATAATTCAGCCTTGGTGCAGAATTACAGCCACTAGAGCCAGTCCCACAATGAGGTTTCCTTAGTATGTGCCATTTCTGAGTCTGTAGCTTTTGAGGAGGGGGGGGGGCAAGGTGGAGGCTGGGGGTGTGGTCTTGACCAACTGCCACTTTGCTCATTTGAAAGCCATGATGTCTCTCTCTCATGGGTGGGCCAAATTCTCTGGGCGGGCAAAGCAGAGAAAGGGAGGTATACTCAAATGGGTCGATCTGGAATCTTGCCCCTTATGAGGTCATAAGGGGCAAGATTCCAGATCAGCCTGGGGGGGAGGGGGACTCATATTAATGTTAAAAACAGTGAAACATTCATGCCATGGGACCTTTAACTCCCAAACAAACTCTCTGTATGTCCAGAAATATTAGGTAAACCGCCCACCCACCTCCCTTCATCCATTTCTAATTTGAACATTGAAGATAACCTTCACCAATAACAGCGCAGGACCCAGATTGGCCCGCTGAGTAGCAGCTGAAAGCTAAAGTTAAGCTCTTTGTGTCCAGGAATATCATGGATCATGTCGGTCTGTTCAACGGACGAAATGAGGAAGGTCATCTGCAAACCTGCCACAGGAAAATGGAGCCTTAACTCTCTTTCTTTACGTCTTCCTTTAACCCTAAACGCCCACAGGAGGACTCGACTGGACCGGCTTCCAGGTCAGGTTTCTATTGCGCTGGGCTTGTAACGGGTCCTTAGATCAAGGAGTCGCTGAGGATGTACACATCCGCAGACGGACAACTGAACTGCCTCTCTGAGCGGACTGGTTTCGACTCGCAGCAGGGTCCAGCTCCACCTGACGGGAGCCGTTGAACACACACACACACACACACCTGTAGATGTAGTGAGTGTTCGGATAAATTCGGCTCATTTTACAAAAAAAACGCCAAATTAGATTTTTAGTGTGGAGTAAACTGCCGACTTCAGTCTGATCTCACAGCTGTTTCCTGTTTCTGAGTCTATGTGTGTGTGTGTGTGTGTGTGTGTGTGTGTGTGTGTGCGCGCTATGACAGCATAAAGTTGACCCCCATGTCCCACATATATACATACGTACATACATTAAGCCACATTTCCCTGTGTAAACACCCATACCACTAGTCCTACAGCTACGATGAGGAAACAAAAAGTGGAGGTGAAGAAACGGAGGAGGAGGAGGAAGAGGAGGAGGAAGAGGAGGAGGAAGAGGAGCGGTGAGAAAGCAGAGAAAAGGCCTCGTTCCCCTGCCGGCTGTGGAAAGCTGGAGCGGTTAGCTGAGTTTGAACGCAGTTGTGCTCTGTGGCGCCTGAGTGAACTGTGCAGTTTCTGGCAGTTTAGTGTTTTTATTTTCCTGTTTTCCAAAAGAAAAAGAACAACCGAAGAAGTAGAAGAGAGAGAGAAGAAGAAGAAGAAGAAGAAGAAGAAGAAGAAGAGCACAATGGGTCGCGAAAAAACAATACGAGCGCAAAAAGTAGTAACACTGCAACGATGGAAAGGACTCATACAGTCCTCGTCCTTCTTTTCTTTGTTAACGGGTGGTCTCCATCGGCATGGGATCGATTGGGGGTGCGGGGGTGCGCTGCCATGGCAAATGTATGAGAAAGAGAATCTTTTTTTTTTTGTATTTTTTGTTGAGTGAACCCGAGCCATGCACTTATTCTCAACTAAGAATGACCCTTCACAACCCCCAAAAAAAAAGAACAAAACCACCCTGTCGGTATGATACGAAACATCTGCACACATAAGGCAACATTTTTGGTTTTTTGTTCCCTAAAACGGCTCTTCCAAACCAAGTGCAAAAAAGTCAAAAAGAAGATGAAGAAGAAGAAAAAAAATAATTAAAAATAAAATAAGGGCAAAAACAAACAAACAAACAAAAAAAGTTGAACGCAACCCGGGTCGACAACTTAATACTGACGGAGAGAGAAAAAATAAATAACAAAAACATTGCCTTCTGCAGTAAATAGCGCTGAAAATGTACGAGACATCTCTTTTTTTTGTTTTTTTGTTTTTTTTTAGTGTGGGGGGACCGGCTGAGTCCGTCCCACTGTGCAAAAACCTCTTTTAAAGTCCCTAAAACGACTTCTCCCCGTCTGTGAGGAGGCAGAGAAGGAGAAAAAGAGGGGAGACTGGTATTTGTTTTCTTCTTCCTAAAATGGCTACGTGTTTTCCTCAAAATGGCCACGAATGGGGACGACGCTGGCGGGCGGGGCGGGGACGGGGTGGGGGGGGCGCTCACTCCCGCCCGCTGGCCGAGTAGGAGAACTGTGGGAAATGAGGCCTCCGCTCGTTGTCCGCCGCGTCCATCCCGTCCTCGTCGTCTGTGGAGACATAGAGACATAGAGACATGTTAAAAGGGTGTCTTTTATTTATCTCCACCAATCAACATCCGGTATTAACCCGAATATAATAACGACCCCGATTATAAGACTTCTTTTATCAAAACTCATTTTTGGAAAACTAAATCTCAATTTCATAATTGCACATTCAGTTTTAGTAAGTAAGTAAGTAAGTAAAGTTTATTTATAAAGCGCTTTTGTTTTCTTGAATCTACTTTTGAAGGGTGTAATATTGTTGCCCTGTTTGATTTCATTGTTTAGACAATGGTTTTTGAATGTATTTTTTATTTATTTATTTTTTTAAGCCAAGTGACCCCTGACCAGCGCAAAACATTTAGAGTCCATCACTTACTTCAATTGATTATAATAGTGCTATTTTAGGAATAATGCATGACATATTTTTAAATTAGCATTTTTCGAAAAATCTCATGTAGTACATGCAGTACTCCAAAGTACCCCTAGGGGTACACGCACCCCCATTTGGGAACCACTGGTGTAGATCATTCCACAAGGTCACCCCACAAACTGAAATACCAATGCTGTTAAGAGGTTGTGTTAAAGGTCCCATGGCATCAAAATGTCACTTTTATGAGGTATTTTAACATTAATATGCGCCCCCTTAGCTCCCTCCCCCGCCCGACATTAAAGTACATCCCCCTTCTTTTTAGCGTGGATGTTTTCCTTTTCATGAAATGCTCTCAGCCCTCCCTGAAAATGAGCATAGTATGAGCACTTTAAAATAAAATCAAATACCTTAAAACTAATCGGCTGTACTTAAATAACACTTGGTGTGGCAATAAAGGGTTGGTTTCTGAAAGTCTGAAACCTTTTTAATATAAAACCAGTATAAAAGGAACTAATGAAATATTTGAACCCTCATGTTGTCCTCGGGTCAAATTAACCCGTTTTCATATCAATGTTTTTTTTAATTATATAAATAAAATATATTAAAATAACATGATTGATTCCACACAACGCTCTTTGCCAAGTACAAATCTCTACTTTCATTAATTTTGGGGCGTCTTATTCAATTTTATAGCATTTGAAACCAAATTGAAGTGTTTTTGAAATAGTATTGAGAGTAAAAGTTGACATATTCCAGTCTGTGATTATCATCAACATCCATTCCTTTAATTTTAGTCTCAATAATTCCTAATTTCTGCTTTTCTAACTCAAACATTAGGTATAATTTCCTATAAATGAGCTTTATTGACCATAAATTCCAAAAATAACTGTAAAACTAAAGTTAATAAGTTAGTGTTACGTAGTGTTGAAAACGTCAAAAAAGTTGAAAAAAGGGACAAAAATGTAAGAAAAAGTTTTTTAAAAATTTTATAAAAAGCATCAACAAAAGTGTTGATTTTCAATTTTGACGGGAAGACAACACGAGGGTTAAAGTGGTACGCGGTTATTTAAATTGAGAAAATGATGATATATATGATGACTTGGCAAAGTGTCCCCAGAGGACTAGAGGACTCAGGCGTTTCCACGGACACCAAGTTCCCCTTAAGGCCACCAGGAGGCAGATTCGCATCAGTATCTCATACTCAGCCTCCATCACGTTTAAGGTCTGCAACTAATGATTATTTTCACTGTTGATTATTTTCTGAATTTAAAGGATTAGTTGTCTCTAGCATGTCAGGAAATTATGACATATGTAAATCGTCCTCAAATTGTCCACAACTCAAATATATTCAGTTTACTGTCACAGAGGAGAGAAGAAACTAGAACAAACTCACATTAACAGGCTGGAATCCAAGAGATTTCACTCCCCCCCACACACAAAAAATAACATAAACCAATTAAGCGATTATCAAAATAGTTGGCGACTACCTAATTGATTAATCTCTGCAGCTCTAATCTCTAATGTGGGGTTGATCAGCAGCAGCCTCGTCTATCTGATAAGATACGCAAGCGGCTTCATTTACCAGCCAAAACACAGTGTAATCCTGAATATTTGGTGTATTAGGTATATAATATTAGGTGGTCTGGGAGCCTTAGGGGGGGCGGGGTCCTCATATTAACGCAGGGGGGGCCATCCAATTATTGTTAGCGTTTTGAAAGTTTCCATGAAATGAATCCAACACATTGTAAGCAAATATAAATCATAGCGCTGTAAATGAAACGCGTTATTAACGGCGTTAACGCTAACCCATTTTAACAGTGTCCATTTTTTTTTATCATGAGATTAACGTTCTTTTTGGCCAAAAAGTATTAATATCAAATATATAGTATCTAGTAGTATAATATCAAACTTAGTTCTTTAGTAGTATTTTCACATGCTGTTGCAACAACTAGAAACGTTAGAAAAACTACAACACCCACCGGATCTAGCTAGACCGGTAACACAACAACAGGCACGCCACACACACACACACACACACACACACACACACACACACACACACGATAAGATTCTGGATGGAAAGTTAACGTTTTAAAAGTTGCCAAATGTTCCACTGACGAGACCAAAGTGATCGGTGTGTCTTAAATATAGGGGTCGTACACCTTTTCCAAGGTCAAATTCAAGCACTTTCAAGGTCCATTTTAAAGCTTTTTCCAGCACCTTACGCCACCGTAAATTACATACCAATAGATAGTCAAGATTATTATTTAGTGTTTTTGTCACATTAAAAGACATAATGCTATAAACAGCCAAAATGGTGTTTTGTAACAGCAGAAGGATCAGATATTTAAGCAAAACCCAAGTTTTATTTTCAAAATATATCAGTGTCTAAGCAGACTTTGCTTGCTATTAAACCTTTGAACTTAAATCAAAAATAGTCTAAGACAGTAACAACAACCTGTAATTCCATTTGAACCCAGAAGACTCTGACAGTGCACAGGCACCTGAATAAAAAACAGCCTATATTAGTTAAAAAATGTATTTCATTGCCAAGACATATGCATGTATCTAATAGAGCAGTGTAAATATTATATGAGGTCATCCTCAACCTTACAGTGGGCTACTAGCTACGTAGCTAGTAATGTTGACTCAGCGTTTTGCTGTTGTTTGCCGTTAAATCACCGGTTTCAGGTACGTACGGTACCGTCTGGATGGTTTTAATATTCTGTAACGTGTTCTTTCTGCCATATTTTAGGAGTCATCAGAAACCATTACATTCATACTGTATATTCAAACATAAACAAACTGGTGTCCCATAGCGACAATAGAATCAAAGATAGAATGGAATAGAACCAACAACCATCTGGATTGAAAACACAAGAATACATGTTGTTGTTGTCATGACAACACACTGAATACTGGGACCCAACTTGAGTTCTGACACACATTCACTCAGACAGCAGTTTGTATCAGAGAGTCATTTGTGACAATCCAACGGTGCACATTGCAACAGGAGAGAAAACACTGGAAAACATGGACTTCAACTCCAGAGAGATTCAACCCATCAGTTTCTACCTCAGTTACCTTGAGGAACAAGTACGGTGTGAGCTGAAGGACAGCAAGGCGACGCTCACCCACTGTGACTCTGAGGGGAGAGTTCACCTGATCATCCGAGAGGACCTGCTGGCCGATCTCCTCGACCAGCTCCAACAACAGAGAGAGGGAAGCAGTTGGAGCCGTGAGAAAGAGCTGATGCAGAAGGAGATGGGTGAGTTGAAAGTTAAGGTTGCTGAACGTGTCCTCTCTCCACCTAGGGAAGCAGAGCAGCTGAAAACCCAGCTGGTCCAAACCAGCAACAGGCTGCGAAAAGCCCAGAAGGATCTGGACCTGCAGTACTTCATTACTGAAGACCTGAAGGTCGAATTGGAGCAGATGAAGGGAGAGAAGGAGGCCCTGAAAAAAGAAGTGGAGACTCAGAAGATCGAGTTTCGTAAAGAGAGAGAGACGCTTAAGGTAAGTAAGACCAACGTGGAGTTGGAGAGCTTTCTGGAGATGGAGAGGGCTCAAGGTCAGGAGCTGAAGGACAAATTGAGAAAGATGGAGGAAGCTCTCCGAGAACAGGAGAAGCAGGCAAAGGAGATTCTGAAAAGATCCCAGGCCTCCCATAGAGCCCAGCTGGATGAGGCTCTGGCTCAACGTGTCCCCTCCCCACCCGGGGTAACAGGGCATCTGAAATCTCAGCTGGTCAAAACCAGCAACAGGCTGCGAAAAGCCCAAAAAGATCTGGACCTGCAGTACTTCATTACTGAAGACCTGAAGGTCGAATTGGACCAGATGAAGGGAGAGAAGGAGGCCCTGAAAAAAGAAGTGGAGACTCAGAAGATCGAGTTTCGTAAAGAGAGAGAGACGCTTAAGGTAAGTAAGACCAACGTGGTGTTAGAGTTGGAGAGCTTTC
>JABXJD010000177.1:227500-327500 GCA_013375575.1 Percina caprodes | reverse complement strand
CAAGACCTCGTACACGCCTCCCCGTGGCACACATGGGAACTGGTCCTTTGTGGTTCCAGGCTAAGTTGTACAGGATCTCGGAGCAGCAGTGGGCCCCAGAGACGCGGCATGCAGGCCCATCGGTGAGTAGAAACGCCCTGATGCCCGTCAACCACTGCCCCAGTTATGGGTAAATAGCCCCAGCTATGGGTAAATAGCCCCAGCTATGGGTAAATAGTGAAGACCTCGAGAGCGGTGCAGACGGAAGATAGTGATGTGAGAACCACCCCAACGTCTGGGCAGAAGGAAGAAGGCAACCCCACAGCCATGTGGGTTAAATCGGGAGGGTACAGTGGCTAGGGGAGCAAACCCTGAAGCGATGTGAGAAAACTGAAACTATTCCTCACAACTATATAATAACTACTGCATACACACAAACACTAGCTGGGCCGGTCCTACATGTGTACTGTGGTTTGTCTTGTTAACTTGCAGGTGTAGCGGAGGCAATACTGAGATGACTGTGATCACCTGGCCGGTCCTCCCAGACTATTTAACCCCGCCTGCCCCAAGACCGGGCGGCCGCATCCTCCCGACAGCACACCAACATGTTTTCTCTCTGTTAACTACTGACAACATGCAGCTCACATCCTCCATTACATCCATCCACCTTCATTCATCACTGATACTGACAATCACACCTCATTGTGCTCTTGTTTGCATCATTATTTAATAAATGTCACTTTATTATTGTTATGTTGCTGTGCATCTCCGTCTTTTGTTGTGGCCTGTGAGCCGGTCGGAACAGCTCGGGGGCTCGTTTGCGTTTTGTGGTTTTCTTTAATTAATCCTAGTTAGTTGCAGTTGAGGTAATTTGGTTTATTTGAGCTGGTCTATTATTGTTTAAATATTAAGTTGCACTACAGTCATGTGTAATATAGTTTGTTGTATGAATCAGGGGACAAACGCTCATTTGCATCCTAAACCCCCAAAATATAAATTGGCTTAAATTATTTTATATGTTAATTATAATATACTACATTTAGGTTTTTGTCCGGAGGTACATGTTGGTCATCCAAAGAAAATAATTAATTAAACAACACAGGAGCATTTCTTTTTAGGGACATGTTGCAGGTTTACTACGAGTCTCATGTAGCCGTAGACTTTAAGACAAAACAGGTTGATTTAGGGTCACAGAGCCTTTCAAACTGCTGCAATTCAATCTTTTATGAAGAAGAAATATTTTAAAATATACACTGGTTATTGTCAAATCCGCTACAGACTGGAATTATTTGGTAAATATCAATCAGTTTACTTCTTTGTGTTGGAAATAATCAATAATTCCTATGATTTTAATCAGGGTTCGTGCACCTATTCCAAGGTCCAATTCAAGCACTTTTCAAGCACTTTCAAGGTCCATTTTAAAGCTTTTTCCAGCACCTTACGCCACCGTAAATTACATACCAATACATAGTCAAAATTATTATTTAGTGTTTTTGTCACATTAAAAGACATAATGCTATAAACAGCCAAAATGGTGTTTCGTAACAGCAGAAGGATCAGATATTTAAGCAAAACACAAGTTTTATTTTCAAAATGTATCACTGTCTAAGCAGACTTTGCTTGCTATCTAACCTTTGAACAGAAATATTTGACAGGCGTTGGTTTTGGGACACATTCTTGATATATACAAGGTTTTATCCAAATATGAGACAGTAACAACAACCTGTAATTCCATTTTAACCCAGAAGACTCTGACTCTGAATAAAAAACAACCTATATTAATTAAAAATGTATTTCATTGCCAAGACATATGCATGTATCTAATAGAGCAGTGTAAATATTATATGAGGTCATCCTCAACCTTACAGTGGGCTACTAGCTACGTAGCTAGTAATGTTGACTCAGCGTTTTGTTGTTAAACTGTGTGGAAACAGAGCGGTGCCGTTAAATCACCGGTTTCAGGTACGTACGGTACCGTCTGGATGCTTTCAAGGTAACGGTAGGTAGCTAACATCAGCAGATAATCAAGAGGAAACACTGCAAAACTAACATTACATTATCACACCAAGCAGGGCCGGATTAACAACTTCATGTGCCGTGGGCAACAAGACTCAAGACCCACATCCCCCCCCCCTCCTCCCCGCCCCAAAGCAACCATCTCAAAGTCGCTATCATTAAGAGTATATAGCCTATGCTTCCATAGTAACACATCAGGCTTCTGCATGGCTCAGCGGAGATGCATTTACAATAACCTGATGCACAAATCTTTAACATAACTTTTTACAATTAATCTTTCACAGAGTCATTAATAAATATTTCAATATGTAGCCAATCGAATACCTTTTGACTGCAACAGTGGCATAAAGCAGACAGCTCGAAGCCTGAACTTAAAACCAGAGATTATTTCTAATATGCAAAATGTGAAATTATCACCAGCCATGAAGCAGATTTGTGTGTATGGAGAAAAAAAAAGTATTAGACACATTCGAATAATCGATTATGGAGCTTGACTTTCCAATATGAAACCAACTTTACCGCGGCCTGTAACAGCTCGTCCTCGCTCGCTCCGCAGATAGCTACAGACACCGTTCTTGACGTGATTTTTCATAATATTTTGATTGGGTTGCAAACCTTTGCGATGTAGCACGGGGTCCCTGCTCCGTCTTTCTTTCAGTTAAGCGGTTCTTGGCTTAAGATTTTTGAAATACCCCTGGTGTAATCTATTGAGTGGCGGGTAAAATTTGAAGTTTATTCTGGACCGTGTTCTGTCGGCCAGGTGTCGGTGGGTGCGAGGCGTAGAAAGGCGTGCTTACATTTTTCCGGCGGAGTGATGGTGATGGTCTGTGCTGTGAACTCCTCGTCGAAGTAGCGCGTGTCCGTCTCGGAGCTGACCTGGGGCTGGAAGGGCGGGACCAGCTGCAACACAGACAGGAAGTAGAAAGGCAACAGAGTCAGTGGCTGTGTTCCAAACCGTTCCCTACCACGGAAATAGTACAGCACTTTATAGCGCGTTCGCCATGCTGTAATGGTGTTCAAATCCTCCGCGGTTCATTCCATTTACTGTATAGTCCATTATGAAATACCCACAATGCACAGCTGATTTGAGCATGCAACATACACACAACCTTTAACTCTCCTCCTGGGTGCTCGGCTTGTTTCAGGGACGTATAAGAAGTATTTCAGTTTTGGTTTTGATTGCATGCTGGGCGCGCCCGTCTCCGCCACACAAACAACTGTAACGGGGAAAATTACTTTTAAGCATGATTTCATATCAATCCTTCTATAATATCCATGTATTATTATTAATTTACTATGTTTTTGTGTTAAATGACTTCATTCAATTCCTTCCTTCCTGAAAGACAGTAGACAGCTGTACCCAGAACCTGTCAGGTGAACGGGGGGGTTCCCCCTACCGTTAAGGCTTTGGCAGGGGCACCCGCATCGTTTTGGGCACCGCCTAAGCCAAATAATGGATATAACTAAAATACTTCACACACACACACACACACACACACACACACACACACACACACACACACACACACACACACACACGTAGCCTTTCCTGATTTTATTTGAGTTTGAACCTCTTTGATTCTCACCTACATTGTACAGGTTTTTATACACCAAGTAGTTTTTATTCGTTAGGTTTTTGATGATTTTATGACTGGTCTGTTTTACTGTTTTGTGAATCACTTTGAAATTTAGATTTAAAAAAGTGCTCTTTAAATAAATATGATTTCACTTAATATGCATTATCATTATTAGCTCTATACTCTCCACTATCTCTATCTCTCTGGAAATGGGCATAGATAGATAGATAGATAGATAGATAGATAGATAGATAGATAGATAGATAGATAGATAGATAGATAGATAGATGCAGCAAAAAAAGGAAAACCTTGACTCGCACATTGCTGAGGGGCTCTGAGGGGCTCTGAGGGGCTCTGAGGGGCTCTGAGGAGCGTATCGGACGACGGTGTGTTTCGAGGACCTGGTGCTGTTTGGACTGCTTTATGTTCTCCAAATAAGATAGAGATGAGGTAATTGTTTCTTTTTATTTAATTTTATTTTTTTATTTTTACATCTCTGCCAGACTTCTTTTGAAAAATCAGGTAACCCTGATCCCAGAATATCTCAGGTACGCAGTTGGAATAAATTACCGCTGAAGACGCCTCGGCAGCTAAATCCTGCTCTCACCTTCTTGTCGTAGACGTCCTGCCAGTCGACTGTGCCAAAGAAACTGTGTCGCATGATCTCCTTAGCGTCATCCGGTCCGCCGCCCAGCCTGTCAGAGAACAGAGAGAGACAGCGACAAGACGTTGAAGTCAGACATCAAATACGCTGCTCTTACAAAGTCTCCATCAACGGACCCAGAATATCCACCTGCTACAGATCCCAAAATAACTCGCCGGGGGTGAACGGGTTCGCTATCTGAAGCTGCACTAGCCTCTTTTTTTCCACTTTCTTCATTAGAGACAGAAAAACGCCTCCGGGACGATCAGAGAGCAGCCACCAGCCAGTTTTTGTCTAACAGCACTTTACTGAATACCAATTATCAGGAGGAGGGGTTTTGTTCTCTTCTTAACATCAAGATGGCGGTTTACATAGTGAAATAAACTTGTGGATTCTGGGACAGATGGGCCAAGTACTTTTTTGTATCTCTTGTACTTTGACAGGATCTTGAGAGGGTAATGGGTAAATAAGGGGTGGATTTCCTAACTTTACACTTCTTTATTTTCCAGCTAACTGATTCATACTATATCGGTGTGTGACAACGTGTATCTAAATGTGCATCTCTGCATCTTACTAAAAGCTATTTTTAATCAGAGCAGGTGGGATAATATATCCCATCAGGTGTGGAACAACTGGAGTTAAGTAGCTGGAGAGAAAGGTGAGGGGGGAGTTTACTGAGCCTGCTGCCCCGCCCAGAGCACGCCGAACGCTGAGAAGATGGATGATCGTCTAGAACTGGTTTTTCAATGAAGACGTTACATCTTTGATAGTTTGAAGTACAGAAAGTAGACCAAAGAAGAAAGAACCTGAATGCACAAATACATTGTCTAACCTTGGGGTTTCTGTGTTCTTTTGTTAAATATTTCTGGGGCACTTCATGGCTTTATTAGTGAATTAAAAAATAAAGGCATGACGGGAAATGAGGGGTGAGAGATGAGGAAGGACGTGCAACAAACAAATAATCTGGCTTTTGCCCTATTTCTGCACTATTACAGATGTCGCTCTTTTGAGATCCAAACTCAAAGCCTATTTGTTTAGAATGGCTTTTAATACGTAGTAGTGGTGTGACAGTTTCCCTCTCCTCCTCCTGTTTCTAGGTAACCTTTTCTGATTTTCCTTTTTCTATATTCAATGTGTGTGTGTGTGTGTGTGTGTGTGTGTGTGTGTGTGTGTGTGTGTGTGTGTGTGTGCGTGTGTGTGCTTCACAATATATAATTTTTTTTTAATCGTCATTGTGCTATTTACTGGCGGAATAAACCCAATGTGCACGTGTGTGTGTGTGTGTGTGTGTGTACGGGCTTCACAATATATCGTCATTGTGATATTAATTAGTGGAAAAAACCCAATGTGCACGTGTTTGTTTGTGTGTGTGTTTGTGTGTTTGTGTGTGTGTGTGTGTGTGTGTGTGTGTGTGTGTGTGTGTGTGTGTGCGCGTGTGTGCGTCTGCTTCACAATATATCATTTTTTATCGTCACTGTGACATTAACTGCCGGAATAAACCCAATGTGTGTGTGTGTGTGTGTGTGTGTGTGTGTGTGTGTGTGTGTGTGTGTGTGTGTGCGTGTGTGCGTCTGCTTCACAATATATCATTTTTTATCGTCACTGTGACATTAACTGCCGGAATAAACCCAATGTGTGTGCGTGCGTGCGTGCGCGCGCGTGCACGTACCGTTTGTTGGGGTCCTTGATGAGCAGCCCCGACAGCAGCGACTTGGCGTCGGCCGACAGCGTCCGCGGGAACTTGATCTCCTCCATGAGGATGAGCTCGAACAGCTTCTCGTGGTCCTGGTTGTAGAACGGCAGGCGGCCGCACATCATCTCATACGTCACCACTCCCAGACCCCACCAGTCCACCGCCCGCCCGTAGTCGTTGTCCTCCAGCACCTGGTCACACAACAACACAACTCAACCACAGTGGTAACAGCTTACAACACTGAAAACACATCACACACATTCAGCGCGTGATAGTGCGACGGTTCAAACACGAATCCGCTGTTATATCGATGTTTTTCTTCTTTCCTTCAGTAATGACTATTTGAACAAGGGACGGTTAGATTGAAAAAGGGATGGAACTGCCACATGTGCAGCTGGTACTCCAACAGGGCTAACCTTCTGTTTTATTGTGAAGTTGGAAGAGCTTTTGCATAGTTAAAGGAATATTTATGATACAGTATTCACATAATTAAGGAGTTGAAATGGTGAACAGTAGCAGCACAAATTTTAAGCCAGTGTTTTTGCACAAAAATATCTGTTTCATGCAATTACACTGGCTTAAAATGTTCTTAATTATGTAAATACTGTATCATAAATATTCCTTTAACTATGTAAATACCATGCACATCCACACTCCTTTCTTTATTTATATTATGTATATACTCCTGCAACTGTAACACAGAAGAAGAAGTATTTCTGATGATT
Source organism: Percina caprodes (assembly GCA_013375575.1). Taxonomy (NCBI): domain Eukaryota; kingdom Metazoa; phylum Chordata; class Actinopteri; order Perciformes; family Percidae; genus Percina; species Percina caprodes. Next base: position 320,867 of record JABXJD010000177.1, on the reverse strand, counting down.
TTCTAAATGTTAATTCCAGCTTTTTACATGGCACTTGACACTGCAACAGGAAGCTGTTCCTGTTTATATCTGCACACACTTTGATGCCAAGCGTCCAGTTGCTTTTACCAATGACTGCTGGTTTTCTTCTCTTCTTATTCAACTGTTGCTCAGAGGGGTCTTTGCCACTTCCTGCCCCTTCGGTTGTCAGTCGAGTTGAACCGCTTTGAACAGCGTTTTGTTCTCCGTGTACAAAACTAAAACAACATCTATTTGTAAAGAGAACTTACTCCCACCTTAAAGCATCAAAGACAATTCAAACAGTCTGAGTCGTCCTCTCAGACACCTGACGGACACAATCAAGCGTTGTGGCAGCAGATTACAAACGGTATTGTACGTGATAACACCAAGAGGCCATTTTAAGACCAACCTGTGCCTCTTTTCTTTCTGACGTAGCCATTTCTGACCCTGACGCATCTGATATCCGCTTTCACGTCCTCTTAAAAGGGAAAACTACTTTCAGAATCTCCACCGAGGACCACAGAAGAAGAAGTGAAATCCACAACTGGCCTTCTACTTTGTTGTCAAGAAAACATTTGGCTGCCATTAGAGGAACTACACCTTTGGGCACTTCCACAAGTCGAGCCCCGGCGGTTGCTGCTTGATGACAAACAAAACCCGATTTCTTTCCTGATTTCATCATACGGGACGAAAACAGAAGGCCGCGAAGGCTCAGTCTAGGCCGCGACAGTTTACGTGGCAGTTTCCAATCTTATTTTTCTGGTTGTGGCTTGGTTGTGTAGCTGTGGCCGAAACTGTTCCCTCAATCACTCACTCACTATTCCCTATTTAGTGTTTATTAAATGGTAAACTATATAGTAAGGGTGTGACGAGATCTCGTTTTACGAGATCTCGCGAGATTAAAACGTGACGAGATTTCTCGTCGAGGTGAAAAGTTGTCTCGTGAGGCGATGTGATGTCAGCGTGATGGAGCGTGACATTACTATTGAAGATCCCCCTGCCACTTTTAAATCATTTGTGTGGCAACATTAACCCTAACCCTATTTTTCTGTTATTTACACATTTATTTTATTTATACTGTTTATTTTTTTATGTTCGGTTTGTGGAAAGGAGTTAGATTTCTCGTGTGAAATTGTACAGAAGCCAGTTGGTAGAGTTTATACAAAACATTTTGCAGTGTTTGCACGTCCTTTACTGCATATAATTCATTAAAATAGTATAAAAAAAAAAAGTTAAATAACATTCATCATTAATAGCTGATTTCAAAATGCACCTAAATTGTTTTGCATTTTGTGATTTTTCAGTTGAATAAAAAAACTATTTTCCATTCATATATTTCATCGAGGATTTCTTTAAATTTTTTTTAAAAATCTCGTCTCGTCTCGTTCTCGTGAACCCGATCTCGTGATGTGTCTCGTCTCGTGGAGTAAGCGTCTCGTCACACCCCTACTATATAGGCTATATAGGCTAAACTGAAACTAAAATACTTCTAATGCGTCCAGGAAACAAACCGAGCACCCAGGAGGACAGTAACAGGTTGTAGGCTCTATATTATATAAGTTACATGTTACATTCCCACTGTTTAGAAACAAGAGCCCGCTCCATTTTTCCTTTCCTTGATACTCTTGCTTCTTCTTCTCATCCGGGAAAATACGACCACATTGCATTGTGGGTATACTGGAATAAAATGTCGTACAGCTGTGAATTGTGCGGGGTTTTTTTTTTTTTTTTAGTGGACTTTATAGTGAATGAAATTAACTGCAGAGAATTTTAAACACACTATATCAGGGGTCAGGGACCCCGTACTACATATATTGTCTAAAATTAAGTTGTGTGGAAATTGCAGCAAGATGCAAGAGACAATTTCTCACGTTGAGCACCCGAATGCGTGGCCCGTTTATTCCACGTGAAAAACCATAATAACAGAATAAGGCTCTGAGCCTAAGGCCACGTCCCGCGTCATCACGCATTCATGTGTTTTATCTGTTTTTATTTTTAACTGTTTATTCTTGTGTTTCTTAACTGTCTCTGTGTAAAGCACTTTGAACTGCCCTGTTGCTGAAATGCGCTACACAAATAAAGCTGCCTTGCCTTGCATTCCCAACATTTAAAGGGGCCCGGCTCCCCGAAGAGTTATCATTACCTGCAGTGACTACGGGCAGTGAATTACAAGTGTGTGGAACCACACTTAGCTACATAGGTGAATTATGTATGTCACATTCACTACAGTTGCATATTAACTGGGCCTGCAATAACTTGTAGGGTGGCCTAAAGCCTTTATACATACCTTTTTAGTGCATAGTATACTAAGCTATTAAAAGAGCCTTATTACTGTTACCATGAGTTTATGAAAAATCATGTTTTAATGTAAAATGTGGCAAAGTGAATCCTTCGTATGAACTGTATCTGTGGATTTTAGTGGCAACTGGGGAATTGTGAAGTTGATTTATATTTGTTAGCAATATTGCAAATAATAGGTTGGCTTGATATTAACATGTTTTAATTTTATTGGAAACTTTAAAAAAATGAATAATTTGGCGGCCCCCCCCTCAGTAACTCTGAGGATCTGCACTATATAATGCATGTCCGTTATGGGGAACGGTGGAGTGTGTGTGTGTGTGTGTGTGTGTGTGTGTGTGTGTGTGTGTGTCTGACCTCAGGAGCGAGGTACTCTGGGGTTCCACAGAAGGTCTTCATGGTGGCAGTGTCGGTGATGCCTTCTTTGCAGAGGCCGAAGTCTGTGATCTTGATGTGTCCGTCTTTGTCCAACATGAGGTTCTCCAGCTGATGAGGAGGACGAGAGAAATGGAAAAAGAACGTGACGCTTTGTTTTTTATCCCCGTCTTCCGATCTAGAAAATCTGGCAGTGTTTCTGTTTCTACATGATACTAACTATTAACTGCCAAACCAAGGCAGGTGTCAAATATGACATTTCTCTAAGAGACACCGTCACGCAGAGCAGGGGACGCTCACCTTCAGATCACGATAGACGATCTTGGCAGAATGCAGGTAGTCTAGAGCGGAGACGATCTCAGCGCCGTAGAAACGGGTGCGGTCCTCCGAAAATACTCTTTCTCTTGACAAATGGAAAAACAGCTGCAGAGAAATACAAAACACAAGTTACTTTTTTTTTAAATTAAGATTTTTGCATACAAATATATATATAAATGTGGTTCCTGTGGGTAAAATGTGATGTTTTATTGAAACATGAAACTAGCCAACAATATAAAGGACTACAAGTGACACAGCTGAAATGATTAGACCAGTAAACACACAACTGTTTGGATCCTTTACACTTCCTACAACGGGGGGATTGTTCCGCATTGAGTACTTTTAATACTTTAAGTTCATTTTCCTGATGATACTTGCATATTTTTACATTGAAACATGGTAAAAGTTTTGGGTTTTGTACGTTAAAAAATAAAAAATAAATAAAAACTTTGTCTCTGACTGAACTTATATACAAATAAAACAATAAGTTCTGAAGATATTTTGCATCCCTCTCTGTTTCTTTTATGCCATTAATGCCTTAAAATTGATAAACTGACAACCCACGTCGGTGCAGCCGCTCCAGTCCTACAACTCTCCAAATGAGACCACATCGACACGAGTGACTGCTTTCAGTTGAAGCTCTTTGAATCACACACAACTTCATTCTTCAATAGTTCTTGAAATAACTTCACAACATCTGCCAGCATCAAAAACATAAAACAAAGAGATTCATTGATGTCTCACCTCTCCTCCGTTGACGTACTCCATTACAAAGCACAGCCGATCCTTAGTCTGGAACGAGTACTTCAGAGACTGAAACACTATATATATATATATATATATATATATATATATATATATATATATATATATATATATTTTTTTAACTCAGGAGAACTTAGCCAATTGTTTCAAACACATTTATTTATTTATTAAGAGCAGACGCTTTGCGGTCTGAATTTAGTGCATAGTTCCTTCTTTACACAACATTTATCAAGAGAGTCTTTGAATTCAAGCTGCTTTCCCTTTATTTATATTTATTTATTCCAACTTAATAATTCACAGCAGCACAGACGTGTCTTCATTTTATGTTTGCGTGCAGTCTACATGCTGATACTCACAGTTAAGAATGGATGCCGAGTGTTTTTTAATACCCTACTTTCTGTGAGTGTGTGAGCAACTTCATCCTGTGATGGAAGAAAAGGAGAGGACAACAAAGACGGGGATTAGTCAGGAGACCATTTCTTGTCTGAGTCAAAAGGTTGAGGACGTAATTGGAAGAGAGGTGAGTGAACATCAGGATAATGCCGGCATAAAACCCATCTGGAACTGATATTTCTAAATATTAACGCCCTCTATTAACAGTTACATGCCAAACACATAAGAGTTACAGTAGATCTTGTTAAAAATTGATATAACAACCATTTCAATCCAGTAGCCAGTTAAAACATGTTTAAGGGTCCCATGACATGGTGCTCTTTGGGAGCTTTTATATAGACCTTAGTGGTCCCCTAATACTGTATCTGAAGTCTCTTTATATAGACCTTAGTGGTCCCCTAATACTGTATCTGAAGTCTCTTTTATATAGACCTTAGTGGTCCCTAATACTGTATCTGAAGTCTCTTTATATAGACCTTAGTGGTCCCCTAATACTGTATCTGAAGTCTCTTTTATATAGACCTTAGTGGTCCCTAATACTGTATCTGAAGTCTCTTTTATATAGACCTTAGTGGTCCCTAATACTGTATCTGAAGTCTCTTTATATAGACCTTAGTGGTCCCCTAATACTGTATCTGAAGTCTCTTTTATATAGACCTTAGTGGTCCCTAATACTGTATCTGAAGTCTCTTTATATAGACCTTAGTGGTCCCTAATACTGTATCTGAAGTCTCTTTATATAGACCTTAGTGGTCCCCTAATACTGTATCTGAAGTCTCTTTATATAGACCTTAGTGGTCCCTAATACTGTATCTGAAGTCTCTTTATATAGACCTTAGTGGTCCCCTAATACTGTATCTGAAGTCTCTTTTATATAGACCTTAGTGGTCCCTAATACTGTATCTGAAGTCTCTTTATATAGACCTTAGTGGTCCCTAATACTGTATCTGAAGTCTCTTTATATAGACCTTAGTGGTCCCCTAATACTGTATCTGAAGTCTCTTTTATATAGACCTTAGTGGTCCCTAATACTGTATCTGAAGTCTCTTTTATATAGACCTTAGTGGTCCCCTAATACTGTATCTGAAGTCTCTTTTATATAGACCTTAGTGGTCCCCTAATACTGTATCTGAAGTCTCTTTATATAGACCTTAGTGGTCCCTAATACTGTATCTGAAGTCTCTTTTATATAGACCTTAGTGGTCCCTAATACTGTATCTGAAGTCTCTTTTATATAGACCTTAGTGGTCCCCTAATACTGTATCTGAAGTCTCTTTTATATAGACCTTAGTGGTCCCTAATACTGTATCTGAAGTCTCTTTTATATAGACCTTAGTGGTCCCTAATACTGTATCTGAAGTCTCTTTTATATAGACCTTAGTGGTCCCCTAATACTGTATCTGAAGTCTCTTTTATATAGGCCTTAGTGGTCCCTAATACTGTATCTGAAGTCTCTTTTATATAGACCTTAGTGGTCCCCTAATAAGCCAGTCCCACAATGAGGTTTCCTTAGGACGTGCCATTTCTAATTCTGTAGCTTTTGAGGAGGAGAGGGAGGAGGGTGGAGGCTGGGGGTGTGGCCTATATATGATAAATATATTCAAACTGAATAAAAGTGACACCGGAAATAATGATCTGTACATATACAGCAAATTAAATTTGGACTAGGGAAAGAAAGAACTACAACACCACAGATTTAAAAACAACATTTCAGTGAGCATTAGAGGTAGTGGTACATGAACGTAGGAACATTTAAGACCTTGAACACAACACAGAACATAATTGATTACTGGCTACTGATGTTGGTTGTTGATTTTCGGGCCGCTACCTTTTTTCTGCTGTTTTTAGACTAAGCTACATTCAGGAAGTGTCTTTTATTAAGAGCAGATACAATAAAAAGGCCAATTCATAATATATATATATATATATATATATATATATATATATATATATATAGTTTGTTGATGAAAACCATGTGTGGTAATATATAATAATATGGAGGAGGTGACGCATCTTGATACCTTGGCTATGATGACTTCCTTCTTGAGGATCTTCATGGCGTAGTAGGTGCCACTCGCCTTCTCCCTCACCAGAATGACTTTCCCAAAAGTGCCTTTGCCCAGAAGCTTCAGATAGTCAAAGTCATTCATTGTCTGGACAAAAGAAACAGAAGCATGGTGTGAAGAAACTGGTCCTCCGCCCTTAAATGCACTTAGATCCCATGTGTCACACTCAAGGCCCGCGGGTCAAATCCGGCCCCTTGCAGATTTAGATCCTTCCCGCATATCAATTTGAGTTCACAATACTGTCGATGTTGGCCCGCCTAGTTGTGCGTCAAACCAAAAAGTGTTTTTTAAACTGCAATTACGTGACATTCAAAGCAGACTTTGGCAGATTTGTAGACTTTGAGACTCAGTAATTCCCACAAAAGAGAGTTTTTTTTTATATTCAGGCAGTGAAACAGGTTGTTGTTAAAAAATGTTAGCATTGTTTTTGCTTGACTGCTAAATTCTATGATGGCTAACATACTCGTTTGCTGACTTTTTTAGGGCTTTATGTTGACAAAAATGCGACATAAAGGGTCAAAAATAGAGATACCATTTTTTGCTTCCTGATACCGATTCTGATACCTGAACTTGCGTGTCGGACGCTACCGAGTACTGATCCGACATCAGTGTGTCATATATATGTTATTAAGGTTTAACAGCTGTATACTACCATCCCTGTATGGATGTGATATGATTTGGTCTGGCTCAGGTTAAACTCCTTGTGAAACATGAAGAAACACAAACCATGAACGCCACGTCTCGTTTGACAGTCAGTTATAACAGAAAAAGAACATGAATAAACTACTTTAACGTAGATTTTCTTTAACCCCAGTACTTCCCGATACCGATACCAGCGATTTAGGCAGTATCGGAGGCGAAACCGATACTGGTAACTGAACATCTCTAGTCGAAAACGTCGGAAAAAAGGAAAAATACAAAAAAGTGACTAAAAGGTCTGAGAAAGCCAAGTCGGAAAAGGCAACAAAAAGGACGAGAAATATGTCCAAAAAAGCGTAAATCAAAAAAGAGATTTGACTTTTCAATGAAACAAAAGCATGTCAATAAACAGTCACCTTTCGTTTGTAGTGGCTGATGGAGGTGTCCATCTCCTCCTCGTTGACGTTCTCGATCTGGGAGGTGGGGCTGCTCAGGATGCCCTCCTCCTCCTGTTTGGCCAGAGACTCGGCTACCATCTGGATGGCCTCGGCCCACTCGTCCCTACGGGGCACAATGACAGGTTCAACTACCGGCAGGTAGCACTTTGGCTTCACCTTTAGACTATTCTGGATCAACGGAAGGACATTTACAGGATAAAGCCTCCCGCTCTCTTTCGTTCTCCTCGGAAAACCACAACAACTTTGAGCTAGCAAGCTACACGCTGAAAATGTCAATTTTTGAAGAACATTTGGATGGTGCAACAGGGCAGGCCTGCTTTCGGGAAATGATGGTTAAAGGTCCAGTGTGTAACGTGTTTTGTTGTTTATTATCAACATCGGTGTTGCCCGGTCACATCTTGTCCTTTTAATGAATATTTACCACCACCATTAATTCCAATTGATTGAATTTTACATTATGTCTGCATGAACTGGGGTAGACGCCCCATATTCATGCATCATCTTGAAATACGTTAGCCGGTGAGGGACATACAGGGCGTACTGCTCCGCCTTTCGCTGTCACATCATCAACTCACAGGTGCTGCTAATGCTGCTAATGGGTATCGTCGGCTAGTTTGAAGAAGGAAACATTGAGGGCCGCACTTATTCAGGAACAGGAGTCTTCTTCTTCTCCCAGAAAAAGAAAGGATATTGTAAAGAGCAAGAGAGCAGCTTTTTGAAGCGTGCAGGCCACCGTAGCTGTAATAGGTGCCTTGAATTGCAAGAGAGTTGATTGCGATATATGATCTCAACGCTAGATGGGAGAAATTCCCACACACTGGACCTTTAAGATCTATAAAGAATATGTTTACAACATTTCTTCTCTAACTGGGAGGTTTTGGGACTGACTGGTGGGGTTGCTGTGGACGAAGTACACACGGAGATGTGCTGGTAGGAGCCAATGAGGTTTAACCATGTATCAGCTAATTTACATACGTTGCTGTACTGTGTCAACAGTTAACTTCCTTTAATATCGTCTGTGGCATTTTCTTTTGCGCTGTGCAAATGTTCCACCAAAACAGGGTTTTGACAAACAAAGAGGGTTGAGTTTCTCCAGCGGCCAATTGCATTCATTTACCTTTTTTAGTTTTCTTTTTATCAACTGCCAGTACACTATACTAAGTTTATATGTCCATTCATATGACTTTTTACTTTTGGTTAAAGAGACTATCCTGCAGAGCCGCCGCCTCTGCGTCCAGAGCTTAGCGCCACCCAAGACGATTGTGATTGGTTTGAAGAAACGCAACCAACCCAGAGGATTCCCCCCCCCCATCCCAGAATATATCTGTGGTGAAGCAAGACTTTACTCCACAGCGCTGTGGAGAATAGTTCTGGCAATGTGAGACTATCTTTAGACTGACTATAAAAAAAAAAAAAAAGTATAAAAAATGAACTGGTGGCCACTGAGATGTGAGAGCCTATGAACGGTTATGAACATCCACCCTCTTAACAACCTACAGGCTTACTCTGACAGAGTGACTGCTGCTCATGAGCATGCGGGAGGTTGGAGGATGTTGTTAGCCGAGTCGTGTTCATAACAAACCGACTGACCGTCAGGTAACAAGTCGTAATGTATACATTATATTGTGTTTTGCAGCGAAAACCCTTCAAAACTTGGCGTCCAGCCCCAGCCCCACACCCCTCTTTCCTGTCTTTCTTTTCGCTGCGTTGACAGACTCCTGTTGTGTTGTGAGGACAATTTAACACAACCGCCCCCAGTCTGGTGGTGCAGGACCAAAGAATTTGTTGTCTCTAATGCCAGATCTTTCATATCTGTTGACACTGTAGTTGTGAGAATTTTGTTTAACTTTTTAGTACACCAGTAGCAGTAAAGATAGAAGAAAATATAACATACACTGTTAGGGCCATTTAACAGTTTCTATAATATTTGGTATAGTTTTTTCCTTAATACCTGTAAAGAGAATTTGGACATAATTTACATAACTGCTCTTCATCCTCAACACAACCAAAAAAAGGTGTGTTTCAGGACAGGAGCTACAACCCAAATATGCAGACATCAATATTCATTAATGTAAAATTAGACAAATTTTCTGGATTATAATCATTGCACACATATTCTCCATTCTTCATACAGGGAATTTTGCACATACCAGCGGGCCGATATTATTGGACGATATTAGACATTTCCTGAACGGTATTGGCATTTACAACGGCCGATAAAAAAATATATATATATATATATATACTGTATATATACTGTATATATGAATGAAATATTCATTCATCAGAATCATTTATAATGACAAATAAATCATGGTAGCAGCTGTTGCCATGGTCCCGCTACACGTCCTGCTACGTCCTGCTGTGCCCTGCTACGTCCTGCTGGGCCTTGTAACGCTGCACAGTGCCCTGCTATGCCATGAACTACTACAAAGAACTACTACAAACTACTATTTTTTTGTGACTGTTATTGCCGCTCTTCATTCTAACCCCAACCGGTCGTCAGACACCGCCTACCAAGAGCCTGGGTCTGGGTCTGGGTCTGTCCCAGGTTTCTGCCTAAAGGAAGTTTTTCCTCGCCACTGTCGCACTGTTGCTTGCTCTGGAGGAAACTACTAGAACTGTTGGGTCCTTGTAAATTATGGAGTGTGGTCTAGACCTGCTCTATCTGTAAAGTGTCTCCAGATAACGCTTGTTATGAATTGATACTATAAATCAAATTGAATTGATCTGAATTAAATGACTCTGATAAATGAATATTTAAAAAATAAAATAAAAACGGACAGTCAACCATGTTATGAGTGTTGGCGTTGCATAGTTTGTCCACCACGTCCCTGTTTTGGTTCAAAGGACTTTAAGTTACATATCTTTGTACATTTTAAACATTTTATTTATCAGAACTTATATATATATATATATATATATATATATATATATATATATATAATATATTTTGATGTTCTGTTGTGACAATAAAACTTATAATTATCATATTATTTTAGTGAGAACTCATAAATAACTACAAATAAGTAATGTTAGAGAAATCTGTTTATGTTTTGTTACGCGTTTCTGGATTTTGTATCAGCTCTAGTCCCTGCTCTGTCTCTCTTTCAGTTAAGAGGTCCTTGGCTCAAAAAAGGTTGAAGACCCCTGGTTGAGGAAGAGGGGGCTGAAGGCTTACCTCTCGTCAGGAGTGTCGACGTGAAAAGTCCTCTCGATGACGGTGGTCCACTGCAGACAGCGGATGATGAAGGTGTTTGGCTTGGGCCGCTCCGTCTTCATGAGCTGACATTCTGGAAGGCACACGGAGAGACGGACGCACAGCGTTACGCACAGCGTTACGCACAGCGTTACGCACAGCGTTACGCACAGCGTTACGCACAGCGTTACGCACATATTTGTTTATCGGTGTATGAAATGTGTGATGAATGGGATTGGGCACTGAGAGCCGCTTCCAAAAATTACAACTCCAGTGGAGTTGTTTTTTCATTGGAATCGTTTGGAAAATGTATCATCGGTTCCAAATTTAACATGTGCAAGTTGTGGTTCCCGTAGCGACCAGGAGCTCGTTGTGTTGCAGCCGTGGAAGTCTGGATTTATTTTACGTTGAAAAAGCCCGGTAAAACGGCAAATCACCACGGAATAAAAACAAAACTAGCCCCCCAACACTTGCTGGAGAACCTGTGGTATGGTGTGAGACCACACCCACATATTCTGGGACTGCTCAGTGATACAGACACACTGGAAAGACATTAAAGAGGAAGTGGACAAAATTTTCAACATGGATTTCCCCTTGGACCCTTTATTTTTCTTACTGGAGAAAATACCTGAAAACTTGCTTTCTAAGGACCAAAGCTACATGTTACATATTTTGTGAATGATTGCAAGAAAAATGATTAGTATTAATTGGATGAAGCCCAGCCCCCCTACAACAGGTCCATACAATGGAAAATATGACTGCTATTTTACAGTTGAAGGTATCTTTGCTTGTGAGAAGATGGACCCCTGTCTTTCTAGGCCTTGATTTAGAATAATTTAAACATACTGATGTGCAATGGTTTATTTACCCTGCTTCTATGTAGTCAATATAGGTGCTGAATGAAGTTCAACCCCAAGGTGACCCTTTTTATTATTATTTATTCTAGTTTTTGTTGCTTTGACCTCTCATTGAAAGTGTTATTGCTAAAATTACCTACAATGTTCAATATGGGTAATAAATCTAAAAAATAAATAAAACTTTCCTTTTATTTGTGAAATAAGCATGTGACCCGTTTCAACCCCACCCCTCAAATAATCGATAAGAAGAATCGAAAGGAATTGGACTCAGAATCCAAGCGATGCCCGACCCCCGTGACGCAGGCGTCTCTTTGTGTGTCTTACTTGCTACGGAGAAGTTGTTGAGCGGGTAGGCCAGGTCAGAGTCCTGTGGTTTGTCCTTGTAGCCGATGAAAGAGCCGTCTGTCTTCAGAAGGAAGTAGCGCGGTCGCCAGTTCTTGATGTACTCACCTGCAGGGGGAGGGAGGGGGGGAGGTGACACCGACAAGTTACATCCTGCTGCACCTTCATGTGTGTTTACAGCTGGAAGCAGCATGGTCTGGACTTATTGTGCTAGAATCACTTTAAATGTTGTACTGAAACCAGACTCAAACACTGTGTGCAACAACACAAAAACATAAAGAATGTATACAAATTTGAAAGCACACTAAGTTCTAGGGGTGGGGGTGGGGGGGGGGAATCAATACAGCGTAGTATTGCAATATTTTCAGTGGCAATACTGTATCGTTACACAGGCATGAAGTATTGATCTATTATTATATATTATATATGTGTTGGTCAGTTTGTCCCATTTTGCAGCAATAACATTGAAGTTGAACAAAAAGAGAAATGTTTCTTTTTTTAGATGAAACAGATGTTAAAGTTTCCTTTTTGGGACGTCATTAGAAATTGGGAAAAATTAGAAGTTTGTGTAAATTGCAATATATCACAGAATATTGCAATATGTTTAAAATCGCAATAATATTGTAACGTGGCATAAGTATCGTGATGATATCGTATCGGGAGGCGTCTGCTGAGCAAGCATGATCTGGGGGTAAAGATTTAAAGAATTCCCTCTTAACCCTTGTGTTGTTTTCCTGTCAACCATTAAAAAATATATATATATATTATCGCTTTTCCCCACATTTTTGTCACTTTTCAGTGTTGTGGGTGTTTTTATTTAATATTTTTAGGTGTTTTTTTTCCAAGTTTTTTGATATTTTTATTGTTGATATTTTCAACGCTTATTTCAGCGAAAAACGGGTCAATTTGACCCAAGGACAACATGAGGGTTAAATCATTGCTCCAAAATGAAAAGATAGGCTCCACGGCTGCATCATGTGCTGCTGATAGTAGCCCGATAATAAGACTGATTATTCTGATCATATTGTTTACTGACGTTATTTTCATGATGGCTGTTTTTCTGTGTTGGCTCCCTGCTGCTCTAACTCATCACTGTGTGACATACTAACATGAATACATGCCATAGTGAGATGTTGACATCTTTCAGAGTCATATTAGCGCCCAGAGCTAACAGAACAAGGCGCTGGACCCAAAAGTGAGTCTGTTTCAGTGATCGACTGCCTGAGCATTTGTCCAACAACTCAAACTCTGACAAAAGTCTACTCGCTACACTCACACATCTGAGGAGTCACACAGCTTCAGAACAACGGTGGGATGAGGATTAGTATGACAGAAATGAGGGTCAGAAAACTGTGGAGCTACGTTTCACATGTGGGTCGCTGTTTTATTTGATTTGGGTCGGATTAAAATAATCGATAAATAAAACTCTTTGTTGGAGTGATCTCATATTGATTCATGAAATTTTAAAACCGATCGTTGTCTTTTCACTGACTGTCATGCTAGTCCTGTTAGGTAAAAAGTACTTTAAACTAACTTTCTGGAAGTCAAGTCCAAGTCAAATCTAAGTCTTTTAACCCTTGGATGGTATTCGGGTCAAATTGCCATTTCAAAGAAAAATGGTACAAGTGAAATTTTTAAATCAACGGCCTTACCCTATTTTCTGTGATAAACATGTATTGCTGACTCAATTCAGAAAATTAAAGTCTCTTTTATATAGACCTTAGTGGTCCCCTAATACTGTATCTGAAGTCTCTTTTATATAGACCTTAGTGGTCCCCTAATACTGTATCTAAAGTCTCTTTTATATAGACCTTAGTGGTCCCCTAATACTGTATCTGAAGTCTCTTTATATAGACCTTAGTGATCCCCTAATACTGTATCTGAAGTCTCTTTTATATAGACCTTAGTGGTCCCCAAATACTGTATCTGAAGTCTCTTTTATATAGACCTTAGTGGTCCCTAATACTGTATCTGAAGTCTCTTTTATATAGACCTTAGTGGTCCCCTAATACTGTATCTGAAGTCTCTTTTATATAGGCTTTAGTGGTCCCCTAATACTGTATCTGAAGTCTCTTTATATAGACCTTAGAGGTCCCCTAATACTGTATCTGAAGTCTCTTTATACAGACCTTAGTGGTCCCCTAATACTGTATCTGAAGTCTCTTTATATAGACCTTAGTGGTCCCCTAATACTGTATCTGAAGTCTCTTTATATAGACCTTAGTGGTCCCCTAATACCATATCTGAAGTCTCTTTTATATAGACCTTAGGGGTCCCCTAATACTGTATCTGAAGTCTCTTTATATAGACCTTAGAGGTCCCCTAATACTGTATCTGAAGTCCCTTTATATAGACCTTAGTGGTCCCCTAATACTGTATCTGAAGTCTCTTTTATATAGACCTTAGTGGTCCCCTAATACTGTATCTGAAGTCTCTTTTATATAGACCTTAGTGGTCCCCTAATACTGTATCTGAAGTCTCTTTTATATAGACCTTAGTGGTCCCCTAATACTGTATCTGAAGTCTCTTTTATATAGACCTTAGTGGTCCCTAATACTGTATCTGAAGTCTCTTTTATATAGACCTTAGTGGTCCCCTAATACTGTATCTGAAGTCTCTTTTATATAGACCTTAGTGGTCCCCTAATACTGTATCTGAAGTCAACACTATAAAGTGCACTGTTTCCGGGGTTTCGACACAGCTAATGTGTTGTGGTGAGAAACATTTAATGTAAACAGGAAATGTGTATGGTGACCTCATTTGACTCAAAACCAAAGACTCAAGGGAGGCTTGGTTGGTAAAAAGCCATTAAACAACAGGTTGATGTGGCCGGGTTGGCTCAGAGGGTAGAGCAGGCGCACATATAGAGGTTTAATCCTCGATGCAGAGGTCCAGGGTTCGAGTCCGACCTGTGACGATTTCCTTCATGTCTTCCCCCCTTTCTCACCTAGCTGTCCTGTCCATTAAAGGCGGAAAAGCCCCAAAAAATATCCACGTTAAAAGTGTCTTTGAGCATGGAGCTGAACCCCAAATTGCTCCCAATGTTTGTGCGTGTGGAAAAAAGAAAACATGCTAAATCCATTTAAAAAAAACATGTATATTTTTAATTGTGTAAAATAAGCAGCACTGCCCCTGTTGTTCCCCTACCAACTCAATGGCCTTTCACTTTGACTGATTGCCCATTTGTGTACAGATTTAATTGATTCCTCACTGTGTTAGGACCCGCCCAACATCCTGTTCAACAGGAAACACATCACATTAAAGCGGTCTTTCACGACCCCAAACTTTACATTTGTTACATACATCGTTGAAACAGACCCATTACTTTATGAATAGAACGAAACAGGTTACACAACTGAGTCTCCACCAACATACACTCTGCAGTCAAGATTAAGAACAATAACGTTGATTCACTTTTTGGTGTTTCTCAGAAATTCAGTTTTAAGTCCAAACACCCCACTTTCCAATCTGCTCTGAACTGCATGTGAACTCCAAGTTTTGATATTAAAGCGGCCAGAGCGCTCCTCGGAGGGATGTTTTCGCTAAGAGGGCCGTTCGGACTGAATTATAAGAGCACACAGAGGTGCAATAAACAATTCAGGGACTTGAGGGGGCCGGAGAGGAAGGAACCAGAGTGTTAGGTCATCCTCTGTAAGCTCATGGTGCCACGGAGAAACTTCCCCCTGCCTGCCAACCAACAGCACACACACTCTCACACACACACACAAATCACTGTGGGAAATAACACACCAGCCAAGTGCAGCTCAGACTAGGCTGCAGGCTTGCGAAGCCTGTCTGCCCTGCTCACCGTCTGGCAGGTGAACTGCCATAGTTCGGCGGAGCTGTTCTGTCCACACTGAGCTGCATGGAAACACATCTTTTCTGACTGCTCGGAGTTTTCAACATCCAAAAAGTTGTGTTTTTCCTGAGCCCCTCTAACAGTGAAAAGGGTTAAACAATAAGGGTTGCCCAAAGGCCCGAGGCAAGTTAAAACGCCACGTCGGGCAAGTAACTATAACAACCCAAATCATCGTATCATAAATGGCGTTATCGCTCTACATCGGCACGATCACAGAAGGCTTGTATCATGTGGACGCTCCGACAGTGTCATTACTTAGAATTCCTCATTAGGGAGACAGAAACTACGCACTGCATGTGCTGTATTTTACGTACTGTAGCTTTAAGATTTTTATTTTTTTATTTACTGATAATATAGAGGCGTGGTTAACTTCAAAGGTTGTGTACTTGTGGTATTACATTATCAGGGTCACAGTTATAGTGATATAAGCAAAAGATGTATTCTGGGATTCAATTGAGACTCGATTTTTTTTGCAAAAGTAACACACTAATATAAAAATTGGACTGAAAGAGACAATTGTATTGTTAATCGCAATTACTATGTTCAGCCAAAGTGAAATGCACTGCAAGTGACCAAAGTGACAATGGAGACGACTGAAAGGGGCAGAAGAACAGATTGAGATAGTTTTCCGGTTTCAGTGTGAAAACAACAGCTGAGTTTCACTTTCATACGGCATACTAAGTTCATCCCAGCTTCAAATATAAAGTGTGTTCACATTGATACATTTACAAACATTATGTATATAAGTAAGGGCTGGGCGTTATGGAGAAAATCAAATATCACGATATTTTTGACCAAATACCTCGATATCGATACCGCAACGATATTGTAGCGTTGACTATTGGTACTATTTACACAATGAGATTTTTGATAAATAATCATCAGTAATGTGGATATAATGACTAAGTGGGTGAATGCAAATAATACAGTTAAGTTACAATCTGGTAAGAGAAAATCACATCACTTTACTGTAATGCAGCCTTTAAAACCAGGGTAAGACGACACACAATATTAAAATATCCAAAATCTAAGACGATATCTAGTCTCATATCACAATATTGATATAATATAGATATATTGCCCAGCTCTAATATAAGTTATTATTATTACTTGTTCCCCACAAAATGGAGGACATGGTACACCTGTCAAGCCATGCAGCCTGTTGGGAACACACCACCCGACACGCCAGACCTTCCTCCATAGCGCTGCCGAGGAAGGTCTGGCTAGTCCACACAGCATTTTCGGATGGAAGAAAAACATTGCTCTGGTTTATTGGCATTTCTTTAGTCCTTGTGTTTTCTTCAGGTCAAATTTGACAAAACAAAAACTTTCTATATCAGAAAAGATCGTTGAAAAATGTGACAAATGTTGAAAAAAAAAAAACTACAAAAAAGCAGGAAAAAAAAAAGAAATCAACAAAAACGTTCTTTTTAAAGTGACCAAAAAAAAGATTAAAAAATCTGAAAAAGTGACAAAAAAACATCCAAAACATTGGAAAAGGCGACAAAGAATTTGTTAAAAGATTGACTAAAACATAATTAAAAAAACATCAATAAAGTGACAAAAAAAATAGGAATAAAATTGACAAAAACCTTGAGAAAAGTGTAGAAAAAGAACAAAAAACTGTTGAAATTTCAACCCAGAAAAACAGTTGCAGGTCAACGGGAAGACAACCAATCACAATCGTCCTGGACGGCGCTGCAAAATAGCCTCGAGAAGGAATTTGTTTTGGTGGAATGTGCGTGTTCAAAAGTTGTTAAAGTCCCGCAACAGAAAACTCAGAATGGACCGATCTAGATCTAGTCTAGCTGTCTGGATTTACCCTGCAGAGACCTGAGGAGCAGTTAACAATAGTCCTCAGAAATTGGCCGGAGTTTAAAATCACAACACAAAGAAAGCGGAAGGTAACGGACATCCGGCCGAAAAAGACGTCCAGCGGAATATCCAGCGTCACCGGATCAATCCCATAAGTGGAACGTCATGGATACAGACTACCACCTAAAGTACAATTTAATCTGACTACAAGTTTGCAGGCCTGTTAAAATGAAAAGCATAATGTAAGATGAACGTGTATAACAAATAGAATGAAGTATGCTAAGTATAGAATGAAATTGGGGCACGCTTAAGCTAAAAAAATGTTTTCACATGAATGCATTCATTGGATGACATGTAAACTGTCTTTTCAGTGCAGTCCTGAAACATAAGGGTCTCAGGTCGGATTCTCTAAACAGCTGTTGTGTTCATCTGGTTTCAGATGGCCTGGAGCATGACAGAAATCTCCATCTGAACAGTAAAAGGCCGAGTCGGCTGAATGACTCAAACTAAAACAAGGAAATCAGAAGAACAACAGAGAACAGCAGCCATCTGTGGCTGAAAATGGTTCATTTCCCGCCCCGCGTAAAGACAAACCTAAAGCCAGACGCACACCGACGCCGAGACACATGAGTTCATTCAAACCGACGGCCACAAGGACCAAAAGCACATCGGCCATGTTTCAGGTTTGCAATAAACCCGCTTCCTCTGTGTAAGAAACACAGAAAGGAGAAGTGACTTCTGAGCGTCGTTGTTCTGTATTCGCACCTTCATCTGAGCAGGAACGTCAAGATTGTAGCAGGACTGCACAATCCTGGTCACCATGACAACGATGATAATCATTTGGTCCATAATTTCAACCAGAAGCTCCATTGTGTTTTTGTTGTTGTTGCACATTAGACGTCTTTAGCATCCTGACGACTGTCAACACAGAAAATATAGATCAACTGAAACTAAATAGGCAGCAGAGGGACCTTCCCTCTTCTCCTCATCTTACATCCTAAACCAGAGCGACTCTCTAAAATAAAATGTTACATATATATTGCTGATATGATCAGCTGATAAATCGATTAACAGCTGATTAACAAATGTTTTCTGGGGGGAAAAAAAGCTCAAATGTGAGAATTTTGCTGCCTCTAAAGCTGCAAAGATGAATGAATTACTAATTACTCCCCAACTATTTTGATAAATCGATCTCTGTGACAATAAACGAATATCGTTGAGTTGTGGACAAGACATTTAAAGCGTAACTCTCGCCATAATGCAGCCTAGCGTGTTTTTGTGAACGTGCCCGAGTCAAACTTTTGTTTAAAAGCATATTTAGGACGGAAGCGCCACTTTTAAGATTTACCGTATTCTTGTTTTTCGGTCAAATGGCCTCAAAATAGCTTTTTTTTTAAATTATTTTTTTAATGGAATTTTGCCGGATGTCCGTCCCCGTCCTCTGTCTCTGTGTTGGCGTTCTAACCTCCGGTGGATTTCTGAGGACTATGGTTACCTGGTCCTCAGATCTCTGCAGGGTAAATCCAGACAGCTAGCTAGACTATCTGTCCAATCTGAGGACTATGGTTACCTGGTCCTCAGGTCTCTGCAGGGTAAATCCAGACAGCTGCTAGACTATCTGTCCAATCTGAGGACTATGGTTACCTGGTCCTCAGGTCTCTGCAGGGTAAATCCAGACAGCTGCTAGACTATCTGTCCAATCTGAGGACTATGGTTACCTGGTCCTTAGGTCTTTGCAGGGTAAATCCAGACAGCTAGCTAGACTATCTGTCCAATCTGAGGACTATGGTTACCTGGTCCTCAGGTCTCTGCAGGGTAAATCCAGACAGCTGCTAGACTATCTGTCCAATCTGAGGACTATGGTTACCTGGTCCTCAGGTCTCTGCAGGGTAAATCCAGACAGCTGCTAGACTATCTGTCCAATCTGAGGACTATGGTTACCTGGTCCTTAGGTCTCTGCAGGGTAAATCCAGACAGCTAGCTAGACTATCTGTCCAATCTGAGGACTATGGTTACCTGGTCCTTAGGTCTCTGCAGGGTAAATCCAGACAGCTAGCTAGACTATCTGTCCAATCCGAGTTTTCTGTTGCACGACTAAAACAACCTTTGAACGTACACCACGTGTTCCACCAAAACAAGTTCCTACCCCTGGCTATTTTGCAGCGGCACCGTGGCTCCGTCCGGCACTTAGTAGAGGTGGGGGAAATCGATACAGCATAGCAGATTGGGGCGGCTGTGGCTCAGTGGTAGAGCGTGACAATTGGAAGGTTGATGGTTCAATCCCTGACACTGCAGTCCCATGTCAAAGTGTCTTTGGGCAAGACCCCGATACTGCGCCTTTGGAGTGTGAATGTGAATGTGTGTGTGTGTGTGTGTGTGTGTGTGTGTGTGTGTGTGTGTATCTGATGAGCAGGTGGACCCTTGTACGGCAGCCTTGGCCATAGTGTATGAATGGTGAATGGTTCCTGTACTACGTAAAAGGGCTTCGAGTAGTCGTTAAGACTAGAAAAGCGCTATATAAGAACAGTCCATTTAAATACAGCCCATAGTATCACGATATTTTCAAGTATCAACCTTTTATAATATATACGTTGGTCAGTTTGTCAACAGTTCTTTTTCTAACTTCGTTCGGTGTTTCACTATGGGAATCGCCCCGGCGTGACCAACTATGGAAGCTCCAATGACACCACGTCTGTCTGTGACAGACAGGTCGAACTGTGCTGGGGCCACGCCCCCTCATACAATCACAGTCGACCGGCTCCTTACAAAACATTCTCGCTTTCTTCCCGTGAAGAAACTATATTAAGCTCCCTCAGCGCTTCTAGGCTAGCTTGGTTGGTTATCTGCTAAACAGTTCACAGACGGACCGTTAAGGACTACGTCGCCGAACGCAGTTTTCCGACCCAGTCTGGATTTGCTGATATGTCCTCAGCAGCGGCCCCCGCCAAAGGGCCGGAGCCGAAGACGAGTGATGCTGTATCCCGCCCGTGCCCCGCGTCATGCGGGGCATCCATATCGGGCAGGGACCCTCACCCGATGTGTATAGCCTGCATGGGCGCTAAACACGCTCAGTCGGCGCTGGCTGACCCCCAGTCGTGCGCCCACTGCGCAGCTATGTCGGAGAAGATACTGGAAAGGCGGCTGAGAGTGGCCGTGGCTAACAGTCAGGACCCGTGTCTGTCTGGAGCCACCCCAAAGGCCACAAGCAGCACCCATCAGCCGCGAGCTACACCTAGCTGGGCGGACATGATGGACGAGGAATCCCCGGTCATGCCTCCACTTTTCGAGGACCTCCTCGAGGTGGACCCGGGTGGTGAGGACACGGAGGGCGATGCCATCTCCGATCTCCTCGACATGGATGGTATGGAGGACGAGGAGGAAGACTCCACATTCCCCATTCCACAATCAAGGCCCCCTAGTGCATCCGATACTGCTCCCCCAGCGGACAGTAACTTGTACGAGGTCTGTAAACGGGCAGCGGCAAAATTGGGAATACAGTGGCCGGCAGCCCAGGACCCAGAGGGGGCGGAGAGAGACCTGTACGATGGCAAGAGGCTCCCACCAGCCCAGCCACCGGCAAAACAGCTTCTGCCGGCTGTGCCTGCCTGTATGAAGGAGATGAGTCGGTACTGGTCCAGCCCTTTTAAGAGTAGGCTCCCAACCAAGGGCTGCTCTAAGCTTGAGATCTTCGGGATGGGGGCACTGGGGCTGGCCGAACCCCCAGCGGTGGAGCCTTCAGTGGCTCTTCACCTCCACCCAAACCGCCGCTCTCTCTCAGCCTCCCACAGCATTCCTCTGCCTAACAAGACGGAGCGGCTCACCGCCTCCATGTTTCAGAGGATGTACAGATATGCAGCACAGTCAGTCTGCTCCCTGAATGCAATGACACTGCTGGCTGCATACCAGGCGGAAATCCTGGAGGACATGGGCCGCCAGCTGGACTCAGGAGCCCCTAACCCGGTTCTCTGGGACGAAATCTGTGTGGTGAATGACCTGGTGCTGCGCTCCTCACGGGGTGCAGTGCAGGGCTGCGGCCGTGTAATGGGGCTCGCAGTTGCAGGTGAGAGGGCCTTGTGGCTGAACCTGTCAGGCCTAAGTGACACACAGAAGGCGGGAGTCATGGACGCAACGTATGACCCCACCAAAGGTCTGTTTGGTCCAGCTCTGGAGAAGATGAGAGAGGCCAGCACCCTCAGGAAACAGGAGGGTGAAGCCTTTGACCTCTGCCTGCCCCGGAGGCACACACCCCGTCCCCAGCAGGGACAGAGAAGTAGCTTTGCTGCAGCGACAGCAAAGGTAGCGCACGGGGCTGCAAGGCCACAGAGGCAGGCCACTGGCCCACAGACTGGCCAGCAGTCTCGGTCAGACAATTCCAGGCCATGGGGTAAACACTCCTTTGCGGCAGTGGCAGCAAAGAATCGCCACTCCCACCCCGGAGAAGGGAAAAAGAAGCGGCCATCCTAACCCCCCCAGCTTCTCCCTCCACACCTCCTACAAAGAGGAGGAAGGTTGGAGAGGTAGAGCAAAGCCCCAAAGTTTGTGGTTCAGGGGCCCTGGTGTTACACAGTTCTCCAGGGAACACCCCTCAGTTTCTCTCCCTCCTCATCCAAGAGGAGAAGAGTCAGGGGCAGAAAGTGTCAAAGTGTCACCAAGCACTTTTACCATGTTCAAAAGGGAAACAAATAAAACTTGCATTTTCGCATCCAGGTGCAGAGCCAAGGGCGAAATGCTTCCCCCAAAACAAAATAAAAACACCCAAAATAAACCTGAACCATCAGGTCCCTGCAGGGGGAGCTCTCGCTCCTCCAAGGGGAGACCGCTCCCTCCTGGCCATGGAGGTGACGTCACTGCAGTGCGACTACAAGGGTCCCCTCTCGGTCCGAGCGGCCAGGTGGCGCGCATGCGCAGTTCACTCATGGGTCCTGTCCACTGTTTGTCAGGGTTACAGACTACAGTTTGCTATGAAACCACCCAGATTCAACGGTGTGTTAGTTTCGCAGGCAAAAGGGGAGGCAGCACAAGTCCTGCAGGACGAAATAACATCCCTGTTACACAAACAAGCGATCAGAGCGGTGCCGAGCGAGGAAACGCATCAGGGGTTTTACTCCCGCTATTTCCTCATTCCCAAGAAAGGGAGCTCGTTACTTCGCCCGATTTTGGATCTCCGTGTGTTAAACAGACATCTACGGAAATACACATTCAGGATGTTAACACACAAAGTGCTCTGTCGTTCAATCCGCCCGGGGGATTGGTTTGTAACGATAGACCTTTCAGATGCATATTTCCACATCGCTATTTATCCCGCACACAGGAAATTTCTCAGGTTTGCGTATCAGGGCAGAGCCTACGAATACCAAGCCGTCCCATTCGGGCTGTCGTTAGCACCGAGGGTGTTCACAAGGTGTGTGGAGGCGGCGCTGTCTCCGTTGAGGAACAGCGGTATCAGAATATTTTCGTACATAGACGACTATCTGATCTGCTCCCACTCTCGGGAGCAGGCTGCCAGAGATTCCACTACGGTGATAAATCATCTCAGGGATTTGGGGTTCAACATAAACTGGGCGAAAAGCCGAGTAGAACCCACGCAATGTACGGAATATTTGGGTCTCAAAATAAACTCCCTCTCCTACCGCGTCACGCTATCGGAGGGGAGACTAGAGTCTCTGAGGCACTGCCTCTCCCTTTTCCGGCTGAGCAAAGCCGTGCCGTTCAGACTATGCCTACGCCTGCTCGGCCTGATGGCGTCAGTAGTGTCTGTGATACATTTGGGGCTGTTAATGATGAGAGATTTTCAGCGTTGGGTGGCAGCATTACACATGTGCCCACGCAGTCACCTCAACCGAAGGGTGAAGATAACGCTGGCGTGCATAGCAGCCCTCCACCCGTGGAGAGACACTGTGACTCTCGCATCAGGTGTCCCGCTAGGGGCGGTGTCATCCAGGGTAACCATGACAACGGACGCATCCCTGTCAGGATGGGGAGCGACGTTGTTGGGGAGGACAGTGAATGGCACATGGAGCCAGAGACTAGCCCAGGCTCACATAAATGTCTTGGAGCTTATGGCAGTGTTTCTGGCTCTGAAACATTTCCTGCACTTTCTCCAAGGTCGTCATGTTTTAGTGAAAACAGACAATTCAACAGTGGTTGCATACATCAACCGCCAGGGCGGCACTCGCTCATTGCAGCTACACAAGTTAGCTCGCAGGGTGATTTTGTGGAGCAGCGTGAGACTGCTGTCTCTCCGAGCAACACACGTGCCAGGCGTTTTAAACAAGGGTGCAGATCTCCTGTCACGGGGGAATCCTCTGTACGGAGAGTGGACTCTCCACCCACAAGTGGTGGAACAAGTCTGGCGGAGGTACGGTCAGGCAACCGTAGATCTCTTCGCCTCGCAAGAAAACACAAAGTGTCCAATGTTCTTCTCTCTGTCAGACGTAAATGCACCGCTGGGTGTGGATGCTCTAGCTCACCCGTGGCCAAACGTGCTGCTCTATGCATTTCCCCCCCTCAGTCTTATCTCCCCCACTCTGGCGAGGGTGAGAGGGCAGGGCCTGTCACTAATCCTGATAGCACCGCGGTGGCCTTCCAAGCATTGGTTGGCAGAGATAATACAGCTCCTGGTGGGAGAGCCATGGCCTCTCCCCATACGCAGGGACCTTCTCTCCCAAGCGGGCGGGGAAATTTACCACCCCCACCCGGACCGCATAGCACTCTGGGCTTGGCCCGTGAGAGGTGGAACCTGAATGCATCGGGCCTGCCAGAACAGGTCATTGACACCATTCAGAGCGCAAGGGCCGCGTCCACCCGCTCTCTTTACAGCGGTAAGTGGCGGGTTTTTGAGGAGTGGTGCGAACGCAGGGATACAATCCCTTTTCAGTGTTCTGTGGTGGACCTGCTGTGTTTCCTGCAGTACCTGATGAATGAAGGAAAAGCTTTCTCCACAATTAAGGTGTACTTGGCTGCTGTCTCAGCCTGCCACGTGGGTTTCGGGGATAGGCCCGCAGGGCAGCATCCCTTAGTTTGTCGTTTCATGAAAGGGGCACGCCGCAAACTCCCGGTTTCCAGGCCCCTGGTTCCTCTATGGGACTTGTCGGTCGTGTTGGACGCCCTCTCTCATCACCCATTTGAGCCTATGGAGGCGGTGGGGATGAAGTTCGTCTCGCTTAAAACAGCTTTGCTCTTGGCTTTAACCACTGCAAAGCGAGTGAGTGACTTACAGGCTTTGTCTGTTCAGCCGACTTGTCTCCAGTTTGCCCCAGGGCTCTCTAAAGTCTGTCTGCGGCCCAACCCAGCGTTTGTGCCTAAGGTGGTGGAGTCAGCTTACAGGTGCCCCTCAATGGAGCTCTGGGCTTTCCACCCGCCTCCGTTCTGCTCAGAAGAGGAGGAAAGGTTTCACAGGTTGTGCCCTGTCCGGGCCCTGCACATGTACGTGAGTCGGACAGCTGCGTTCAGAAAAGCTGATCAGCTGTTTGTGTCCTGGGCTACTCCCCACAAGGGTAAGCCATTGTCCCGCCAGAGGCTGTCCCACTGGATTGTGGAGGCTATATCGTTGGCCTATGGGTGTAAAGGTTTGCAGGCCCCTTTGGGCCTGAGAGCTCATTCAACAAGAGGCATGGCCACTTCATGGGCCCTATTCAGGGGTGTTTCAGTGGCAGAAATTTGTGCAGCAGCGAGCTGGGCTACGCCTCACACTTTTGTGAGGTTCTACAGACTCGATGTTTCCGGACCGTCCCTGGCGCGGGCTGTGCTGGAGGTGACGGCGCCCGGGTTGGTGTGACTCTCGGTTCAATGGTATTTGGCTTCGGGAGATTCAGGCAATCCGGGAGTGGTCTATATCTCCCATAGTGAAACACCGAACGAAGTTAGAAAAAGAACTTTAGGTTACGTAATGTAACCCCGGTTCTTTGATAACAGAGTGAGGTGTTTCACCAACATGTCCCTCCTTGCGGAGACACGGAAAGAAACCTATCTGGAATGTTTTGTAAGGAGCCGGTCGACTGTGATTGTATGAGGGGGCGTGGCCCCAGCACAGTTCGACCTGTCTGTCACAGACAGACGTGGTGTCATTGGAGCTTCCATAGTTGGTCACGCCGGGGCGATTCCCATAGTGAAACACCTCACTCTGTTATCAAAGAACCGGGGTTACATTACGTAACCTAAAGTTTTCAACAATAACATTGAAGTGATATGAACAAAACTGAGAAATGTTTCTTTTTGGATGAAACAGATGTTACAAAAGTTTCCTTTTGGAGACGTCATTTGAAATTGGGGAAAAATCAGAAGTTGGAAAAAAGGTTATAAATTGCAATATATCGCAGAATATTGCAATATGTTTAAAATCGCAATAATATCGCATCGTGATGATATTGTATTGGGAGGTGTCTGGTGACGCTTAGCACCGCCCAAGACTATTGTGATTGCTTTAAAAGAAATAGCCAATAAACCAGAGCACGTTTTTTCTCCCATGCCATCAATGTTGTGTGGACTAGCCAGACCCTCCTCGGCAGCGCTGTGGAGGAAGGTCCGGCAAAGCGAGACTGACATGTACGTAACGTTACCTTGTTTTTTTCTGCCTTACAGCAATATAAAACCACATAGCTCGGATGGATGGAAACATGAACCCTCCTCACCTCTTTTCTGGACCCAGCCTTCCTTGACGACGTTCTGGTCGCTCATGGTGGCTTCTCCTCGTCCCCAGATCTCCCAGTGTGGTGACGGTGTCGGGACAGCTGTTGGGGAGGGGGGGTGGCGGGACAGCTTGTTCGGCCTTCCGTCTGACCGCCGCTCAGCCTCCCACCCTACCTGCGCCCACACCTCAGATCTGTTAACGTCTGTCCCACTCAGTCTGTAATGTCTCTCTTTCTTTTTCCCTTTTTCCCTTTTCTCTTTCCCACAATCACTTTCTCTTCCCTCTTCTCGCCCCGTCGACCCAACCTCACTTTCTCTTGCTCTCTTCGGTCTCTCCCCCCCCTCCCCTAGTCTTCCTAAAACCTCTTTTAGTTTTGTTTTTACTCCCCTCTTATTCTCCCTCCCTTCCTCCTTCCTTCTCTGACTCTCTTTCTTTTCCTCACTCCCTCGTTCTCTCACACTTCTTCTTGTTCTGGGTTCAGGCGCTCCAGCGGTGAGTCAGCCTGGAAGGAAACGGAGGCAGAGAAAGGAGAGAAGGCAGAAAACAACACACGGAGCAGGTCAGTGGATAGTTTCCTTCGCACGGCAAACACAGCAGGCCGCCACTTATTGTTCACAGCCTTAAGCACGCTTCCTGTCTCCTTACCTCCTAGCCTCCTCACACTTTTCCCTGTCTCCTTCACTAACTCCTTATTTTCCTCCCTATTAATTCCTTACCTTCCATCAGTCTTTCCCCCAACGTTTACCTCCTTTCCCTTCTTCAACTCCCTTCTTCATTTTCCCTGCCTCCGCACTAAATCCTCTTCCTCCCCCTTGCATCCTCCCTTTCCTTCCTTCTCTCATCAGTCCTTCACAAACCACTTTAACCTCAACTTTTTCCTTCCTTCTTTCTCACCTTAAATCTACATCAATCTATCATTCCCAAGCTTTGTTTCTCCTTCCCTCGTTCTCGCTTCCATCAAATAAATTGGGGCACCTCCCTCCCTCCATCTCCTCCTTCCTTCCTTCCCTTCCTCTTTCACTGGGCCCCACTTTTCTTCCCTTACCTTCATATCACCATCCCCATTTTCTCATCTTCTCATTCGACTCTCCTTCCTTCCCTAAGTCCTTACCTCCTCCCTTTTCCTTCTTTCTCTCATCAGTCCTTCAAAAATGACTCCTCCCCAAACTTTTTACCTCATCTTCTCTTCCCTTTTTCCCCTAAAATACAGTATATTTGCGTTTTCGACTGTTGGTCTTTTTGTAATGAGTATTTTTCACTACTTATTTACTTATTTAACAGTTAATTGATCAATCAATCGACAGGGATAATGAAAAAAAGAAAGCTAGTTGCAGCTTTAATAATTGTATATGCTATGGATTGTCTTATAGTCCAGTCCTATTATTGCAGCCATATTTAATGTTTAACGCCCCCCCCCCCCCAAAAAAAATGTTCCAAGCGCAGATAGGACATGAACTTAGATTGCAATTTCAAATTCGCCTTCTAACGATCACAAAAACCAATGTAATTGAGAAAAACTGTTAAATTGCACATTACGTTTTGCAAATAAACTCTTATTTTGTCTGGTGTCCAGAACAGGAATTCAAAAACAGGAAAAGTATTAAGGGAAATTTCACAGTTCAAAGTGTTTTCACTGTTGATTTTAAGCCAAGTTCAGAGGTTAGCAACAAGATGAGTTGAAACTTGCGACTTCTTGCAATGCGTTGGTCTGCAGTAGAGCCCGACCGATATATCGGTGGGCCGATATTATCAGCCGATATTAGGCATTTCCCGATATATCGATATCGGCATTTATAATGACAGATTAAAAAAATATATAAAAAAATATATGTGTGTGTGTATATATATATATATATATATATATATATATATACACACACACACACACACACACACACATACATATACACACACACACACACATATATATATATATATATATATATATATATATATATATATATATATATATATATATATATATATATATATATATACACGTGTATATATATGCATATATATTATATATGTGTTCATTCATAGTTTTGATGCCTTCAGTGAGAATCTACAAGAAACACATTGAATGAGAATGTGTAACCAAAACTTTGGCCTGTACTGTATATATACACATATGTATAATATATACAGTGTGTGTACATATACACAGTATATTGGCATATCGTATTTTTAAATAATCAAATATTCATATTGGTATCGGCCTTAAGAATCCTTTATTGGTCGGGCTCTAGTCTCAGCACTCTGAAAGCTGGTCTGAGACGGTGTATCTCCATATCATCAATGTACTTCGTTCTAACTTCTGACTTCCAGGCATTTTGTAGCTAAATATATAATTTGTTGCTACAGTTACATTTGGATTTTTTTCCACAATCGAGCAGCCCTATGTAAATGTATCTGCAATTTGCGAATCATCTATGAAATGTAACCCTGCCACAGTTTGAGACCTGCATGTAAGCAATGCTTGCAAATTGCTTTTGTGAAACTGATCCTGATCCCCTGATCAGTACTCGGAAGATGTAGAGAATTAGAAATAATTTCCATTAAAAACTACGCTCATGGGGGATTCCCTACACCCGACCTTTCTCCCATCTGTTTTCACACCTTCCCTCGTTCCCCCCGTCTACCTGACTGTCGGCGGACCACGCAGCACAGACCGCCGGGTGAACGTCAGACAGACACTGACAGCAACACCTGAACGCACCTCTGTTTTACAGCAGCTGCATCTCTTAAGTCCACAAAGTATCGCTCTCATAAAACCTTATTAAGATCACACACAGTTCACGTATGAATTATCACATCTTACAGCCAAATGACTCCTGAATTCACATAGAGACTCCAGTGCTGCTCAATAACAATATAAATATCAGGGATGTCACGATACCAAAAATCTAGTGGTCTGTACCGATACTCGATACCACGGTGTGTTAATAAAGACAAGAAAAACAAAACAATGGGCTACTTAAACATTTAATTAATCAATCAATCAATCAATCAATCAATCAATCAATCAATTAGGGCTGTGCATCTCTCCTTTATAGGACGATCTGATACGCATCTGATCAAGTCCTTAATCACACATATGGTGAGGCTTTCTCCCTCGCAAAAAAACACAGCTGTCTCTATCAACAGTAGGGGTGAGGGGTGGGGGGGGGGATCGATACAGCATAGTATCGCAATATTTTCCGTGGCAATACTGTATCGATACACAGGTGCAGTTTTCCTTTTGGGGACGTCATTTGAAATTGGGAACAATTTGACGTTGGAAAAAAAGGTAATAAATTGCAAAATATCACAGGATATCGCAATATGTTTAACTTTGTGTTGTCTTCCCGTCAAAATTGAAAGTCAATAATTTTGTTGACGCTTTTCAATCTATCTTTTTAACTTTTTCTTACGTTTTTGATGCTTTTTTTAAAGGTTTGTCACTTTTTTGAGGTTTTCAACACTACGTAACACTAACTTATTAACTTTAGTTATTTTTGGAATGTATGGTCAATAAGGAAATTATACCTAATGTTTGAGTTAGAAAAGCAGAAATTAGGAATTATTGAGACTAAAATTAAAGGAATGGATGTTGATGATAATCACAGACTGGAATATGTCAACTTTTACTCTCAATACTATTTCAAAAACACTTCAATTTGGTTTCAAATGCTATAAAATTTAATAAGACGCCCCAAAATTACCCATCAAAATCACCCCAAAGAGCGTTGTGTGGAATCAATCATGTTATTTTGGGGAATTAAAAAGAACATTGATATAGGACAGCAATTAAGGGCGCCTGGTTAGCTCACCTGGTAGAGCGGGCGCCCATATATAGAGGTTTAATCCTCGACGCAGCGGCTGCATTTGCTTTGCTGCATGACACCCCCCCCCTCTCTCTTTTCAAGTCTATCCTATACAAATAAACGCCTGAAAAAAATGCCCAAATAAAGTAATTTAAAAAAATCGCAATAATATTGTATCGCAACAAAAGTATCGTGATGATACTGCATCGCGAGGCCTCTGGTGATCCCCCCCCCCAATCGGCACCGCAGCAGCTGCGTTGGATTGACAGCAAAGCTTCAGTTAACCGATTTGTAACGTTGGAACCGAGCCATCAGCAGAATCACGGTCCATTTAAGGATTATATTTTTGGGGCTTTTTCCCTTTATTATAGTGGATAGACAGGAAAGGGTGAGAGAGAGAGAGAGAGAGAGAGAGAGAGAGAGAGAGAGAGCGAGAGAGAGAGAGAGATGGGGGATGCGCGCAGCAAAGGGCCGCAGGTGGGATTTGAACCCGGGCCGCTGCAGCCTACATGGGGTGCCCGCTCTAACTGGGTGAGCTGGAGGCCGCCCCATCTCGGTCCATTTAGACCGATGCAGGGGTCTGTGTATCGATGTGGTCGTATCTGTGGGAACACAACCGGATACCGATTCGTATCAGTGAATCTTTACACCCCTACAACCAATCAATCAATTAATTAATTACTTTATCAAAACCTGACTAGAGCTGTAAAGATGAATCGATTAGTTGTCAACTTTTAAATTAATCGCCAACTATTTTGATAATCGATTAGTCCGTTTGAGTCATTTTTTAAGACAAAAGTAAAACAATTCTTGTATTCCAGCGTGTTAAATGTGAATATTGTTCTAGTTTCTTCTCTCCTCGGGGACAGGAAACTGAATATCTTTGAGTTGTGGACAAAACAAGACGTTTGAGGATGTCGTGTTGGGCTTTTTGGGAAACACTGATCCACATGTTTCACCATTTTCTGACATTTTAGAGACCAAACAGCTAATCGATTAACTGAGAAAATATTCAACAGGTTAAATCGACTATGAAAATAATCGTTAGTTGCAGCCCTACCGCTGGCCTTTCGAAAGCGCAACCAATGAGCTAACAGCTGTCGTTACCTAGCAACGGGAAATAGCTTCCTTGCCACCCTCGATGACGAATACCTGCGCTGCGTTTTCTTCCGAAGCAACAAGCTACGAGTATTTGTAGGAAATCTGTGTATTGCTTATTGTTCTGGCTGTCAATCTAAAACACTCAATATTACTTAAACTTACTTTAGGGTTGTGGGGATGTGTGGCACAACATATTCATACAGAAATATATATATTTTTTTGCAACCGCTGTGCAGCGATTTCCCTCTGAATAAATAAGTTGTATCTTGTCTGAAGTGTATCATTCTATAACTTCAGGTGTCTTAACTTGAACTGTTTCTTTTTGGTAGTTTTCTTTTGTCCCAATGCATGGCCGTCAGACACGGAAATGATGACACATTGGGCTGGGTTAAAATAATCGATCCTTTGAGGGACTAGTTTCTCAGCAGCGGCGGAACTCCTTCCACGGTGGCCGAGGTGATATCACTCCGCCGCTGCTGTAGCCTGTGCTACCAACTACAGGGAACAAAGTATAACTATTGCAATGGGATGCAAGGGTAGTTTTATTTCTAACATTATTCTATCAACAGACATTTCCATCGATAGTCTGGCGTTATAATTTATTTGCCTTTGGTGTACCGTGGAGTGGGTAAGACTGTTTTTAATGGCAGGCTAGCAGATAGCGTTGTCTTGCGCTAGCCTAGCACCAGCAAACTCTGCAGCAGGAAGGACTGGATGAAAAGTGTTGAAAACGGTCTCCACTGATAAATAACACACTGGATAACTTGTAAAAGAAGGTCCTATGTCCAAAATTCTGAACCACCCCTTTAAAGCTACAGTGCGTAGTTTCTGACGCCCCCCGTGAGGAATTCTAAGTAATGACAACAACACTGTCGGCGCGTCCACATGATACAAGCCTTCAGTGATCGCACACACACCCTCCACTCACCCCTCCTCGATGCTAACAGCCAAGGAGGACACGGAGGAATCACAAAACATGATGGACTCCTCAGAAGAAGTCATTATCTTCACTTTGGTTTCCGCACAGAAATGTCCCCGGACGACACAATCTTCTGAACATAGTCATACTGAGAAATACAGAGTTGTGTGGAGTTGATTGGATGTGTGACTGATTTGGCAATGACTTGAATGTAACACTTATTAATCAAAAAGTTACGCTCTAAAGCTTTAAAACTCTGGGACTGCTAACTCTCCCTATTAGAGCTGGGCAATATTTCTGAAATCAGCATCACATACTTGTTAAGAGATTTTAAATAATGATATATATCACAATATGCCAAATGTATGCAAAGAGGTTCAAAACAATTAAATGTTGCACTGTTATGCATTACATGAAACCAACCTCTGCACAACTGTCATGTTTTATATACAGCTTTTCGGAAACATTATGATGAACAATAGATCTGTGAACGATAACATGTCAAGATGAAATTGTCAATATGTGACTCTGCTAAAAGTCAATGAACAATATCATAATCAAACAGCCCTACTTCCTGATAAAGTGAACAAAATACAGCGACAAACCGCCACAATACATTGTTTTTTTATGTTATAATGCATTTCTATTCCCTATATAGGTCCCTTTGAACTACATTTGTGTAGTTGTGTAAAAACGCCATGCCCATATGACTTTAAGAGGAAATGTTTTCCTGTTCAGCCTCACTAATACCACGATGATTCATAAATGATTTCTGTAATAAATCACACGCCTACTGTAACTGCTGCTCATGTTCAACTGTCCATTCTGTTTATACTTTAGCATATTCATATCTACGCCCTTACTGTCTGTTACATGTACTCTTTATATAACCCCCATACATATACACATTACTCTGCATTTCTGGTTAGATGCTTAACTGCATTTAAATGTCTCGACAACAAAGTTAAATATAGGCTAATCACAGAAATGCCAATAACATGTTCACCGTTATATGTGATAACCATTTTTCCCACTCCTATAAGTATTTTACAGGACATTTAATAAAAAATACGGGTTTCTTTCAACAAAGTCGCAGTTAAACTGACTTTTTTTTCCCACAGAGCATTTCCCCATTTCCTCACGCTAGTCTTTTCTGTACAACTGAACACACTATGGGTAATAATCCCTTTCCATTTACTCACTGTGTGAATAATCATTTGACATTTCAAGCTAAAAGAGGTCCAGGTGATGAGGACGTGGTGGACGGCAGACTGACCATGTTTCGCCGATGCACAGCTCACACCATCAGGCTGGAAAACAAATGCGAGCCCTCCAATGACAACAAAAACAATGGCTGCCAGGAGCAGCCGTTGTAAATTTCAAAAGCCGGTTGAGAGCTGCGGGCCTCGGTACCACAACACCCCCCACCCCCCGGCTGTGATTTATTGACCATGACTGGGTCCTGCACCGCACCACAGACAAACAAATACAGAAACAACAGCTTTTGTTTCAAGGGCGTGTGGTGTCATTATCTTGTTACATAACAATATTTACTTGGCGTGCTCCGTTATATTTTAATGGGCGAGACGCGAATAAATGTCTAGCAGTGACTTTTGTGCCGAGTAGTCGCTGTTTGCGGCCATAAAAGAAAATAGCCGGCTCCCAGGGTGTGAAATGGCCGGGTCGGGGGGAGACGTTTGTGTATAAACCAGGCTGGCCTGTGAAGATGGTTAGCATAGCAAGCTGGCTAACTGACAGGCGGCGGAGCTGTGGTGTTATTTCCATGTTTGTGATGAAACTACCCCGCGGTTTATCGGTTTTATGTATGTATCTCGGGACAGAGAAGCGACGCTGTGTTTCTGAAGGGATGGGAGACCCGGGGAGGAGGAGGAGAGGAGGGAGAGGAGAAGGAGAGAGGGGGGAGAAATGAGGAGGTTGGGGGTGTCGTTCATCACGGAGATGGGCCGACGCCAGACGGACGGTACCGTTACCATACCGTTACTAGCCCTCCCATCTCTTCTGCAGCAGCATCCCGGCGCCGCATCCCTCCCAGCCTGACGAATGACGAAGAAGCGGCAGCGGCAGCGGCAGCGGTAGCGGTAGCGGTAGCGGTAGCGGTAGCGGCAGCGGCAGCGGCAGCGGCAGCGGCAGCCAACGGCAGCCAACGGCAGCTAGCTAAGATGCTAACCTCCACTCCCATCCGCTCTGGGCTCGACACAAACCCGCTCACCGTGCCCCCAAAACGACGACCCCCACCCCGCCTCCTCCTTCCTCTCCATATTCCTATAATCAATTCATACTTCCACTCACAACACGTTATATCATATTAAACTAATTATTTCACCTGGTAGTCGAATAATGACAAGGATGCCCCCCTCCTCCTCCTCCCCCTCCTCCTCCTCTATGGGCACTGGAGCATCCAACGGAGTAACGTCCCTCAGTGGTGAAAACCGGAGGAGGACAGCGATGCATCCATAGCCGCTGATGCCGAGTCCAGACCGTGGAAGCCGAAAAAAGAAGGGTTTTGTGTGTGTGTGTGTCCCAGACAGACGAGAGACTGCGGCGGCAGACAGACACACGGACAGACAGATAGATCCGCTCGGCTCCTGCTCCCTCCGCGGCTCCGCCAGGAAACCTCGCTCGGCTCCAAGTCGGCACGTCACGTTCAGCCTGGGAGGACTCCTGCTGCATTCACGGACTGTCGGAAATACGGGGGTTCATAAGGTTCATGCGAACCGAGCCAGCTGTGAGATGTGACTTGGCAGTGGTGGAACAAGTACGCAGATCCTTTACTTAAGTAAAAGTACTGATCCAAAACAAAACTGAAAAGAATATTTATTTAAATCAATTGAACAATTGTTTTATAAAATAGTCGGAAAAAACATCCTTTTCTCCTAGAGCCAACAGCGACTTATTGAAATTACTAAAATAGTCACGTCAACAGTCCAAAATCAAAATATAATAAATTTAGAAGGATTTAAAACAGAGGTAAGCGACCAATCTTCACATTTCAGATGCTGGAATCAGAGATTGTTTTTGAATTTTGGCTGACCATCTAATCGACTTAATACATTTTAATTAAGTGCCTTGATTTGCTGTACGTCTCTTACCATGTCTGTAACAGTATGTTGCTTTATCATGGGAAGGGGGACTTTACGGGGGTACCTGAATGCAGCATCTCTCTCCTCATGGCATCGAGGGCTTTTGTTGGTCCCCGGCTTTTGTCTTTCTCTCTCTCTCTCTCTCTCTCTCTCTCTCTCTCTCTCTCTCTCTCTGAGTCCAGATTCACTTCAGTTATAATTTACTTCCGTCTGTTCCACAGCAGATATCAGCTCCTATTTATTTAACCACTTAACACTCAAACCAACCACGTGGATTTTTCTGCCCCTAGACAAATTCATTTTTTCCCTAGACTTTTATACTGTTATTAATTTACCCAGGCTTACCTAAATGTATAGCAGAACCCCCTCCTCCCCAGCCTTCCTGTGAATGGATGCTTTGTTTGAGGATACTGGTCCCAGTCTGGCTGCAGGCCGATAGACGGGACTGCTGCTGCAGTCTGTAAAATAACAATTCAGTCCAACTCTGCCAGGTTCGACTATGAAATCAACAGTTTGTGGATATGCAGGAGTGTCAGCTGACTGTCAACACCTCACAAATATTGCCCTGCATGACACAAAACATTACAAGAAAAAAACATACAAAGGAAATCCAACAATATCAGGAATAATAATGAGAAAGAATAATGGGAAATAAAAGTGGACCTAAATGTTCACCTTTAAAGTTTATGAGCTTAACCATTGATTCACTCATCTACTAACATCCATTTGAATATTTTTTAAGAGCCTCACATGGCAAATATTGATATAGTATGTGATTCATTTACATTAATTCAACACAAAGCATGTCATTAATTTGATTTCTTCTCATTTTCAAATAGCTTGACAGCCCTTTATATAGGCTACATATAATCTTATGGACACTTTGGTGCCAAGTGTATTTAATAAAAACTAGGGCTGCACAATACAAGGAAAATATGTGATACGCGATAACGTTGAATATCGCGATAACGATATTACTTGCGATAAATTAACAGACATTAAAATGTACTCAGTTCTGCATTTCTGCTGCTTTAAGTATTCTTTTACAATACAACAAATCGCTTGTTGAATTTAAAATAAATCATTTCTAACATTGTTTTATTGAACATATTAAACATTAAGCTGATAATAACAGTCACCACTAAAAAAGAATGACAGTTACACTTAAAAAATGCAGTTTCTACTGATATTTTCTTTCAACTAACACAAAAAATCTAGTATTGTCCAGTGCGATATGTCGCAACCTTTCGCGATATCTATATTGCGCAAGTTAATATCACAATGACCATAAAAAACAATGTATTGTGCAGCCCTAATAAAAACAAACTCTAACCTGTATGGAAGTCATTATACTGTAAATGATGATATTTCTTGTAAACGAGGAGTTTTCTGATGGTGCATAGATGATTTTCTTTCACTCATCATTTTGAAAAACACCAACGTGGCGTTCAATGTCCAAATTCTCTGATTTAGTTCAGTTAAAGAAGGAAAGAAATTCATATGATTGTACAGGGGTTAAAAATGCCCTGGCATTGATTAAAACCATAGGCCTATATAAAGACAAATGGTTTTCTGTGTGTGTGTGTGTGTGTGTGTGTGCGTGTGTGTGTGTGTTTGTGTGTGTGTGTTCTACATACACAATAAAGACTTTCTTAAAAAGGAAAAGACAACATTTATTACTCTACTGTCACGTGTAAACCAATCTGGACCAATCACAAGTGTGTGTGTGTGCGTGTGTGTGTGTGTGTGTGTGTGTGTGTGTGTGTGTGTGTGTGTGTGTGTGTGTGTGTGTGTGTGTGTGTGTGTGTGTGTGTGTGTGTCTTCTTCATACACAATAAAGACTTTCTTAAAAAGAAAAAGACAACATTTATTACTCTACTGTCACGTGTAAACCAATCTGGACCAATCACAAGTGTGTGTGTGTGTGTGTGTGTGTGTGTGTGTGTGTGTGTGTGTGTGTGTGTGTGTGTGTGTGTGATCATGGTTACCAGGGTCAGTTTGCTCTGATGTCAGACGGCAGTGTTGGGTTTCTCTGTCCTGGATCTCCTGCAGCGAAAACATCTGAAGAGAAGAGAAGACAAACTTATATTAAAAATAAAAAGGAGAGGACAGTTTTGTAGCTTTAATGATCCAGTTATCTCCTTCAAAATAAAAGATCCCAGGTCAGCCGAGGAGGGGACGTCGCTCTCATCTGCAGGTGAGACAGCTGTCCTGCAGGTCTTTCCAGCTGATAGAGGATGGTGGGATTTATGGGACATTTTGAAGAGCAGAAATAGCAAATTACAAAACAAGCTCGTTATTATCCCAGATCCTAGAAAAATTAATTTTGTCACGTTAACAGTAAAAACACTGAGGCTTGAATGTTGTGTCTCTTGGTTTTAAAGTCTAATTACATGTCATGTTGATCCTGACTTGATATGTATGTACAGAGGAGAGAAGAAACTAGATGGTGACAGTAAAACTTCCTGCTAATGCACAGACATTTACAGTAATAATACAATAATATTATGGTTGGTCCACTTTTTTAAAGGTTAGGCAAATGTAAAAAAGAACGTAAGGGGAACGTTCTCTAAAAGTTGCAACGTTAGGTTAACATTAGGGGAACGTTAGGGGAACGTTGTCTAAAGGTTGTAACGTTAGGTTAACGTTAGGGGAACATTAGGGGAACGTTAGGGGAACATTAGGGGAACGTTAGGGGAACATTAGGGGAACATTAGGGGAACATTAGGGGAACATTAGGGGAACATTAGGTTAACGTTAGGGGAACATTAGGGGAACGTTAGGGGAACGTTCTCTAAAGGTTGCAACGTTCGGATAACATTAGGGGAATGTTCTCTAAAGGTTGCAACGTTAAGGGAACGTTCTCTAAAGGTTGCAACATTAGGAAAACATTAGGGGAACATTAGGGGAACATTAGGGGAGCGTTCTCTAAAGGTTGCAACGTTAAGGGAACGTTCTCTAAAGGTTGCAACATTAGGAAAACATTAGGGGAACATTATGGGAACATTAGGGGAACATTAGGGGAGCATTCTCTAAAGGTTGCAACGTTAGGGGAACGTTATCTAAAGGTTGCAACGTTAGGATAACATTAGGGGAACATTATGGGAACATTAGGGGAACATTAGGGGAGCGTTCTCTAAAGGTTGCAACGTTAGGGGAACGTTCTCTAAAGGTTGCAACGTTAGGATAATGTTAGGGGAACGTTATCTAAAGGTTGCAACGTTAGGATAATGTTAGGGGAACGTTATCTAAAGGTTGCAACGTTAGGATAACATTAGGGGAACATTAGGGGAACATTAGGGGAGCGTTCTCTAAAGGTTGCAACGTTAGGGGAACGTTAGGCTATCTAAAGGTTGCAACGTTAGGGGAACGTTATCTAAAGGTTGCAACGTTAGGATAACATTCGGGGAACGTTCTCTAAAGGTTGCAACGTTAGGATAATGTTAGGATAACGTTAGGATAATGTTAGGATAACGTTAGGGGAACGTTCTCTAAAGGTTGCAACGTTAGGATAACATTAGGGGAACGTTCTTTAAAGGTTGCAACGTTAGGATAACGTTAGGATAACGTTAGGATAACGTTAGGATAATGTTAGGATAACGTTAGGGGAACGTTCTCTAAAGGTTGCAACGTTAGGATAACGTTAGGATAACGTTAGGATAACGTTAGGATAACGTTAGGATAACGTTAGGATAACGTTAGGGGAACGTTCTCTAAAGGTTGCAACGTTAGGATAACGTTCGGGGAAAGTTCTCTAAAGGTTGCAACGTTAGGATAACGTTAGGGGAACGTTCTCTAAAGGTTGCAACGTTAGGATAAGCCATGTCTGGTGAACATTTGGGGCTCAGCCAGAACCTAGAAAGATCCAAGACAAGGGCATGGCCCATTTACAGCAGCTACTATTTTTCAATCCATTTGATAATAGAATGCGTAAAAATATGAACGTGTATTACAACAAATCATCCTGTAGAGCCTAGATCCTGTTTGGTATCTAACTGTTCTCCATCTGTCTTCATCATTCTAAAAAACAAACTTCATTTTTCACTCCTGCTCCCAAAAAGTTGATGTTACTATTTCTAAGTTACGTAATTGTTTGGTGCATTCATAATATTAAAACATAATTTTGTTATACTATGTTCGAACAGAGTTAACAGAATGAATGGTACACAACAATATTGCAGTTGACTATTGGTGCTTTCACAAAATATTTATACAATGAATGTTTTTGATAAATAATCATCAGTAATGTGGATATAATGAATAAATGGCAAATCATTGAAAAGCTACAACAGTCTGGTGAGTTCAGAAAATCACTTATTCCACATTACGATATTACATATCCAAAATCTAAGACAATATCTAGTCTTATATCGCGATATAAGACTATATATTGTGATATAAGACTAGATATTGTCTTATATCACAATATCAATGTGATATCGATATATGGCCTAGCTCTAATTTGCTCCACTGATTTTCCAGTTAAGTCAGAGGGGAAATCACACAAAAATTTAATTATTTTAAAAAACCTAAAAGATTCAAGAGGAAAAAAAACCCTGAGTGTAGGTTGTGTAACTGATTTTCTGCATTTGAACTCATCTCAGTATTAGGTCTGTTTATCTTGGACTTTTTCTTGTTCCTTTAACTTGCTATTCAACATTTTCTGCATGTCTAATACAACACAACATGGCTAACCATCTATAAGCTCACTGGCAGTCTCTAGTGGCCACCATCCTCCATTACACAGCAACATGTGAAAGAGAAGCAGATCAGACTCAGCACGGCTACAAATGCAATGGTTGTCCATATGTTGACGTTGGGAAATGTCCCTAAAACAATTTCCCCTGTGAAAACATGCACATTAAAGAACATTTTATGTATTGTATGTGTATCAGGAAGCTATTAAAGGTTTAGTACAAGAGCTATATGTATGTTCCATAGAAATCCAAAGAGGCCCCATTACTCTGTCACATACAATATCACTCTTATTTTAAACATATTGCAATGTATTTATTACATCTTTTTCCAAATGCTAATTATGTCCCCAAAGTCAAAAAAATGGGATTGTCATGCAGACCAACGGACCAACACATGCATTTAATATCAGATTGATACTTGGCATCGGTATTGCCACAGAAAATATTTGAATACTATGCTGTGTTGATTTTTTCCCACATCCCAATATAACCTCCAGGGAACCCTCGTACCTGAGCTGCTGTGTGTGGTGTGGTCTCTGTCTCTGGACTCCCCCTCCAACCCTCCTCGGACCAGGTCTTGGTCTTGGTGTGCCTCGTCAGCGATGGCAGGATCTGGTGTAGCTCTGCGGCTGCATGAATTCAGAGAGCACGAGGACTGCAGACAGCCAGATGACTTAACACCAAAGTGAGGAGTCTTTCTTTAATAAAAATGATATTGAGTCTTGGGCTGAAACCAGCAATTATTTTAATTGTTGAATAATCTGACTGTTATTTTTTAGGATAGAATAGTTGTTTGTTCTATAAAATGTCAGAAAATATTGAAAAATGTGGATCAGTGTTTCCCAACAAGCCCAAGATGACGTCCTCAAATGTCTGGTTTTGTTCACAAGTCAAAGATCTTCAGTTTACTGTCACAGAGGAGAGAAGAAACTAGATGGTGACAGTAAAACTTCCTGCTAATGCACAGACATTTACAGTAATAATACAATAATATCATGGTTGGTCAACTTTTTTAAAGGTTAGGGGAATGTAAAAAAGAACATTAGGGGAACGTTCTCTAAAGGTTGTAACGTTAGGTTAACGTTAGGGGAACATTAGGGGAATGTTGTCTAAAGGTTGTAACGTTAGGTTAACGTTAGGGGAACATTAGGGGAACGTTCTCTAAAGGTTGTAACGTTAGGTTAACGTTAGGGGAACATTAGGGGAACGTTGTCTAAAGGTTGTAACGTTAGGTTAACGTTAGGGGAACATTAGGGGAACGTTGTCTAAAGGTTGTAACGTTAGGTTAACGTTAGGGGAACATTAGGGGAACGTTGTCTAAAGGTTGTAACGTTAGGTTAACGTTAGGGGAACATTAGGGGAACGTTAGGGGAACATTAGGGGAACGTTGTCTAAAGGTTGCAACATTAGGGAAACGTTCTCTAAAGGTTGCAGCGTTAGGTTAACGTTAGAGGAACATTAGGGGAACGTTAGCTAAAGCTTGCAACGTTAGAGGAACGTTAAGAGAACGTTCTCTAAAGGTTGGAATGTTAGGGGAACGTTCTGAGAATGTTCAATGTAACCAAAAACTAACGTTCCCACAACGTTAAGGAAATGTTCCGATCAACCAAAACACAACGAAACCTAACCTTCAGGAAGCGTTCCCACAACAAAAAACGAACGTTCCCAGAACGTTCTGAGAACCAAAGATTGTTAGCTGGGTAGAACATATTCACATCCGCTCCACCTCCTTCCCCTATAAAGACTTGTGTATAAACCCTAAAAACTGGAAGTGCAATAGCATAACGGACATAGTGCCACCTCATCATGTTGACTTATCTTGATTGTTATAATTCTGTCTGGGTGTGATTTAACGGTCGTATTGAAAGCTGTGTTTGGTTGTGAAAACAATGACAATTACGATCTTTTCTATTCTACATTTAAGAAGCTGGAAAAATAATTTTTCACTTGTTTTAATGAAAAATGACTCAGTTGATTCATCGATTTATCTAAATAGTTGGTGATTCAGTTCATTCTTGAGTAATTGATTCATCTTTGCAGCTCTAACTTAGTCCTTTGACTTCTGTTACAAAAGTGGCATGTGATGCGTGCATTCTGCGTGATGAGGACTTTGTATATTTACATTATTTTTTAAATTCCTTTCTCTTACAGATCGTCTCGTTTGGGGACAGATGTACGTGGATTATATCCAGGACAGCTGGGTAGAGTCCATATTGTCCACTCAAAGGATTGTGGGTAAGGCTATGTGTGAATCACTGCTCAGTCTGCCAAAAACAATCTTATTCTTTCATACTCTTACTTAGAAATATATAAATCTTAAGTAAAACATTGAATGAAGGACTAAGGACTAAGGTAATGGGGTAATTTTAAGTGTATTGATACTTTTACTTATTTAAGTACTTGCCTAAAAAGTAAATGTTGGTTAAAGCTTTAGTGCGAAATTGTTTGATATTAATGTCAATTAATTAACGTCTGCTACATTCAAGCCATTGCTGGAGTTGGGTTTAGGAGAAGAAGAACGGGACAGTTGGGTTTAGGAGAAGAAGAACGGGACAGTTGGGTTTAGGAGAAGAAGAACGGGACAGTTTGGTTTAGGAGAAGAAGAACGGGACAGTTGGGTTTAGGAGAAGAAGAACGGGACAGTTGGGTTTAGGAGAAGAAGAACGGGACAGTTGGGTTTAGGAGAAGAAGAACGGGACAGTTTGGTTTAGGAGAAGAAGAACGGGACGGTTGGGTTTAGGAGAAGAAGAAGAACGGGACAGTTTGGTTTAGGAGAAGAAGAACGGGACAGTTGGGTTTAGGAGAAGAAGAACGGGACAGTTGGGTTTAGGAGAAGAAGAACGGGACAGTTGGGTTTAGGAGAAGAAGAACGGGACAGTTTGGTTTAGGAGAAGAAGAACGGGACGGTTGGGTTTAGGAGAAGAAGAAGAACGGGACGGTTGGGTTTAGGAGAAGAAGAAGAACGGGACGGTTGGGTTTAGGAGAAGAAGAATGGGACGGTTGGGTTTAGGAGAAGAAGAATAACGGGACAGTTTGGTTTAGGAGAAGAAGAACGGGACGGTTGGGTTTAGGAGAAGAAGAAGAACGGGACAGTTTGGTTTAGGAGAAGAAGAACGGGACAGTTGGGTTTAGGAGAAGAAGAACGGGACAGTTGGGTTTAGGAGAAGAAGAACGGGACAGTTGGGTTTAGGAGAAGAAGAACGGGACAGTTGGGTTTAGGAGAAGAAGAACGGGACAGTTTGGTTTAGGAGAAGAAGAACGGGACGGTTGGGTTTAGGAGAAGAAGAAGAACGGGACGGTTGGGTTTAGGAGAAGAAGAATGGGACGGTTGGGTTTAGGAGAAGAAGAAGAACGGGACGGTTGGGTTTAGGAGAAGAAGAAGAACGGGACAACCCCTCCACCACCCCAGCCAACCTCTTTACGCAGAATTTAGGTCTTTCATACCACTCACTACTGCTGCTGTGTTAGGGTTGTTCATGAGAATGCGATGCATTGTGGCTGTTAATTTCTATTTAATTGAAATAGCCAGCATACATTTGGGGGTGGCAGTAGCCCAGTCTGTAGAGCGTTGGGTTGGGAACCGGATGGTCGCCGGCTCAAGTCCCCATGCGGACCAAAGTACGGAGTGTGGATAGGTGGCTGCAGAGATGCCACTTCATCTCTTGCGCACTGCCATGTGCTCTTGAGCAAGGCACCATACCCTCAACCGCTCAGGGCGCTGGTCCAGCTGGCATTTGTGCGTGAACAGGTCCTGACTAGCATGTGTGTGTATTTCAGGCCTGTGTGATTACTAACAAAAAGTGTACACAGAGTGTAAATTGTAATTTCCACACTATATATAATAAATAGATAATAGATTCTAGATTTTCTGGCCGTATTGTGTTGGACAGACAGACGACGTATAAAAACATGTCAACATGTAATTTTAATTAAAACAATCACAATAAAATGTTTCACTTTGCCTCTTAACGTGCTGCAGTTTTCCCAGTGGACGCTCTCAGTCCCTCCGCGGGTGTCCTGACCCTCCGTGTGGAAACCACCAGCAGAGTTTTGACGTCCGGACCCTGAGAGCGCTGTCTGTCCTCCGTCAGGGCCCGGCTGTCCTGGACCAGCGCCCCCCTCAGACGGCCTACCGGGAGCACTTCCAGTCTCCTCTCTTTCGCAGTAGTTCAGCACATGGTGCTTTCAATGACAGATGAGGATGGACATATTCTCCACACACACACACACACACACACACACACACACACACACACACGGAAGTCATACTCTGATGTTTCTAATCAGTGGTGGAAGAAGTATTCAGAACTATAAAGAAAGTACAAATAGTACTAACACAGTGTAGAAATATTCTGTTCTGTTACAATTCAAAGTCCTGCATTCAAAACTTTACTTAAGTAAAAGTACATGGAGCTAGATTTGTTTCTTTATTACATGCGAGATAATAAATGATCTGAGAGAATACTCTTAAAAAAATACTATACATTTTTTGCTATCAGTTTGAACTTTTTGAGGGAAACAGGTTTCGTAGCTTCAGCGAGACGTCTTTCTAATTACGTATTTTCACAGTTTTATACTTCAACAGTTTAACAATAAACTGAGACTATCTTGACCAGAGGTGTAGCACCAAATTCTGGACCCTGTAGAAAGGCATTTTCTATGGGCCCCTCCCCACATCCACAGGGATTCATTCTAGCATCTTTTTGGGTCCTCCTCACATGAGGGCCCTGGGTCCCCTTTTTCCCCCCAGACAGACGCCCCTGTTCTTCCATCTTCATCCGCTTATCCGTTATCGGGTCTTGGGGGCAGCAGCTCCAGCAGGGAACCCCAAACTTCCCTTTCCCGAGCCACATCAACCAGCTCCGGCTGGGGGATCCCGAGGCGTTCCCAGGCCAGGTTGGA
This sequence comes from Percina caprodes, assembly GCA_013375575.1. Lineage (NCBI taxonomy): Eukaryota > Metazoa > Chordata > Actinopteri > Perciformes > Percidae > Percina > Percina caprodes. The sequence goes on along the minus strand of JABXJD010000177.1, from coordinate 276,328 downwards.
GATTTAATCCCTCCACCTAGTCCTGGGTCTTCCCCGAGCCCTCCTCCCAGCTGGACATCCCTCCACCTAGTCCTGGGTGTTCCCCGAGGCCTCCTCCCAGCTGGACGTCCCTCCACCTAGTCCTGGGTCTTCCCCGAGGCCTCCTCCCAGCTGGACGTCCCTCCACCTAGTCCTGGTCCTTCTCACCCGATCTCTAAGGGAGACGCCAGCCCCCCCCATCCTGAGGAAACCTATTTTGGGCGCTTGTACCCTGGATCTCATTCTTTCGGTCATGTTCTTGACTTGCGAAATTATCTATTACACTGAAGAACATCATATGTGTAATAAATGGCTCAATTTAAACAGGATCAAAGTTAAGGTCCCATGGCGGTCCACCGGAAAGGGACTGTATGGACTAGCCAGACCCTATGATTCTGAGCACTTTTAGTTATAAAATCATCAGGTTTTACAAAAAAACAAATAATAATAAAATAATAAAAACTATTTGGTGTATAAAACCTGTACAGTATAGCAAAAAGGGGGGGCAGTATTCACTCCGTAGGGAGTTGGGTTGGGAACCGGAGGGTCACAGGTTCAAGTCCCCATATGGACCAAAAGTTGTGTGGATTGGTGGCTGGAGAGATGCCACTTCACCTCCTGGGCACTGCCAGGTGCTCTTGAGCAAGGCATCGTACCCCCACCCGCTCAGGGCGCTGGTCCAGCTGGCAGCCCCCCACTCTGACATCTCTCCATTACTGCATGTATAGGTCCTGAGCATGTGTGTGTGATTACTAACAAAGTGTGTACGCAGAGTGTAAATTGTAATTTCCCCACTAATAAACAAATTAAATTAAAAATAACATTTTTAAAAGACATGAAAGACAGTTCAGAGGAGGTTCAGGTCCTAAAAGGGTTCTCGTGTGTCACGGCTTGTTTATCTTCCTGTTGCCTCCTTTGTTCATCCTCTACCTCTTTTTTTAGTCCTGTGTTCTCGTGTTTCAGTGTTTCAGTGTCTGATGGTCTGATGGTCTGATGGTCTGATGGTCTGATGGTCTGATGGTCTGCTTCTGTCTGGCTCTCAGTGTGTCTTCCTATAATTCCCTCCAGTGTGTTTGCATTTTCTTTTGTTGTCTGCTTGTTTTCTTTTGTTGTATTTTTTTGGATTCATCTTTTCGTTATTAAAGCTGGCTTTGTGTTCTTACCACCGGTCTACTGACTGTCCTCCCTTTTTGTTTTTAAATCTCTTAACGGGCTGGCACCATCATATTTATCTGATATGCTGATTTTGAACACTCCAGTCAGAGCACTTAGGTCCGCTGACCAGCTGCTTTTAGACCCAGATCCAGACTGTGACCCAGAGGGGACCGAGCTTTTTCAGTGGCAGGTCCTAAGCTCTGGAACTCTCTTCCTCTCAACATTGGAGCAGCTTCCTCTATTTAGAGCTTTAAATCACTTTTAACCCTCATGTTGTCCTCGGGTCAAATTGCCCCGTTTTCCTATATCAATGTTCTTTTTAATTCCCCAAAATAACATGATTGATTCCACACAACGCTCTTTGCCAAGTACAAATCTCTACTTTCATTAATTTTGGGGCGTATTATTCAATTTTATAGCATTTGAAACCAAATTGAAGTGTTTTTGAAATAGTATTGAGAGTAAAAGTTGACATATTCCAGTCTGTGATTATTATCAACATCCATTCCTTTAATTTTAGTCTCAATAATTCCTAATTTCTGCTTTTCTAACTCAAACAGTAGGTATAATTTCCTATAAATGAGGTTTATTGACCATAAATTCCAAAATTAGCTGTAAAACTAAAGTTAATAAGTTAGTGTTACGTAGTGTTGAAAACGTAAAAAAAGCTGACAATCATTGAAAAAAAGCATCATAAGTGTTGAAAAAAAAGGGACAAAAACATAAGAAAAAGTTAAAAATATCAATAAAAAGCATCAAGAAAAGTGTTGATTTTCAATTTTGACCCGAATATAATACAAGGGTTAAAAACTCCTCTTTTTGGCTTTTAACATAAGCTGAGCTGTAACATTTAATGTTATTGTTTTGAGTAAAGTTTTTATCTGTTTTCTGTTTTTATTCTTTTTATTCTGTTTTTATCTATATTTGTACAGCACTTTGGGGCAGTAGTGACTGCTATAGAAAAAAACTTTGACTTTGACCTTGACCTCTCAAACCCTGACAGTATACAATCAAATACAGATCAAAATAATCATTTTGAGCTTTTATATTGCTGAGTCAGTCATCACCATTTGTAGAAATCTGAGAAACAAGCTTACTTAAAATATGAAATTAATTTGCTCCAGTTTCACAAACTTTAATAGTTTGAATTATGTTTTTGGGGAATTTTTAGACTTAGACCGACTCAGACTTCTTTTTATTAACCCTTTTGGGATGAAGGGATTAACCCTCGTGTTGTCTTCCCGTCAAAATTGAAAATCAACACTTTTGTTGATGCTTTTTATCGATGTTTTATAACTTTTTTCTTACATTTGTCCCTTTTTTCAACACTTTTGACACTTTTTTTCAATGTTTAACACTACGTAACACTAACTTATTAACTTCGGTTTTGCAGTTATTTTTGGAATTTATGGCCAATAAAGCTAATTTATAGGAAATTATACCTAATGTTTGAGTTAGAAAAGCAGAAATTAGGAATTATTGAGACTAAAATTAAAGGAAGGGATGTTGATGATAATCACAGACTGGAATATGTCAACTTTTACTCTCAATACTATTTCAAAAACACTTCCATTTGTTTTCAAATGCTATAAAACTGAATAAGACGCCCCAAAATTAATGAAAGTAGAGATTTGTACTTGGCAAAGAGCGTTGTGTGGAATCAATCATGTTATTTTGGGGAATTAAAAAGAACATTGACATAGGAATGTCACCATGAAGAGTTTAAAAACTTGCCTTCTTTTGTTTGACAGCGACAACACGCCTCACATTAACCTCTGCCTTCATGCACTCTCACCGACACTCAATGTTACAACACTGTAACTTGCTTTACTACATTTCAGTTTTTTAATCACTACGTTTTGGCATGCATCGCCCACCTGTTTTGTGGCCGGTTGTAACATCTACAGTGGTGTGAAAAAGTGTTTGCCCCCTTCCTCATTTCCTGTTCCTTTGCATGTTTGTCACACTTAAGTGTTTCGGAACATCAAACCAATTTAAACAATAGTCAAGGACAACACAAGTAAACACAAAATGCAATTTGTAAATGAAGGTGTTTATTATTAAAGGTGAAAAAAAATCCAAACCATCATGGCCCTGTGTGAAAAAGTGATTGCCCCCCCTTGTTAAAACATACTATAACTGTGGTTGTCCACACCTGAGTTCAATTTCTCTAGCCACACCCAGGCCTGATTATTGCCACACCTGTTCACAATCAAGGCATCACTTAAATAGGAGCTGCTTGACACAGTAAGGTCCACCAGAAGATCCTTAAAAGCTACACATCATGCCGAGACCCAAAGAAATTCATACACTTTTTCACACCACTGTATCTGAAACAAGACAAAACAAGCAGTTTAATTTTTCTTTTTTCTTTTTTTTAAAGTTAACGTACAAATCAAACTTAAAAAGTAAGTTTCAGTCAAGATATAAAGGAAATTAAGTACACAAATTGAAATTTATTATGAATGTAATCACATAATTTGTAATGAGTAGTCTGGTGCATTCTAAAAGGGAGATATCCAAAATAACTGAGTCAAGTGAACATGTCTATAAAATACAAAAAATATACTTAAGCCCCTCTGCTTCTGCTTTTCAACACTTTATGCAAAGCCTGTCAGACCCCCCCCCCCACCCCCCCGCGCTTGGAAAATGTACTCAGTTACGTAGGAAAAGTATTGTCACGTTAAAACATTCCTTTTGAAACTGGAGACCGTTTTCATTGTGCCCTTTGTGCGTCAGACCTCCTGTAAACATGCATGATGAGGGTTCACTTCCCAAACATACGTTTGAATCATGTTACAACAAAAGAAAATGACCAAACTATACGAACCGGTTAGCCTTCTCCTGCCATCTGGCTCAGTGTTGGGCAACCCAACCAAATAACCCCCCCCTTACTCCTTTATATTCCCCCCACACTCATATTATACATCTAAGAGTGGAACAACTTAAGCTGAACCATATTGTAGAAAACTCCCTGCAGAGTTGCTTATTGTTCTTTATTTCATTATCTGTCTTCATTATGTACATTTTATATTTATATATTCTGTATTTCTTTATGTTACAGTAAACCACACACACACACACACACAAACACTCTTGCAGAATCGTGTAATGCAAGCAACAAGCACTGTATTCAATGCTGGATCTGGGTGGCAATAAATCCATTGAACTAAAACCGAAGGTTGCAGCAACTCTCTTACTGGAGTACATAGCCAGCTCGGGGTGGCGCCAGTGATAACGTACACGGACTTCACACATATGTTTAACATTGTTAAATGTCATGCCCCCAAATATTTATACTCTAATGTAACCATGGTCCACACGCAGTAGTCATAATATTAGGACCAGCATCCGCTCCTGCATGGCTCTTAGAGCTAATATTGACATTACAAATTCTTCTTTTACACTGGTATAAAGTAATGGAATAGTTGGCCTACTGCTACTAAACTCCTATCATCACACAGGATTTTTAAAAGACCGGTCAAGGACGGGGTGGTGGTTCCCCTCTTCAAAAAGAGGGACCAGAGGGTGTGTGCCATTTACAGGGGTATCACACTTCTCAGCCTCCCTGGTAAAGTCTACTCCAAGGTGCTGGAAAGGAGGGTTCGGTCAATAGTCGAACCTCGGGTGGAAGAGGAACAATGCGGATTCCGTCCTGGCCGTGGAACGACGGATCAGATCTTCACTCTCGCAAGGATCTTGGAGGGGGCCTGGGAGTATGCCCAACCAGTCTACATGTGTTTTGTGGATCTGGAGAAAGCGTACGACCGGGTCCCCCGGGAGACACTGTGGGAGGTGCTGTGGTAGTATGGGGTGAGGGGGTCCCTGCTCAGGGCCATCCAATCCCTGTATGACCAAAGCGAGAGCTGTGTCCGGGTTCTCGGCAGTAAGTCGGACTCGTTCCAGGTGAGGGTTGGCCTCCGCCAGGGCTGCGCTTTGTCACCAATCCTGTTTGTAGTATTTATGGACAGGATATCAAGGCGTAGTCGGGGAGGTGCTGCAGTTTGGTGGGCTCAGGATCTCATCGCTGCTTTTAGCAGATGATGTGGTCCTGATGGCGTCATCGGTCTGTGACCTTCAGCACTCACTGGATCGGTTCGCAGCAGAGTGTGACGCAGCTGGGATGAGGATCAGCACCTCTAAATCTGAGGCCATGGTTCTCAGCAGGAAACCGATGGAGTAGCTTCTTCAGGTGGAGAATGAGTCCTTACCCCAAGTGAAGGGGTTTAAATACCTTGGGGTCTTGTTCGCGAGAGAGGGGACCATGGAGCAGGAGATTGGTGCTGTGTTGTTTTTCAGACAAGAGCAGTGACCAGTGCTAGTCGGTGCTAGTTAGTGTCTGTTTGCTCACAGGGCTCTAGGGCGCAAGAAATATTTTTCCTCCAGGTCGCATCCGCTGCCTCTCCACAAACAAAGCAATGTTGTTTATATGAATATGGTTTAATTTTACGTTACATGACCCATTTCTTCTGTAAATCCGTTTCTTGTGTTTGGCTCTCTCCTCTTACTCTCCGTGCAGCCCGCCCCCCATTCCCTCACACAGGCTCTGTCGGTACACAATCCGTTCTGCGCATGTGCAATATGTTCGCGCATCCGCAGATGATGTCATGATGAACGCAGATTTACGACACTGCACGATCTGTTCCCATAGACAGTTAAAGAAAGTCTGTTCGCCTCCACCGGAAAGCTAACGTTAGCTTAGCTAACAGCTAATTTGTCTAACCACTAGCTGAGACAGCATGTAAAAGACCCTCAAAAGTTAAAATAACCGTTTAAATATATAACAGCTGTTACGTCAGTTCTACTTTACGTTGTTCTCATTTCAAATAAAATCCCTCAATACTTGTCGTCATTATTACTGTAAAGTCTTAATTTAGCTGGAGCTGCTTTTCCCGCTGTTTAGTTTGAGTAACGTTATTTTAGGCTGAATCAAGCTGTCAGCTAGCGGTTAGCCGAATTAGCTGTTAGCTAAACTAGCGTCGTTAGCTTTCCGGTGGAGGCTAACGGCAGACCGCTACTGTGGAACAGATCGTGCAGTGCCGTAAATCCTCGTACATCGTGATTATCATATGCGCGTGCGCGAACATATTGCACATGCGCAGGACGGATCGTGCAGGACGGATCGTGCATGCAGGACGGATCGTGCAGGACGGATCGTGCATGCAGGACGGATCGTGCAGGATGGATCGTGCATGCAGGACGGATCGTGCAGGATGGATCGTGCATGCAGGACGGATTGTGCAGGACGGATCGTGTAGGCAGGACGGATCGTGCAGGCAGGACGGATCGTGTAGGCAGGACGGATCGTGTAGGCAGGACGGATCGTGTAGGCAGGACGGATCGTGTACCAACAGGCTCCCAGCAACAGAGACAGAGCAACGACAGCGCCGGTGTTCCACCGAAACTGACATTTGTCCAGTTTTAACACAGATGTATATTGTTAAGCATGAGAGGCAAACCTGTATTTGTACCAGTGTTTCCGCTGGTAACTCTGCTATCGCGGTTGCCACGGCAAAAAACACAGAAGAAGTTATTGAACGCAACTAACTTCAGTTGGTAGAGTAACAGCGTGTGAGACTGAGCCTGCTGGACCTGGGCCAGAGATGGCCCACTCTGCTGACCCCGTGCTGGACCCATTCATAATGAATCAGTCGTCCACCCCCGCCTCGCCCACCCCCCTCCTTAGCTCTTTTAATCAGTTATTGTTGAAAACAAGTGAAGGAACTTTGTCAGAGATACATTTTTTTTTAAATATATCCTAGGCTATTTATTTCAGATAATTTTCATTTAAATGTGTTGCAGCTGTATGTCTATACAACATACGACTTCAACATAAGAGGAATGTAGCATAAAACGAATGTGAAAGCAGTTATAAATAGCCTGTGTGACTATAAAATTTGTTTTGGTTCAAATCAAATAATCGTGATCACAATATTGATCAAAATTATCGTGATTATCATTTTGGTCATAATTGTGCAGCCCTTGTGGATAGATGATCAACAGTAACGTAATCAACCACGTCACCAAATAGCGCTTTGGTTGAATGCATTTACAACAAAGATGGCTGCCGCTGGAGAACTAAGCTCAAGCCCCCAGAAACATCGCCTTAATTGTCTTAAAGCCACCACGGGCTTAGTGGCCAACGGTGGACCTGCACCCCATGGCCCAGAAAGACTTTTCCTATAGACTTTGCATGGCGAAAAAAATTTCTTCTTCATTTCAGTGGATAATTTCTTGGGGTTACATCAATTTACCAGCCCGAACACTTAAAGGGTCAAAATGTCATGTCATCAGACTCTTCTCTGACCACGTCAGGCTAGGTTGCTGTGAGTTGGCTGTGTGTTTGCCTGCTTTTGATTTGCTAAAGTTTTTGATGGCTAAGGAACTTTTTTTATGGCTTTATGTGGACCAAACTAAGGGAGAAGGCTATATAAAAAGCATTTCAAATCTACACATCTGGCCATCCTAATGTGATTTTCATTTTCCCCGTGTGAGGCCCCTGAGGCACACAACCATGTCCGACAGGACGCAACAAAGCCATTCAGTGATTGATAAACCAATGAAAAAAATCATTCTGCGACAGATAACCAATGTTGAGATTTCAACATACATACAAGAGTACACAACCTGTGACTATGATGCTTGATTGTGACGATGAGGCTTTAATCGTGGCTGTAATTTGATACAAAAGACAACACAAGCTGTCAATGTCATGGTCAGTCAATCTCTGATGTCATTGCTGGTTGTTCTTTGTATTTCATGTTTTCACAATGGACACAGAAACTGTGTTGAGTTATGACTTTGACTATTGCGCCCGTTGTTTTGAATAAACAAGTCATTATAAATTAAATAAGTTAAAAAGAACATTGATATAGGAAAACGGGTCAATTTGACCCGAGGACAACACAAGGGTTAAAAACAATCCTCCAAAAAAGTACTCCCATGTTTTCACAATGGACACAGAAACTGTGTTGAGTCATGACTTTGACTACTGCACCCGTTGTTTTGAAGAAACAAGTCATTAAAAGGGGTAACTACCCTTTTGAAAAGGGGTAACTACCCTTTTGAAAAGGGGTAACTACCCTTTTGAAAAGGGGTAACTACCCTTTTGAAAAAGGGGTAAGACCTGAACACCTAAATGAGGTTCATTGACCATAAATTCCAAAAATAACTGTAGAACTAGAGTTAATAAGTTAGCGTTACGTAGTGTTGAAAACGTCTGAAAAAAAAGCGACAAACATTAAAAAAAAGCATCAAAAGTGTTGAAAAAAAAGGGACAAAAATGTAAGAAAAAGTTAAAAACATCAATAAAAAAACGTCACCAAAAGTGTTGATTTTCAATTTTGAGGGGAAGACAACACAAGGGTTAACACAACAACTGTAGCCATGGTCCCGCTACACGTCCTGCAATGCCGTGTTCATCCTGCTACGTCCTGCTGTGCCTTGTAATGCCGCACAATTCCCTGCTAAGCCATGAACTACTACAAAGAACTACTACAAACTGTTATCTATTCTGTTATTACCACTCTTCATTCTAACCTGGGTCTGGGTCTGGGTCTGGGTCTGTCCGAGGTTTCTTCCTAAAAGGAAGTTTTTCCTCGCCACTGTCGCACTGTTGCTTGCTCTGGAGGGAACTACTAGAACTGTTGGGTCCTTGTAAATTCTGGAGTGTAGTCTAGACCTACTCTATCTGTAAAGTGTCTTGAGATAACTCTTGTTATGAATTGATACTATAAATAAAATTGAATTGAATTGAATTGAACTGCCAAACTCTATGTACCTACAGGCCAATTTGCACAATGCACATGCTAACATACTGTTTTCAACTTAATTTCAAAACAATAACATAATGAAAAAAACTGAATAAGACGGCAACTTCTACAGTAATATTGTAATGAAATATATTTTTAATCCAAAAATGAAATGCTATGAAAACAAGTGGCCAATTGGACCAACCACAGCTGATTCTCATTATAGCTGAACACCTACACAGGGGTTAGTTCCTCTTTCAACTTCATTACAACAGATCTCACAATAGTTTTGAATTGTGACGTAAACATGGACCCAGCCAGAGATGGAGAAGTGGCTGAAAGAGGAAGAAGAGTCTCTGGGAGGGGGCGAGGAATTCATAAGAGTGGTGGAGGAAAAAGAAGAAATAGAAGATCAAGAGCTGTAGTCTCAGATGAGATTAGAGCTACTGTAATTGATCATCAATCATGGTCTCTCAGTGAGAAAGGCCGGTCAGAGCTCAACAGTGGCACCTATTTTTAGAGTTTTCCGGCAAACCAACGGGTAACTTGTATTCCGCGTGGCATCTGACTGAGCTGCACATTACAGAAGTAAATAGAGCAAAGCCTGCAAACCCACTTGTGTGTAACGGCTTTTGCTTTTCTGCTTAGCACTCAACGGCTCCCTCACACAGGTGGGAGACGTAGGATGTTCACTGATGTGCAGGAAACTGCCATTGTTGATATGGTCATCAGAAACAACAGCATAAAACTCACTGAGATTGTCTTGGCAGACAACGTTACTTTTGACAATATTCACAGTGTAAGCATAACTACTATTTCTAGAGTCCTGAAAAAACATCAGGTCAGGATGAAGCAGTTGTATATTGTGCCTTTTGAGAGGATCTCTGAACGTGTCAGGCAACTCAGGAACCAATATGTCCAGGTAAGATCACAATACTGTAAAATACACAACCAAACCCACACAAAGACATACACTTTAGGTCACTGGTTCCCAATCTTGTTCAGCTCAAGACCCAAAAGAGAAACTTGGTGTCTCCCCGGGACCCAAAAATACACCATGAATCATTGTAACATCTACATTTTTAAACTGTGGACAAAATATGGAACAAACCATGATTTTAATGTATATGAAGTGTATTTATTCCATTTTAAGAGTAATCAAAAACAGAAAAGGTCTCTATTGTCCTTTCTGTGTCTCCGTCCCCTCCCATCGTCCCTCAGGACCCACACCAACATGGTTTTAATAATGCTGACTTGAATTTAATGAGATGGATGTGTCTGGTTGAAGATCTCAACCAGCTGATCTACTCTAGGTTCGGTTTTTGAAAGTGCCATTCTGGGGTCATGCTGAGGTCATGCTGAGGTCATTCTGAGGTCATGCTGAGGTCATTCTGAGGTCATGCTGAGGTCATGCTGAGGTCATTCTGAGGTCATTAAGAGCATTTAGTCTGTTTCTGTATTTGTTTTTCAGGTACGCTAGAGTCAAAAAGACAGATTCTCATTTTACTCTGCCAATTGGCGACCCAATAAAACGGGTCTGCGACCCATTTTGGGTCCCGACCCTAAGTTTGGGAAACATTGCTTTAGGTAATGGCTACTACTGCAATAGCCTAACTTATGTTGCCTTAGAGATTGAAGACAGGCAAACACCCCACATTTACATCTTTGTGGATGAGGCGGGTTTCAACTTGGCCAAAACATGGCGACGAGGAAGGAATGGGATTGGGAAGAGAACCACAGTGGATGTCCCGGGCCAGAGGGGTGCCAACATCACAATGTGTGCAGCAATATCCACTGATGGACTGCTGTTACAAAAACCACTAATCAGGCCATACAACACTGAGCGTCTCCATGCATTCTAGGGGTGGGGGGAATAATCAATACAGCATAGTATTGCGATATATTCCGTGGCAATACTGTAATCGATAGGCAGACGCCAAGCATCGATCTATTATTATACATGTGTTGGTCAGTTTGTCTGCTCGACAATCCCATTATTGCAGCAATACAATTAAAGTAAGATGAACAGAGAAATGTTTCTTTTTAGATAAAGGGTTTTTAATAATCTCCTTCTAACGGTGGATTCAGGCAACTCTGCTGTGCTGGTGCTTCTAGACCTGACTGCTGCCTTTGATACTGTGGATCACACAATCCTTTTATCTCGCCTTGAACACTGTGTAGGTATCAAAGGTATTGTTTTGAAATGGTTCCAGTCATACTTGACTGATAGGAGCTTCTCTGTTCATTTAGCTGAACACTCTTCGTCAGCTGCTGCTCTTACCTGCGGGGTCCCTCAAGGCTCTGTTCTGGGCCCTATCCTCTTCTCACTGTATATGCTGCCACTGGGTTCCATTTTTCAGAAACATAACATCTCCTATCATTGTTTTGCTGATGATGTCCAAATCTACTTGCCTATGAAATCTATAACCAAAGAGTCTGTGCAGCTGTTGTTAGACTGCTTAAAGGAGGTAAAAACCTGGATGGAGTTAAACTTCCTCACTCTGAATGAAAATAAAACAGAAATCATCACGTTTGGATGTACGGATGCACTGGGTGACCCTTTTGGCATTTTGGGCCCTTTAGCCTCCCAAAATCAATCCACTATTTAAAATCTTGGTGTTATTTTTGATACCTCATTTACTTTTAGTAAACAAATCAGTGCAGTTGTCAAGACCAGTTTTTTCCAGTTTAGACTTATAGTTAAAATAAAGGCCTATCTTCCTTCAAAAGACCTTGAAAAAGTCATCCATGCTTTTATCACTGCTCGGCTGGATTATTGTAATCCTTTATATATGGGTCTACATCAGAAATCTTTAAATCGGCTCCAGCTAGTCCAAAACGCAGCTGCTCGCCTTTTTACTAAAACAAAAAACGTGAACACATAACGCCAGTCTTGGCCTCCCTCCACTGGCTACCTGTCCGTTACAGGATAGATTTTAAGATTTTATTGCCTGTTTTTAAGGCCTTTAATGGTTTTGCGCCATCTTGCCTGGCTGATCTCTTATGCCACCATTCTCCAGTCAGAACGCTGAGGTCGTCAAATCAGCTGCTCTTGGATGTCCCGAGATCAAAGCTAAAAAATAAGGGCGATAGAGCCTTTGCAGTGGGCGCCCCCACCCTATGGAACAACCTCCCCTTGCAGTGGGCGCCCCCACCCTATGGAACAACCTCCCCTTGCAGTGGGCGCCCCCACCCTATGGAACAACCTCCCCTTGCAGTGGGCGCCCCCACGCTATGGAACAACCTCCCCGTGCAGTGGGCGCCCCCACCCTATGGAACAACCTCCCCGTGCAGTGGGCGCCCCCACCCTATGGAACAACCTCCCCGTGCAGTGAGCGCCCCCACCCTATGGAACAACCTCCCCATGCATATTAAAGCTGCACAGACCTTACAAACGGTTAAATCGCTGCTTAAGACGCACCTGTTTGCTGCAGCTTTTAACCCTCGTTAACCCTAATTCTGATGTTTTAAGGTGTTGTTGTTTGTCTCCTTGTGATGTATTTTGGTTGGAGTGATTTTTACACGTGTTATTTATGTATTTGACATCGACCCTGTTCAGCACTTTGGTCAACTGTTGTTTTTAAATGTGCTATAGAAATAAAATTGACATAGACATTGACATAAAACAGATGTTGACAAAGTTTTCTTTGGGGGACGTCATTTGAAATTGGGAAACATTGGGACGCGTTGCCTGCCTCAGTGAATTGTCTGTAATTGTTTGGCACTGTTTTTAATTTTTAAATGTATATAAAAAAATAAGTAAAAAATAAAGAAAATTGGGAATTAAAATATCCCCCCATCATCACATACGCTTCACCATACCTAGAGATTGGCATGGTGTTATTTCAGTTAGCTTAATAGCTGGTTTGATTTGCATTTTATCAGGATGAATAGTATCCTGATCCATGAAATAACTGGCCTTTAAAAATAATAATGTTCCTCTATGGGAATTCAACATAGGGGGGTGTATATTTCTCCCTGTGTGGGTGTGTAAGATGAAGCTGTGTATGTGCAAAGAAACAATGCTTATGTGTTAAGTTGTGACATGAAAATCACCTGTTAGACTCTAACAAAAGTCAACTCACAATGAACAAAGAAATCAGTTGTTTGGGACATCATGTGAGCAACATCATGAGTTTGCAGAATGTGACATTTAACCAGTCTGACAGCCTTCGCTTATCGTTCATCACTGCAAGAAAAACCGCGCAGCAACGTGCACTATATCACCTTTGTGATGTTTTAAAGATGTGACCTGATCAGTGGTGGTAGAAGTATTCAGATCCGTTACTTCCGTAAAAGTACTAATACTACAATGTAAAGATAGTCTTTTACAAGTCAAAGTACTGCATTGAAAAGTATGTAAGTATCATTGGTAAAATTTACTTAAAGTAGTAAATGTGCTCACAACTTAGAAACTGGACGTTGGACGTTGTCCCTTTCTGGGATCGTTGCGGTGCCGCAGGATATTCTGCCGGATGCATGTACAGGTAAAAGCCAGTAAATTAGAATATTTTGAAAAACTTGATTTATTTCAGTAATTGCATTCAAAAGGTGTAACTTGTACATTATATTTATTCATTGCACACAGACTGATGCATTCAAATGTTTATTTCATTTAATTTTGATGATTTGAAGTGGCAACAAATGAAAATCCAAAATTCCGTGTGTCACAAAATTAGAATATTACTTAAGGCTAATACAAAAAAGGGAGTTTTTAGAAATGTTGGCCAACTGAAAAGTAAGAAAATGAAAAATATGAGCATGTACAATACTCAATACTTGGTTGGAGCTCCTTTTGCCTCAATTACTGCATTAATGCGGCGTGGCATGGAGTCGATGAGTTTCTGGCACTGCTCAGGTGTTATGAGAGCCCAGGTTGCTCTGATAGTGGCCTTCAACTCTTCTGCGTTTTGGGTCTGGCATTCTGCATCTTCCTTTTCACAATACCCCACAGATTTTCTATGGGGCTAAGGTCAGGGGAGTTGGCTGGCCAATTTAGAACAGAAATACCATGGTCCGTAAACCATGCACGGGTAGATTTTGCGCTGTGTGCAGGCGCCAAGTCCTGTTGGAACCTGAAATCTCCATCTCCATAGAGCAGGTCAGCAGCAGGAAGCATGAAGTGCTCTAAAACTTGCTGGTAGACGGCTGCGTTGACCCTGGATCTCAGGAAACAGAGTGGACCGACACCAGCAGATGACATGGCACCCCAAACCATCACTGATGGTGGAAACTTTACACTAGACTTCAGGCAACGTGGATCCTGTGCCTCTCCTGTCTTCCTCCAGACTCTGGGACCTCGATTTCCAAAGGAAATGCAAAATTTGCTTTCGTCAGAAAACATGACTTTGGACCACTCAGCAGCAGTCCAGCTCTTTTTCCTTAGCCCAGGTGAGACGCTTTTCGCGCTGTTTCTTGGTCAACAGTGGCTTGACACGAGGTATGCGGCAGTTGAAACCCATGTCTTTCAAGCGTCTCTTGGTGGTGGATCTTGAAGCACTGACTCCAGCAGCTGTCCACACCCTTTTTCACAATCTTGACTAGGGCGCGGTGATCCCTATCGCTTGTACACTTTTTCTGACCACAGTTTTTCCTTCCCTTTGCCTCTCTATTAATGTGTTTGGACACAGAGCTCTGAGAACAGCCAGCCTCTTCAGCAATAACCTTTTGTGTCTTTCCCTCCTTGTGCAATGTGTCGATGGTCGCCTTTTGGACAGCTGTCAAATCTGAAGTCTTCCCCATGTTTGTGTAGGCTTCAGAACTGGACTGAGAGACCATTTAAAGCCCTTTGCAGGTGTTTTGAGTTAATCAGCTGATTACTTTGTGGCACCAGGTGTCTTCAAAATTTAACCCTTACACAATATTCTAATTTTGTGACACACGGAATTTTGGATTTTCATTTGTTGCCACTTCAAATCATCAAAATTAAATGAAATAAACATTTGAATGCATCAGTCTCTGTGCAATGAATAAATATAATGTACAAGTTACACCTTTTGAATGCAATTACTGAAATAAATCAAGTTTTTCAAAATATTCTAATTTACTGGCTTTTACCTGTATATTTGCCCATCGGGAGTCTCCAGCGCCTCCCGATACGGTATAATAATAATAATAATATATACTTTATTAATCCCACAAGGGGAAATTACAATTTACACTGTTGTTATTACACACAGGCCTGAATTACACACACATGCTCATTACCTATACATGCACTGATGGAGAGATGTCAGAGTATGTGTGTGTGTGTGTGTGTGTGTGTGTGGGGGCCCATGGAAAGGCGCCCCGAACAGTTGGGGGGTTTGGTGCCTTGCTCAAGAGCACCTTGGCAGTGCCCAGGAGGTGAACTGGCCCCTCTCCAGCTACCAGTCCACCACCATACAGCGACCCTCCGGTTCCCAACCCAACTCCCTATGAACTGAGCTACTGCCCCCCCCATCATCATTGCGATACTTACGCCACGATACGATATTACTGCGATTTTACATATCGCAATATATTGCAATTTCTTACCTTTTTTCCAACTTCTAAATTCTTCCCCAATTTCAAATGATGTCCCCAAAAAGGAAACTCTGTCAACATCTGTTTCATCTAAAAAGATTTCTCTGTTTGTTCATCGCTGCAAAATGGGACAAACTGACCAACACATATATAATATATATTATATAATATATATATTAAAAGATCAATACTTGGTGCCTGTATATCGATGCAGTATAGCTACTGAAAATATTGCGATACTATGCTGTATTGATCCCCCACCCAATAAACCAGAGTACGTTTTTCTCCCATCCAGGAATGTTGTGTGGGCTGGCCGGTCCCTCCTCCGCTGTGCTGTGGAGGAAGGTCTGGTGTTGGGTGGACAGCGTCAGATGTCACTGTGCGTTTTAAACGTACTTCATGTTTAAACAATGGCCACGGAAACTGTGTTGAGTCACGATGACTCATAAACCGGTCGGTCCACCTCTTGAAATCAGGATGTATAAAGTCAGATTTTTCTGCCTGGAGACACAAAGCTGCAGACTTCCATCAACAAAGGAAGTTCATCCTCTACTTGGAACAACGTTCGAACCGTAAGAAACATCTTTTTTCGTTATAATTGTTTGTATTGCCATGTTGTCAGTGCTGTTTTTGTCATGTTGTATGAAGTTTTATTTGATGATGATTTCAACACTTGTTCCGTTGCCAAACAAAACATAGAAAAATTGTTAATTTATCCATAAAAACATATTAAAATCTGCAATATATTTTACTTTATAACGGTTTGTGCATTAGTGTTTTAGTAACTTTACGCGCCCTGGTGATGATTTGGTTGAATAAAAGGACACAAAAAAACTTTGTGTTGAATTGTTTTTAGAGTGCTTCTGCAAATATACTTTTAAGAACATGAAACTACATTTCTGTTAATATACTTCTTTAAATTCAGAGTTTTTCTCTTAAATGTTTGTATGCTTGCTTTCCTCGGTTCATTTCCGTGTTTCAGATTTTCTAGAAATGAGGATCAATATCTTGAAACAAGATAGAAAGAAATTAAACTATATTATTATTATTTTTTGGCATTTGTGCCTTTATTGTTGTGACAGCTGAGACATGAAAAGGGAGGAGAGTGCAGACGTGTGGGCCATATGTTGAGGACTGTGCCTCAATATCGGGGTGGCAGTAGCTCAGTCCGTAGGGAGTTGTGTTGGGAACTGGAAGGTCGCCAGTTCAAGTCCCCATGCGGAGAGATGCCACTGCCAGGTGCTCTTGAGCAAGACACTGTACCAAATGTACGTACTCAGCGCTCAGCGAGCTGGTCCAACTAACAAAAAGTGTAAATTGTAATTTCCCCACTGGGGATCAATGAATAGATACATTAAAAAAACATGGACTCTTATGTGATTATCTTCACTCGTTTTTCTGCGTGCAAAAGTCTCCACAAACTTCTGACCATGGTCATACTAAGAAATACAGAGAGAGTTGTGTGGACCTGATAGTCTTAATTAGCTTTAATGAACTCATTTGGCGACGGCTTGAATGTAAGACGTTCATTAATATGAAAAATGTACGCACCAAAGCTTTAGGTGGTTCCTGCTGTGTGAGGTGTAAATGTAATGCAGATTAAAGCAGAGACAGACTTCACTCTGCTGTCAGTGCTCTCCTTAAAAACAGAAACCTGATTCGCTGGAAGTTGAGACTGCGCTAATGATCCATGACAACACTATACTGACATCCTACTTTTCTTTTATACTTCCCCTCCTCTAATCCTTCCTCTTTATTTTAGCTTTACGAATGGTGAAAACAACCTGTATACATAGACAGGAAGATAGTTTTGCATGGCAACTATCATGTTTTTCCAGATTATGTAAAGATTGCCTTATACGGAGCATGCTCTGAAACTCCCTAGGTTTTGGACTCCGGGTGTTTCCAACGTCTGGCCCTGCAAATGGAGACACTTTGCATTGGTTGAGGTTCACTGTACACAGGGTGACCCACCTGACATCATCCTCCTCTCACCCTGCTGATGTTTTCCCCACAGAAACCGTTGACATGAAGTTTGGGTTGCTGGTGGTCTTGGCGGTGGCCGTTCTGGTGCCCAGCCTGACCGAGGGCCGGATCGTCTCCAAATGTGAGCTGAAAGAAAAGCTCGGGCAGGCGATCACGCTGCCCCCCCAGCTTCAAAAGTTCAAGAAGGAATACCTGGCAATAGGTGAGGATAATCAATCTCCTGAGAGTTAAATAAGTCACATCATCACCTCCAGAATCACCAGCATGAATCATTCTCTGAGAAAATACAGAGCGGGAAGACAGATATGATTTTGGGGTGAAAAAATGTCCACGTGCACCCAAATAGTTCAGTTAGTAGAAAAGATAAAAAATAAATGTCCACATTGCCATACCATGCATGGGTAATAAAAAGTAGGGCTGCAACCAATTATTTACAAATGACTCATCTTCTTTGCTTCCCTCCATCTGCGTGCATGGCTTGTTTGTTGCAGTTGTCTGTGAGGTGAACAGGCGGTCCCGTCTCAACACCGGCCTGGTCAAGGTGTTTGGCAAACGCACAACTACAACCACAGCCACGGCAACAACTACCCAAAGGACTACCACCCAACCAACTACCACCCAACCAACTACCACCCAAACGATTACCACCCAACCAACTACCACCCAACCGACTACCACCCAAACGATTACCACCCAACCGACTACCACCCAACCAATCGAACAGACTACCACCCAACCGACTACCACCCAACCAATCGAACAGACTACCACCCAACCAACCGAACTGACTACCACCCAACCAACCGAACAGACTACCACCCAACCGACTACCACCCAACCAACCGAACCAACTACCACCCAACCAATCGAACAGACTACCACCCAACCAACCGAACCAACTACCACCCAACCAATCGAACAGACTACCACCCAACCAACCGAACAGACTACCACCCAACCAACCGAACAGACTACCACCCAACCAACCGAACCGACTACCACTGAATCGACTACCACCCAACCAACCGAACCGACTACCACCCAACCGACTACCATCCAACCAACCGAACAGACTACCACCCAACCAACCGAACAGACTACCACCCAACCAACCGAACAGACTACCACCCAACCGACTACCATCCAACCAACCGAACAGACTACCACTCAACCAACCGAACCAACTACCATCCAACCGACTACCACCCAACTGACCGAACCAACTACCACCCAACTGACTACCATCCAACCGACTACCATCCAACCAACTACCATCCAACCAACTACCATCCAACCAATCCCAACAGATGCCACAAATTCAACCCTAAGCAGAAGAAAGCGCGAGCTGAGCAGCGAGACAGGCAGCGAGGAATCTGACTCTGCAGACATGATCTCTAGCGAGATGGAACTGCCGAACGAGGTGACGACGCAGAGTGTCAACACGGTCAATGAAGATGGAGACAAGGCTAAAGACAGTAATAAGAGGGATGAAGATGAGGAGGTAGACAGCAATGAGAGGGATGAAGACCAGGCTGAGGAAGGTGGGAAACGTAAGAAGCGATCGAAAGAGGACCGATCCAGCGAGGACCAATCCAGCGAGGAGACCACGCAGTCGTCTTTCGGCCTTTATGGGATCTTCCAGCTGTCTGACAAGACCTTCTGTAATTCCGGTTATCGCTCCTCCAAAAACAAGTGCAACACAACCTGCAATGGTGAGTCACATACAGACGTGATAATTTAAAGTGGCTAAATGTAACTTTCAGTTTGTGTTTGGCTGTATTCAGCCCCGTAAAGAAAATACCTTTATGACAGCAGGTGTGGTAAAAACACTACCGCTTTTGTCCAAAGTGGCCGCTAAAATCAACAGTTACCTAACCAGGAATTCATACAGTTGCGTTGAATGTTTTGCTCAAACAGAAAATCATTCAATTACAATAAGATAATACGTTATGGCTACGTCAGTGTGCATTGTAAAGTTATTTTATGAATAAAATACCAACCGACTACCAGCCAAAACGGCTAACACATACCTAATTTACAATCCCCTAATTATCTCCATGTGTTGAAAGCCTGACTGTCGTCTGTCACTTTACCTTTTAGCTGTTCTTCGTTTAATTTCCTTCTTTTCTGTGATGGTCTTCCCTCAGTATCAGCCATTACTACGACAACAACCGCAGCAGATAACTTCTAAATTAAAATTAAAATACTTTAAGGCCTATATAAAGAAATATGCTGCAACCTTTTACCTGGCTCCGCTGGCTGGATACAATACCAGAGGAGTTTTTGGTGTTATACCCAAATCTGTGACCTGCCAGAAAGTGTGCTCTGTAGTGCCTGCCATAAATCACAATGATTTTGCGGGAAAAATCGGACCCGCGCCGTTGCCTTACTAAAAACAATTTAAAAAGCGTTCTTTTCACTGTTAAGCGTGATTTATGTTTCTAGGTGAAATCTACGCCGTGGCTAAGTACGCAGGTACATGGAGACAGGACCCTCCACCGTAGCCTGACGGGCACCTCTCAAAACATTGGAACTACACGTCTCGGTGATGCACGCCGCCCAAACGTGGCTTGGTAGTGTCTCATTAGTGTCCCCCGACTCATTTCCTAGTTCTCCTTCTCCGTAAACAACACGAAATCAAGAAGATGGTTAACTTCTCCTGCTACAGGTTTCCCACCATGGTCAGAAAAGACAAGGGAGACACTTTGTTTCTCTCACTGTTGGTGTTTTCCAAATACATGGTACCTGTTCAACTCGCCTCGACTCTACTCGCTTTTTTCGGTACTTTACAGGTACTTTATTTAGTATCACCTCCAATACCAAAAGGTGACGTGAAAACCTGCAGACTACTGATTGGTCAGCGAGAATCGTCACTATTCACTGCGTCATCATCGCTAGCGACAGACAAGGTGTGTCCTGAACAAAGCCGCCATTTTTAACCCTCCGGTTGTCCTCGGGTTAAATTTGACCCCTTTAAAAATGACTATATCTGAAATATGGGTTTCTTTTTAACCAAATTACCACAAAAAAATAGATTGGATTCCATACAACGCTCTTTGCAAATACAACTGATCACTTTCATTCCTCTGATCTTAACTATTAGTCAAAATAATTCATAATTTCTGCTTTTTTAACTCAAATATTATGTATAATTCTGTATAAATGAGGGTTATTGACCATGAATTCCAAAAAAATAGGGTAAAACTAGTGGTAGTAAGGTGGTGTTAGTGAAAACTGAAAAAAAGGTCTGAAAAAGAGCAGAAGACGTAAAATTGTTGTCCATTTTTGACCCAAAGTAGAGATTTGTACTTGCCAAAGAGAACAACATGAGGGTTAAATAAAAGGTATTTTAAAGTGCAGTAATAGATATGGTACCAGCAGTGGGTGAGCGCCATGTAACTATAGATTTGGTAATCGAGCTGAAGCTAATCATCACTTTACCACACGCACAACAACATATGCAGGCGATGCCATTTCCTTAAAGAGATTGACGCACAAGTATAGACTTCACGTAGCTACGGCGACAGCTCTGCGTGAAGCCTCCGCAAGACCATAAATCACGCTGTAGTCTTAGTTATTGGTAAAGGTCATTTATTAGATTAGATAATACTTTATTCATCCCAGAGTGGGGAAATTCCCTTATTACAGCAGCATTTTCTACAATAAAAGCAAAACAAACAAGAAAACACAAGAAAAACAAGAAATAACAGACAATGAGCAGAGGGTAGGCTGAATGGAAAGTGAATAAAGGTATATAAAGGTATATAAAGTGCGGTTGCCATAGTACAAGAAACAATATGGCGGTGTAAGTAAGTGGCGTTATGATCATCAGATGAGAAGTTTCACAGTTTCCGAAACTTTTAGAAGTTGCATATACAGTAGTTACTTTTATTGAGGTGTTTTGTATATTAAAAACCCTTCTTTGTCTCCCCTGAAGCCTTCATCGATAACGACATTTCGGACGACGTCAGATGCTTCGTGAAGACGGATCTGTGGGGGTAAGTTTCTGAACAGCCAAGTTAAAGTGGTACTGTTAATGCAAGTACAGCTGGTTTATTCATCAAGCGTTTCTTTTAATTTAGCTTATTAGTGCATTGATTCAACTCAAGGAGACTGGAAGATGTTGAATTGTTGAAATAAATAAAAGGTTTAAAATAGAATATTTTGGTCAGTATTCGGGATGTAACGATGCATTGTGAAGCGGTTAAAAGATAACGTTTTTTTACTATACATATATATATATATATATATATATATATATATTTATATATATATATATATATATATATATATATATGATTTATTCATTACACATGTACAAGGCAACGAAATGCAGTTTTGGTCTAACCATAAGTGCAATAGCAGGATATACACTGGTTACACACACACACACACACACACACACACACACACACACACACACACACACACACACACACACACACACACACACACACACATGCATGCATTATTATGTCGATGTGGGATTTAATCTAGAAATCTAATTGTTAATTTAAGTTGCACTTTTAGTCACAATGGAGATTATATTGTATAGAAATTCTGTATCCAGTCAGGAAAGTCACTGTTGAAGCATTTACCTTCAAGCAATGAAGATTAAAGGAACATTACATTTATGGAACCATGTGCTGCTTACTGACTAATTAATATCTGCTGATTTAACTAATTGTTTCACTTTTTCTTCGTCACAATAGGTTGTTTTTGAAGTCCGCCTCTCGCGAGTGCCGCCGTCTCCCCAAGAACTTCTTTGCCGAGTGTTAATGACGCGTTTTCCACCTGCTGCTGAAGCTCACGCCAGCTATCATTCTTCTACCTTCAATGTGACCTTTGACCCTCATGGTTTCATCTCAAACATTATGGAGCATGTCACAGTTTTCTATTTTAATTAACCTGTGAGATTTCTATAATAAAGTTAGCTCCTTCGTGGGCGGATTCTCCCCCAAAAATCCCCAGAACTTGAAGTTGAACTGACAAATGTATCTCAGTAGAAAAACTAAAAATTATGTAACTTATCAATAAACATATTTTGCAACTTATGGTGTATGTTTGAGAACATGTTCATAATAAAAACACTAAATCTTAAATCTCTGATCAGACTAATAATTCTTATAACATACTTTAACCCTTGTGTTGTCCTCATGTTGTCCTCATGTTGTCCTCATGTTGTCCTCATGTTGTCCCCATGTTGTCCTCATGTTGTCCTCATGTTGTCCTCATGTTGTCCTCATGTTGTCCTCATGTTGTCCTATATCAATGTTCTTTTTAATTCCCCAAAATAACATGATTGATTCCACACAACGCTCTTTGCCAAGTACAAATCTCTACTTTCATTAATTTTGGGGCGTCTTATTCAATTTTATAGCATTTGAAACCAAATGGAAGTGTTTTTAAAATAGTATTGAGAGTAAAAGTTGACATATTCCAGTCTGTGATTATCATCAACATCCATTCCTTTAATTTTAGTCTCAATAATTCCTAATTTCTGCTTTTCTAACTCAAACATTGGGTATAATTTCCTATAAATGAGGTTTATTGACCATAAATTCTAAAAAATAACTGTAAAACTAAAGTTAATAAGTTAGTGTTACCTAGTGTTGAAAACGTCAAAAAAAGTGACAAAAACTAAAGTTAAAAACATTGATAAAAAGCATCAACAAAAGTGTTGATTTTCAATTTTGACGGGAAGACAACACGAGGGTTAAAGCAAGGCAGCTTTATTGACAGTATGCGCACATTTCATCAACAAGGGACAGTCATTTAATTCAAATTCCCCCATGAGGTTGTACCAGAATGACTTTACATGATTTTCATTTTCAAAAAACACCAGATTTTTGTTGTACTGCACATCGCTGCTGGAGATGCAGTCACGGATACCCGACCATGACACGTGTATGTGAGGGATTGTGTTTGTGTGTCTTTCTCTGTAGTATCCTCCGGGTGTGTACTGTTTGTGTGTCTTTCTCTGTCCGTCCCCTGGCAGTCGTCTGGGGGGGCGTGCCTGACCTGGTTCTCCACACCTGCGTTGAATCCACCTGCGCTGATTTCTTTCTCCCCACATAGACTTCATCTGCTTGTCAAGACAGTATTTAACCCTTGTGTTGTCTCCCGTTGAAATTGAAAATCAACACTTTTTCTTATGTTTTTGTCCCTTTTTTCAACACTTTTGACGCTTTTTTTCAATGTTTGTCACTTTTGACGTTAACACTACGTAACACTAACTTATTAACTTTAGTTTTACAGTTATTTTTGGGAATTTATGGTGAATAAACCTCATGTATAGGAAATAACAGACTGGAATATGTCAACTTTTACTCAATGCTATTTCAAAAACACTACAATTGTTTTTTCAAACGCTATGAAATTGAATAAGACGCCCCAAAATTAATGAAAGTAGAGATTTGTACTTGGCAAAGAGCGTTGTGAGGAATCAATCATGTTATTTTGGGGAATTAAAAAGAACATTGATATAGGACAACATGAGGACAACATGAGGACAACATGAGGCAGTGTGTGTATATATATATATATATATATATATATATATATATATATATATATATATATATATATATATATATATATACATATATATAAACGTTTGATACCAGCCTGTTGCTCTTGCCCGAGTCAGCTGAGGGACAAGAGCTTGTTTATTTTGTCACAGGATCTCTAGCATAGCCTCTAATAATAGGGATAGGAATAGGGATAATAATAGGAATAATAAGGATAATAGTCAACACTCAAATGGTAATCTTATCAAAAGTAACCCTATTCTTAAGGAGGTTTTTCCTGCTCCTCTTACCAGTTTCAAGATGGCCACTACACTACGGGATAGATTAGTGCCAAGCCATGTACCAGCCAATAATAACAAAACTTGGCTTCATCAACCATTCAAGGGTACTTACAAATGTGGCCTTTGCAACCATATTGCTAATAAAAAAGGAATCCAAGCAATTTAGTGACTGTAACACTATGTTTGTTGTGTTTATACTTTACCTGTGGTTGTTTTTACTTAGACCAGACAATAAGACGACTGAAAAAGAGTCTCTGCGGTAAGGATAGCATAGGCTACTGTTTACGCAGGAGCTGCCGGTGCAAAATGTCTCAGAGATAAGTGGACATAGTGTCATGTTTTCAAAAGAAAGACAGTGTACTGTGTGTATTCACCTTTCAGTGCTCAAAGAACATACTGTTCAATGCTGATATCAGACTCTTCCTGTTGCATCCTGACCAGTTTCAGCTACAGTTGAAAACCGAGAAACCTCGTTGAAATGGCACTGTATAAAAATCCTCAACGACATCGGGGCTGTCGGTGCTTCTTCAGTTGGGGTCTATCAGTCATACGTTGGTCTACTTCTATCACACCACCCAACGACTACCATTAAGGGCAATGAAAAGTATAAAACGGGGACATTATTAACGATAAGGTCAAGAAGAGAAGTGAACCACCGTTACATCTCTCCCTGCCTTTGAGTTCTGACCTCAGGAACAATCAGGAGGTTGAAGGTCAAAGGATCCGAGGGACGGAGCAGGCACAGATGTCTCAACCATGTCCAACAGGTAGGACGAGGCAAAGCTATTCAGTGATTTATCAACAAATTAAACCATTTTAACATGTATTCTGGAACCGACAGGTATAACCGGCGTAAGGCTTTATAGATATGACACTAGGAGACAAGACATGAAACCCTGCAATCAGTTCAAAACTCTCTGTGTGATTGTGATCGCGCTGCATCATTGTGACTGTAAATCGATACGAAGACAACAAAAGCTGTAAATGTCACGGTTCAGGTGAACAGTCTCTGATTGCACTGTGGATTAAAAAAAACATATTTTCACAATGGACACAGACACTGTTACAATGACCTTTTTGGAGATTTTGAGAAAAGAGCCATTATAACTCATAAAAACAGGGAGGTCCGCCACTTGAAGTCATGATATATAAAGTCAGATTTTTCTCTCTGAAGACACAGAGCTGCAGACTTCCATCAACAAAGAAAGTCTATACTCCACTTGGAACGTTTGAACCGTAAGAAACATCTTTTTTTTTGTTATAATTGTTTGTATTGCCAAGTTGTCAGTGCTGTTTTTGTTATATTGTATGAAAACTTTTATTTAATGAGGATTTTATTTACTGGTGATTGCTTTTTGCTTGCAAACTGCCCTTAACACAACCTGAATAGGAACATGCACAAGTCATATGAAACAATCTGCACATGTATCCGCTCTGCAACAAGAAACAGCAAACAGCAATATTATCAAGGCGACAATATCCCTCTCTCACTCCAAATAAATGACGTCATGTTGTAACATGGGCTAAACTTATCATCAGTAATGTTATCATTTGTTATTTTAACAGTTGTTGCTGAAAACGTCATGAAATTCCACCTATAATTATAATTAATTTCATAAACTGTTGAATAAACTATGCATTACTTGGATAGCTATTATAAAGTTGCAACTGATAATTATAATAACCTTGTTAATAGTTATTGAAAACATGTTGAAGCATCTAACATTATTTAGACAGCTGTTTGTTGCAATAAGTGGAAACTTTGTAATAGTTTTCACTTTTTAGGTGGCAGGAGGGAAACTCCTCCACATTTCAATCAAGAGAGACTTTGGGATGTAACGCAGTGATTGGATCATGAATTTCGTGGCCAATTCTGGTTGGTTTACTGAAAGCTGAATAGTTTTAGGGGGAGATAACAGTTACAGATAACTGATAACAGTTATTAGAAGTCTTCCTGAAGGAATTTGCCCATAGCTTCATTAGTTGTGTTCTGGTTTCAGACTAATGAAGCCAGTTGGAGAACAATTATATCCAAAACAGGATATAGGCTCTGGCTGATTTTATTTCTTGGCAACTATTGTGTTTTCCCAAACAACGCACAGATTTTTTAGACATTCTGTTATCAAATGGCTTGAAATATTGTGTATATGTCTGCTGTTTATGGAGCATTGTCCCAGACCCTCACTAGGTTTTGGGCTGAGCTCTGGATATTTAGGTCTGGCTTCGCCCCTGCAGAAAACATTTGATTGAGGTACACTGTGTACACTGTACACAGGGTGACTCACCTGACATCTTCCTCCTCTAAGGTGACGTTTTCCCCACAGAAACCGTTGACATGAAGTTTGGGTTGCTGGTGGTCTTGGCGGTGGCCGTTCTGGTGCCCAGCCTGACCGAGGGCCGGATCGTCTCCAAATGTGAGCTGAAAGAAAAGCTCGGGCAGGCGATCACGCTGCCCCCCCAGCTTCAACAGTTCAAGGATGAATACCTGGCAATAGGTGAGGATAATCAAAGAGTCTACCAAAACTACCACAAAGACAGTATTCCAGTTTTTATTACTTTTTTTGACCTTCTCTTCTTTGTCTTCTTTGCTTCCCTTCATCTGCGTGCCTGGCTTGTTTGTTGCAGTTATCTGTGAGGCCAACAGCCGGTCTCGTCTCAACACCGGCCTGGTCAAGGTGTTCGGCAAACGCACAACTACAACCACGCCAACAACTACCCAAACAAATACGACCAAAACAATCCCAACAGATGCCACAAATTCACCCCTACTCCGCAGAAGAAGGCGTGACTTGGCAGAGATGGACTCCAGTGAGGAGCGATTCATTAAGAAGAGCGAGAGTTTGACTCTCGGCCTTTACGGGATATTCAAGATATTTGAAAAGACTGTTGGCGAGGAGAGCGGCGAGGCGAGCGGCGAGGCGAGCGGCGAGGCGAGCGGCGAGGAGAGCAGAGAGAAGAGCAGCAAGGCGGCGAGCAGCGAGGAGAGCAGCAAGGCGGCGAGCAGCGAGGAGAGCAGCAAGGCAAAGAGCAGCGAGGAGAGTAGCGAGGCAAAGAGCAGCGAGGAGAGCAGCAAGGCAAAGAGCAGCAAATCCGATGAGGATGAAGACAGTGATGAGAAAGATGAAGACGAGGATGAGGAAGGTGGGAAACGTGAGAAGCGATCCACCGAGGACCAATCCAGTGAGGAGGTCGTGCAGTCGTCTCTCGGCCTTTACGGGCTCTTCCAGCTGTCTGACGAGACCTTCTGTAATTCTGGTTATCGCTCCTCCAAAAACAAGTGCAACACAACCTGCGATGGTGAGTCTCTGAACATACTGACATGGCGATTATTTAAATGAGATATTTTGCATTTTAAAAACTTGTTCCTTTTCCTCCTGAAGCCTTCACTGATGACGACATCATGGATGACATCGACTGCTTTGTGAAGACTGATCAGTGGAAGTAAGTTTCTGTAGAGCAAAGTTTAAATGATACTGCTAAATATGGAGTGTGTAAGAAGTTCTTTTATAAGCAATGGGAGGTGTATTTAAAGCATTTACACACACACGTGTATATATATATATATATATATATATATATATATACACATACATACACACACACACACACACAAGTATATATCTGTGTAAAAATATGTCTGTCTGTGTGTATATACATACATACATACATATACACACACACCCACCCACCCACCTTAGGCATGTCATATTTGTGTTTGTGTCAAAGGTGAATTCTTTGCTGCAGATATGAAACCAGCTACCAGAGTTAGCCTCGCGTATTAAATTCACAAAGAAACATTATTATTACATTAAGGATTTAAGATGGTACATAAAAATACATGAAATCAGAGTTACCTTTATGGCTGAAAACAGTGTTTATCTACAGATCAAGTGTAGTCACAATGGAGATTATATTGTATAGAACTTCTACTAAATATAAGTTCAAGCAATTACCTTCAAACAATGAAGATTAAAGGAACATTACAGTTATGGAACCATGTGCTGCTTACTGACTAATTAATATCTTCCGATTTAATTAACGGTTTCACTTTTTCTTCATCACAAAAGGTTGTTTTTGAAGTCCGCCTCTCGCAAGTGCCATTGTCTCACCAAGAACTTCTTTGCCGAGTGTTAATGACGCGTTTTCCACCTGCTGCTGAAGCTCACGCCAGCTATCATTCTTCTACCTTCAATGTGACCTTTGACCCTCATGGTTTCATCTCAAACATTATGGAGCATGTCACAGTTTTCCATTTTAATTAACCTGTGAGATTTCTATAATAAAGTTATTTTCAAATGTATCTCAGTAATTTGAATAGTTTTGATGACATTGTTTTACCACCTTAATCTACTTTAAAGTGATTATTTCAATGATTTTTGCATCTTCTGCTATCTGCTAACTTTCTAATAAACATATTTTGCAACTTATGGTTTGTGTTTGAGAACAAGTTTTTGCATAAAAATAATAAAAACTTTATTCAGGACACAAATGGAAGGTCCATAGTACATTACAAATGACAATATTTACAAACATGCAGCAATAAATATACAGAATAAATCATATAAATTAATAAAAAAACAACCTTCACCTGTAATATACAAACAGGAGCGCCAATGGCTCCACAGTCTAGATCCCCGACAGAGCTAAAAATCTGAATCCAACACTAGAACATTTAACCAGCACTACATCTGGGCTGTTTTAGAAGCAGTCTCATGCCGTCATTATACTCTACACTGACACACAGACACTTAATGAGGTTGAAACTGGACAATATTATCTGTTTTCTTCAATAACACTGGCTTGAAATGTGTGTAACTTCTACTTTTCACCATTACAACTCATAACATTCCTTTATCTACATATCCACACTCCTTATATTTCTTTATTTATATTTCTACTTGATATTTCTACTATTTGTGCAACTTTAACACAGAATTTCCCTTCGGGGATCAATAAAGTGTTTCTGTCTCTGCATGTTCTTTTTTCTGTAAGACCGCCTCAAGGGGGCAGTATATAGCGGAGTACAGGATGCTTTGGATAAAGCTACTTTAAAAAGGAGCATTCAGGCCAATTTTTATGTTAATTTTGATCGCTATAAGTACTCTAGTACTTTTGATTGAAAAACCCCGACCTGAATCGGTGCAGGTAACACTGAGTAGCTGCAGCTACGTGTATAGATTTCATCTAGACTCCGCCCCTGACGACATATACACGCTGCTATTGGCTTAAAGTCATACCGTCCCCTAGTGGCAACAGGAAGTAGACCTAAAAGTCAAGGTGCTATACTTTAACAATCTCCTCCTAGAGATTTCATCAGATCGACTTCAAATCAGGTCTTCGGGTCTGTGTCTTCTAAAGACCTTAACGATGAAAAGTTATTAAAAGAAAAATGTTTCGTCAAATGGTGTGGGCGTGGCTGGGCGGCCATTTTGAACATTTGTCAATTTAGCCGAAATTTCTCACATTTGACAAGAGTCCAGGCCTGGGGACATTTATAGGCCCCCACTGTCTAACCTTTGTATGGTATTTGGGTCAAATAAGAAGAAAAATGCAACAAGTTACATGTTTTCTACCTGAAAATCAACGGCCTTACCTTATTTTCTGTGATAAACATGTCTTCCTGACTCAATTCAGAACATTATTCTGGATATGACCACTTTTTTAACATGAATTATAACCTTATGACAAAAAACAAACTCCACTTCCATCTTTAATTGTGTTCTAGTAGAGACTGATTCATTCCCTCAACATAGATGTTATCTCAGCTGTTTGAAATGGAGATAAAGACAATATTTGTTAATAGATTATGAAGTTAAATTTTATTTCTGAATTGCTTTTAAAACCCCAAATAAGTCCCGGGTCAGTTGGACCCGAGGGACACGAGAAGGTCCCAAAGGTGAAGACGATACAAGGGTTAAAGTAGAGTCTTATGCGAGGTCTCATTGGACTCAGCAGAGTTCCTTGTCCATTGGTGATGGTTTGGCCCGCCCCCCTATGCTTAAGCTACACCCGTTACATGACTATTGACCCACTAAAGGTAGAGTCTTATGTGAGGTATCATTAACCTCAGCAGAGTTTCTTGTCCATTGGTGATGGTTTTGGCCCGCCCCCCTATGCTTAAGCCACGCTCCCTTTCATAACTGGTGACTCCTTTAAAAGGGGTCTTTTTCTATGGGCCCCTCCCCACATCCCCAGCTATTCATTCTAGCATCTTTTTGGGCCCTCCCCACATGCAAAGCCCTGGTGATTTAGTGTAAAACCAAAATAGCCATGCTGGGAGCAGGGGAATCTATTTAAAGCACCTTATTTTATGAAATAAAATATGGATTTTTGGCACCAGTGCATTGATTCTCATGATATATGATATATTGCTGTATCGCTATTTTGTCCCGCCCTTGTTCATTGGCCCGTAGATCCGAGAGCTTTGCCCTAAATTTCATTAAAAGTAAATAATCAATATACAACAGCTGAAACCAAACACTTTTTCAACCGAAATGTACAATAGCTTCCTTCTGTGTTGAATATCAGCAGGAGTCGCCCTGGACATACATCACTTTGTTTTTTTACTTTCTATGCAATACATGTCCTCTGTAATTGTCCTTTGTAAGCAGCCTGGAGCAGTACTTTAGATGGGTGTGGGTTTTAAAATGGATTTTATTATTAGTAACCTTTATGGAAAACTTATTTAAACAGTGAAACTGCGTTCTCCTGCTCACTTTTCATGTTCCCGTTTTGCTGCTCTTGGTATTGTTGTTTCCTTTGTTGGGCTCAACATGATATTTGTGCTCAGGAGACTCAGTGTACGCATGTTACTGTGGTTTCAATGCGGTCACACTGCCAGGGATGACACCCAATCCTTTAAAATCCAATGACCGTATGATGGCGTGAGAAGATAACTCTCTGGGTTTTGGTCTCAGGCTCTGGTCTATTCAACAGGACGAAGGCGTAACCTGTAAATGACAAAAGATGTTTTCAGGTACAAGTATTATTTTCGTTTGTCCGTCCCTCCCTCCTTCCCCTCTTTGGAGCTCAGAAGCCCAAAGCTGACTGAGATTTTCCACAGCATTGTGCACTTCCTAAGTCCTGTTTCTATGCTCCAAGGGAGGAACCTTTATCTGAGGAGGACAAAAGACTCAGGTTCTCTGTGATTTGCCATTGGAGGATCTGCAGACTATATATACACATCAAGTCACGTAGGTTTTTCATACAGTTGCAGTCAAGATGAGGCTGCTTTTGGCACTTCTCTTCTCAGTGTTGGGCTGTGGTCTCACTGGAGGGCAGCTTGTGTCCAAATGTGACCTAATGAAGGCGTTTCAGGTTCTGGTGGAGTACGAAAAGCAGCCAGGACTGACTATGGACTTAGTGGCTAAGAGTAAGTACCAGTTGTGACTTTCACATAACCCAAAAACTAAATTTTTATTACAGATTGAGCTGCTTGCCTAGGCATATATAAATACACAGACCCCCCCTTCCCCCATGCATAATTAATAGTTTTTAATCTCATAAATTGTTTAAATTAATTTATATGTTGTTGTTTTTTACCCCTTTTCGACAAGCACTTGTTTCACTAATATATATATATATATATATATATATATATATATATATATATATATATATATATATATATATATATATAGGGGTAGATGGAGGAGAACTTAAGTAATATACTGTACCTCCCACTGTCTCCTACCTGTCCAGTGGCCCTTTTAATCACTTTTCAAACACTTTCATTCCTTTTAAATTTGCCTTTTAAATAACTGAACAATGTCATTTTTTGTCACTTTTTCAATGTTGTGGGTGCCATTTTGTTATTTGATATTTATAATGCTGACATTTTCAGTGCTTATTTTGAAGGTCCATTTTTTGTGATAAAAAAAAAAAACTGAAAACGGGTCAAATTTGACCCGAGGACAACATGAGGGTTAAAAAGTTTAAGTGGCTTCAACTGAACCTAAACCAAAAAGTGTCCCAGTCAGGTTCCTGAAGTGAACTTTTATGGCCACCAGTCACTCTGCAGGTGGATTTTAAAACTCAATAGTCACAAGTGGCTTTTAACCAGCCAGTTATTATCTGCCTGATAAAGGTGAAATACAGGGAATGGCACGAGCATCGTTCTTGAACTTGTTAAAAATACACATTTAAGTGCTACTTGCTGTTGTCCCAAACTGTGCACTTGGCATTACATTGTCTTTTTCCCTTTCTTTGAATCAATCATCCTTACTTTTTCTTTTGAATCATATACGAGTAGACGTTTTGGACTGACTTGGGGTCAGGAAGTCTTTAGGAACCATCCTCTGGGGGTCATGAATATTTAGAGAAAATTGACTAGTCTGTAAAAGGTTTTTGTCTCTCAATTCTCTGCCCTGCTTTCAGTTGTGTGCCACGCGGAGCTTGCATCGGGTTTTAACACCAGCGCGGTGACTGAGTTGACCCCCAGGGGCGAACACCACAGTAGGGGCAAGAGGCAAGCAGCGTCTGGGGACCTTCCAACACCCCTTGGCTATGCACCACCAGCCACCAGACGACCACCGGCCACCAAGCCTCCACCAGCCACCAGACGACCACCGGCCACCAAGCCTCCACCAGCCACCAGACCACCACCAGCCACCAAGCCTCCACCAGCCACCAGACGACCACCAGCCACCAAGCCTCCACCAGCCACCAGACGACCACCGGCCACCAAGCCTCCACCAGCCACCAGACCACCACCGGCCACCAAGCCTCCACCAGCCACCAGACGACCACCGGCCACCAAGCCTCCACCAGCCACAAGCCTTCCAGACATGGTAAGCAATGACCTTACAACAGGCCCCAGCCGGGTGCGACGGGGCGCCCGTCAACCACCTACCGAACTGGCAAATGTTGAGGACCTTCCAACACCCCCTGGCCATGTGCATCCATCAACAGCCATCAAGCCTCCACCGGCCACCAAGCCTCGACCGGCCACCAAACCTCCACCACCCACCAAACCTCCACCACCCACCAAGCCTCGACCGAACACACCACACTCCAGCCGGGTGCGACGCCTCGCCCGCCCTCCACCGCCTACCAGACCTCCACACATGGGAAGCAACGACACAGAGGACGAGTCGGTCTGGACTCTCTACGGTCTTTTCCAGCTCAGCAATCACCTGATCTGCAGCGACGGCACGACTCCGTCCCCCAACATCTGTGAGCTGGACTGCAACGGTGAGTTCACTTTCTGTTAGTTTTTTATCTCAACACAGGACTAGATTAGTTGAAACTTGTTAGGACTAGATTAGTTGAATCTTGTTAGTGAGGACTAGACTAGGACTGGATTTAAAGCTGATTCTGGTCTCTAACTTCGGCCCAGGTGTGTCTGTTAAAACACAGACGGAGACAACTTCTCTCTGTTGATGCTTCATTACAATCAATCAAGCATCAGGATACACATGGGCGTGGGTAGCTCTGCTATGGCTGTGTGTGTGTGTGTGTGTGTGTGTGTGTGTGTGTGTGTGTGTGTGTGTTGCAGGTTTGGAGGTTTTTGTCAGTGTGTGTGTTGCAGGTTTGGAGGTTTTTGTCAGTGTTTGTGTGTGTGTGTGTGTGTGTGTGTGTGTGTGTGTGTGTCAGATGCGTTTGTGTGTAACAACAGCTCACTAAGGACAACCCTGACATTTTTTACTCAGTTAATATAATTTTTGACCTTTGTCTTAAACCGGTGACCTTGTTGTTTGATTCCAGACCTCGTGGACGGAGACATACAGGACAACATCAGCTGTGTGTTGAAGCTCATCAGCCAACTCATGTAAGTACATTTATTAAATGACTTTACAGCATGCATCAAATGTAAAAAAAATAATAATAATAAACTTAACCCTTGTGTTGTCTTCCCGTCAACCATGAAAAAAAGAAAACATTCATTTTTTTCCCACTTTTCCCGACATTTTTGTAACTTTTTCAATGTTCTGGAGGCTTTTCTTGATGCTTTTTCCAACGTTTTTTGATATTTTTTAATGTTGACATTTTTAGTGCTTATTTCAACGGCCCCATTTTTGTCAACAAAAAAAAAGAATTAATTGAAAATGGGTCAATTTGACCCAAAGACAACATGAGGGTTTCACTAGTTTGACTTCAGACGTCACTACGTCTTCTTAGTTTGTTTTAATGTGGGATTAGTTTTAAAAATCTTTTTTATTTTATTTCAAATTAAATTTCAGCTGCACTTTTGATAACAGGACACATCTGTTGTTTTTCACGGTTTATAGAAATAAAAGTCAGTCATTTGTCTGCAGCTCATACTAAATCCTGAGAAAATCGTATTGTTAAGTTAACATTGTGACGTTACAACCCTAAAGAAACCATTTGCACAGTAACATATATTTTGACAATGTAGGCTATTGTACGTTATTTAATGTTGACTTTGCTGTATTTTGTACTGTTTCTCAGTGCCTTGGTTCATTCCCTACCTGTGTTAATATCAATTTATTTCTATTGTCAATGTGTCCACAGTGAAAATGGTTTCGGGGTGGCCAACCGGGACGAGTTAATAAGAATGTAAGTTATATCTTCATGTATATGTGTTGCGTGTAATATTACAACCTTTGGTAATTTGTCTTTTAAATGCAAGCAATTAACCCTTGTGTTGTCTTCCCGTGTTGAAAATCAACAATTTTGACTTTTTCTTACGTTTTTGTCCCTTTTTTCAACACTTTTGATGCTTTTTTTTGGTCACTTTTTTTGTTGTTGATGTTCTCAACACTACTTAACACTAACTTATTAACTTTAGTTTTACAGTTATTTTTGGAATTTATGGTCAATAAAGCTCATTTATAGGAAATTATACCTAATGTTTAAAGTTAGAAAAGCAGAAATTAGGAATTATTGAGACTAAAATTAAAGGAATGGATGTTGATGATAATCACAGACTGGAATATGTCAACTTTTACTCTCAATACTATTTCAAAAACACTTCCATTTGGTTTCAAATGCTATAAAATTGAATAAGACGCCCCAAAATTAATGAAAGTAGAGATTTGTACTTGGCAAAGAGCGTTGTGTGGAATCAATCATGTTATTTTGGGGAATTAAAAAGAACATTGATATAGGAAAACGGGGCTATTTGACCCGAGGACACCAACGCAGGCCCGGCTGGTCATGTTGAAATGACCAAGATTTGAAAGGGCACCGACAAGAAAATTGTCTCGTGCGCACAGACGTACACGAGACATTTCTTGGAAACAATAAACAAAATAAAAACCGTACCTGTCCAACAGAAAGGCCGCAACCATGGCGGCAGTGGCAACTTTTGCTGAGTTTTATCCCACGGTTTTATCCTCGGTTCTCCGGTAGACTTGCAGTAAAACTCCGGCGCGCCGACGCGCTTTGATCTCAGGCTCGTTCACGGGAGGCGTAGAGTACGCGCAGCGGGCAAGCAGGCATGTCATTGGCTATCTCCAGGTGGCCGCGAGGCAGCGATTGGTGGGCGTTTTTACAGGATTACAGCAGCTACAGATGAAGGATGTTTTTGCATCTTTTTCAGAGACCTGTCACTGCCCGATGTGAGGAGAGTGCAGATCTGAGTTGCGCATGCGTCACTTTGCGACAAGTATAAGACGCTAACGAGAGACTTCAATGTCAATACAGTAAAAATGGACCTACTTAACGAAGTTGGTTCACTGCTGGCTACAAGTTAGCATCAAACACAACAAAGGATGGTGTTTTGAGCTAACGTTAGCAACCAAACAATCATAGATAGCTGCGTTTTTGAAATGATTTCCATCTTCTGTTATTGTTTGTAATGAGAAAAGTTTATTATTTCATGGATTTCACAAATTTCAGTATGACAGTGTCATAAACCGCTTAAATCTGAGCATGCGCGACTCAAATCTGCACTCTCCTCACATTGGGCAGTGACAACCCTTAAATTATTGAAATTACTTATATAAAAGTGTATTTTGGGGGCACCATGTGGGCTCCAGAGGCTCAGTCCTCGCAGCAGCAGTTGTGGGTTAGAGTCCGGTCCTGAAGCCCTTTATTGCTGCATGCCAAGCTGTCCTATCAAATAAAGGCACACATGCCAGAAAAAAAGACATTAAAAAAACAGCATTGCCTTTAATTAATTTGCTATTTATCATGAAATCAATACTCAATTAAAAAGCATGTGAATGAGTTGTTGCTCTCGTCTGTTTCTTTGCAGGATCCGGCTCATCTTCCAGCCGGAGTGCAGCAATAAGACGGCCTTCAACTACTTTGCTGAATGTCTGTAGTGCCACACCTACCCGAAGGATTAACCTAAATGAGTGGTGATTGGCCCTTAACGAGTGGGGTATATGATCTATAAAGTCAAGCATGTTGCACTTGTTGTTGTGTTTTTGTGTCTATGATCTAAAAATAAAATCTGCCATCAAGCATTGTGGGAAAAAGTGTCACAATGGGGACAGATGAAGGAATTTCCTTCAAAATGTGCACATTGATAATGATGATTGAAATACTTTAAATAACTATTAACTACACTTTTAAATGAAAAAAATTACTAATTTTACTATTACTTGCTATACATGTAAAGAAGACTCACGTGTCAAATTTAATTTTCCTAAAAACAAGTAGAAAAACAAGCATTTTTATATTTTCTTTGGGTCTTCCCATCTAAGATAAAACAAAACAAGATAAAATATATTTCAAAACTATTTTATTTATGACAAATGTAACAAAATATTGAAGAAAAAAAACAGCCATATCTTATTTTTAATTAAGAGCTATTGAACTGTTATCACAGCCATGATGATGCTGATGTTGGTGACACTAAAACCACAATACAGAGCATTAAATCTGGAATTACACCCAGTTAAAGGCCGTGCTCTCCCAAAGACGCCAGACTACCCCCCCCCCCTTTGGCTGAAGATTTTCTGAAAAACAACATTCATTTGCATTAATTTCACAGATTTAAGAGTAACGTAATGGGTTTCTAAGTCAAATTCCCTGCAAATCACCATACAACAGTGTGTTGGAGCCATAATGTAATAATAAGGAAACTTTATCATATTATTATATGCTTTGTATCCTGGATCCATGAAATAATAACTAAAAATCTGCCTGCTTCTATGGGAATTTAACATAGGGGGGTGTATACTTATGCCCCTGTATTTTAACATAGGGGGGTGTATACTTATGCCCCTGTATTTTAACATAGGGGGGTGTATACTTATGCCCCTGTATTTTAACATAGGGGTGTGTATACTTATGCCCCTGTATTTTAACATAGGGGGTGTATACTTATGCCCCTGTATTTTAACATAGGGGGTGTATACTTATGCCCCTGTATTTTAACATAGGGGGTGTATACTTATGCCCCTGTATTTTAACATAGGGGGTGTATACTTATGCCCCTGTATTTTAACATAGGGGGTGTATACTTATGCCCCTGTATTTTAACATAGGGGGTGTATACTTATGCCCCTGTATTTTAACATAGGGGGTGTATACTTATGCCCCTGTATTTTAACATAGGGGTGTATACTTATGCCCCTGTATTTTAACATAGGGGGTGTATACTTATGCCCCTGTATTTTAACATAGGGGGTGTATACTTATGCCCCTGTATTTTAACATAGGGGGTGTATACTTATGCCCTGTATTTTAACATAGGGGGTGTATACTTATGCCCTGTATTTTAACATAGGGGGTGTATACTTATGCCCCTGTATTTTAACATAGGGGGTGTATACTTATGCCCCTGTATTTTAACATAGGGGTGTATACTTATGCCCCTGTATTTTAACATATAGGGGTGTATACTTATGCCCCCTGTATTTTAACATAGGGGTGTATACTTATGCCCCTGTATTTTAACATAGGGGGTGTATACTTATGCCCCTGTATTTTAACATAGGGGTGTATACTTATGCCCCTGTATTTTAACATAGGGGGTGTATACTTATGCCCCTGTATTTTAACATAGGGGGTGTATACTTATGCCCCTGTATTTTAACATAGGGGGTGTATACTTATGCCCCTGTATTTTAACATAGGGGGTGTATACTTATGCCCTGTATTTTAACATAGGGGTGTATACTTATGCCCCTGTATTTTAACATAGGGGGTGTATACTTATGCCCCTGTATTTTAACATAGGGGTGTATACTTATGCCCCTGTATTTTAACATAGGGGTGTATACTTATGCCCCTGTATTTTAACATAGGGGGTGTATACTTATGCCCCTGTATTTTAACATAGGGGGTGTATACTTATGCCCCTGTATTTTAACATAGGGGGTGTATACTTATGCCCTGTATTTTAACATAGGGGGTGTATACTTATGCCCCTGTATTTTAACATAGGGGGTGTATAC
Source organism: Percina caprodes (assembly GCA_013375575.1). Lineage (NCBI taxonomy): Eukaryota > Metazoa > Chordata > Actinopteri > Perciformes > Percidae > Percina > Percina caprodes. Next base: position 237,791 of record JABXJD010000177.1, on the reverse strand, counting down.
TTATGCCCCTGTATTTTAACATAGGGGGTGTATACTTATGCCCCTGTATTTTAACATAGGGGGTGTATACTTATGCCCCTGTATTTTAACATAGGGGTGTATACTTATGCCCCTGTATTTTAACATAGGGGGTGTATACTTATGCCCCTGTATTTTAACATAGGGGGTGTATACTTATGCCCCTGTATTTTAACATAGGGGGGTGTATACTTATGCCCCTGTGTTTTAACATAGGGGGTGTATACTTATGCCCCTGTATTTTAACATAGGGGGGTGTATACTTATGCCCCTGTATTTTAACATAGGGGTGTATACTTATGCCCTGTATTTTAACATAGGGGTGTATACTTATGCCCCTGTATTTTAACATAGGGGTGTATACTAATGCCCCTGTATTTTAACATAGGGGTGTATACTAATGCCCCTGTATTTTAACATAGGGGTGTATACTTATGCCCCTGTATTTTAACATAGGGGGTGTATACTTATGCCCCTGTATTTTAACATAGGGGTGTATACTTATGCCCCTGTATTTTAACATAGGGGTGTATACTTATGCCCCTGTATTTTAACATAGGGGGTGTATACTTATGCCCCTGTATTTTAACATAGGGGTGTATACTTATGCCCCTGTATTTTAACATAGGGGTGTATACTTATGCCCCTGTATTTTAACATAGGGGGTGTATACTATGCCCCTGTATTTTAACATAGGGTGTATACTTATGCCCCTGTATTTTAACATAGGGGGTGTATACTTATGCCCCTGTATTTTAACATAGGGGTGTATACTTATGCCCTGTATTTTAACATAGGGGTGTATACTTATGCCCCTGTATTTTAACATAGGGGTGTATACTTATGCCCCTGTATTTTAACATAGGGGGTGTATACTTATGCCCCTGTATTTTAACATAGGGGGGTGTATACTTATGCCCCTGTATTTTAACATAGGGGGTGTATACTTATGCCCTGTATTTTAACATAGGGGGTGTATACTTATGCCCCTGTATTTTAACATAGGGGGTGTATACTTATGCCCTGTATTTTAACATAGGGGTGTATACTTATGCCCCTGTATTTTAACATAGGGGGTGTATACTTATGCCCCCTGTATTTTAACATAGGGGGGTGTATACTTATGCCCCTGTATTTTAACATAGGGGGTGTATACTTATGCCCCCTGTATTTTAACATAGGGGGGTGTATACTTATGCCCCCTGTATTTTAACATAGGGGGGTGTATACTAATGCCCCCTGTATGGGTAAACTTATTCTAGCCACTGTATCACATTTAGTTATTTATTTCTTTTCCTCCCTTCTTTTGTGCAGACTCTTTATCAGACTTTTATTATATTATAACCTTTTATTTTGAAGAAAAGGAAAATTACTGCACAACAAGTCGACGCTCTGTGACGGTTTCCGGTGAGGTTGCCCAGGTGTGTCTGTCTCCCGGTTGAGCAGGTGAATCATCCGCGCTCGTGCGACACTCGCACTGTGAGTGAGTGCGTCAGATTTTTGCGGAAGAAAAACAAGGACTTTTCTGACAGAAACTTCACGTTGTTGCGTCAAATGTTGGCGTTTTCTAATGTGTTTCTAATGAAGCAGTTCGGGTTTTATTAGTTTTATTGTCACGTGTCAGTGTTGAGGAGGAAGCCGGAGTTCAGGTGCTGTTCAGCGGACACTTTGAACGGCCTGCCCCGGAACCATGCTGCCGTCCCCGGTCCTGCTCCTCCTGCTCAGCCGAGCTGCTGCTGCCCTTGGTAAGTGGAAGAAGTACTAAAAGTAGTAAATAATACTACATAAAAGTACTAATACCACACTGTAAAACCAATTTGTCAACGTTAAAGCCCTGCATTGACAATGTTAAGTTAAAATATTAAAGTTAAGAAAAAGCTTCACATTATAGTATTCAGATACTTTAAGTAAAAATGTGGTACACATTGTAAAAATACTGTTATAGTTACTTAAGTTAAAATATCACTTAAGTTAAAGTATGTAGCATCAGGAAAATGTAAAATAAATATATATAAGTACACTTTTAAAGTATACAAGTAAAAGTACTCCTTGCAGAAAAAATAGTCAATCAGCAACGTGTTAAATTGGTTAATGATTAGTAGGCTCTCATATTTTATTCAGATATTCGGTTTACTGTCACAGAGGAGTGAAGAAACTAGAAAATATTCACATTAAAGTACACAAAGTAATTTTAAATGTCATGTTTTTTTTAACAAAGTCTCATTTTATAACCGATTTGTTACATGATTAGTTAATTAATAGTACAGATAAATTAACCAATATCATATATACACACACACTGATCTGCTTTTAATTCAATACCTTTATTCCCATATTTCAGTGAAAATTTGATGTTGTCTAATTGTTTTCTCTGTTTTTATGTGTATATGTGTTTTTATATATGATTTTTAAGGTAGAGGCTTCAAATCAGCCCACTGGTTGTTGTTTTTTTACCTCTCCCTGCACTGTATTTGTTTATCTTTGTCGTTCTATATATTTCAAATTGTGCAATAAACCTAAATAAAAGTAAACCATACAGGAGAATAATTAATAATTAAATTTTCCATTAACGTAAAGACATTTGTACAATAAATTGATGCAGAAAAGGTACAAAGTTGTTCCAGAAAAATTCCCCAGAATGCCAGAAATGAAGTATTTGACGCTTAAAACCTTCTGTGGGACGACCCCGACCAGTGGTGTAGTCTGATGTGTTGTAGTGGGTATACTGGACTGTAAATAAATACATCGGCGGGGTCTGGGTGTCCTCCCCCAGGGAAGTTCTGAGCATCAACGACTTCATTTCCTATATTCGGATACACTTTTATGCACCAGTTTGTGGTGGGAATGCCTTAACCCTCGTTTTTTTCAACACTATTATCGCTTTTTACAACATTTTTGTCAATTTTTCAATGTTGTGGGTGCTTTTTTTGATGTTATTTCCAAAGTTATTGGATATTTGTGATGTTGACATTTTCAGCGCCTTATTTCAAAGGCCCATTTTTGTGATTTTAAAAACAACAAATTTGACCGAGGACAATATGAGGGTTAATTTAGCCTATGAGACGAAATAAAACAGATATTCAAAATATATCAAAATTATAATGGAAAGTATGTTGTTGCATGTCATTGGGCATTTTTAAGTGGGTATATGGAAATCCTGGTGCTTTCTTAGTGGGTTTACTAAGAACCCCCCACCCACCCACCCACCTAAAGCATATGTTCTTCTATTTAACATCCTTAGAGAAGACTTAAGAAGTAATTTCCTGGTTTTAAAAGGCGTATTTCTGGACATTCCTGTCTCTTTGTGGGGGTGATGTGGTCTCTGTGGTCTGACTTCTGTGGAGACGTGACTACTGTAAGTGTTGAGAAAGTCTTACAGTGGCAACAGTTCCTCATGAAGGTCGCCTTGGGTCACATTTCCCCCATCCGGTGTTCCTTTTAACCAGGAATGAACACAACTGAGTGCTGTTTTTCACGCTACTGAGTGACACATTCCAGAAACTTTCCAAAATCATATTGACTAGTTTGTGTAGTTTCTCAAATTTCACCTTAACAACTGTGACACTGTAAATCAACCAGATTGTAAAGCAAAGGTCATGTAAAGGGGTTGAGATCTCCATTTTACAGGACATTTCTTTATTTATGTAAAGGTGTAAAGGAAATTATAGTAGTTGTTTGGGTTTTTTTTTTTTTTGGGGGGGGGGGGGGGGTTGTTGCACTGGCCAGTTTCGATTGGAGGAGTTGTAACCCCCCTCCCCCATCCTCCCTGTAAATTACACAAACAACTGTGACGCTGTTAATCAGCCAGATTGTAAAGCAAAGGTCATGTAAAGGGGTTGAGATCTCCATTTTACAGGACATTTCTTTCTTTATGTAAAGGTGTAAAGGAAATTATAGTAGTTGTTTGGGTTTTTTATGGGGGGGGGGTGTAGCACTGGCCAGTTTTGATTGGAGGAGTAAATTACACAAACAACTGTGACGCTGTTAATCAGCCAGATTGTAAAGCAAAGGTCATGTGAATGCAAGGGCGTGATTACATTATATTACACGTCATTTAGCTGACGCTTTTATCCAAAGCGACTTACAATCACTATATATGTCGGACTCTGGGGCAACGAGGGGTTAAGAGTCCTGCTCAGGGACACATTGGTTGATGTATCGCAGTGGGAATCGAACCCTGATCTCCCACATCAAAGGCATGTGTCATATCCACTGAGCCATCACCAGCCAAATTACACCTATGTGTGATTGTGTTTCTCTCGTGTGTTTGCAGACTCATTGTTAAAAAAAAAAGAAAAAGGGTGAGGTCTTGATTTACCTGTTTCATACGTCAGAATGTATGTATTGAATGTGATAATTATAGATAAGAACAGGTGTAAAATAGCTGCTCACCTTTTAATTAATTACTTTAGGAATTTATTTATAGAAATTGAATGGTGTACACACACCTCGGTGCCAGAGGTGGGGGAAGTATTCTGCTTTTTACTGAAGTAAAAGTACTACTAAAAGTACTCCTAAAACTAAAAGAGTAGAGTCTTTGGAAGCACATTCATGTTTTATTTTGTAGTTCACTTCCTGATGTGATGCGTAGTCTATATCTACACGTATGGCGTTCCACTTTCGGGATTGCTCCGTTGCTTGAAGGAAATTCTGCCTTTTTTTAGACGGATGTCCGTCCCCGTCCTCTGTCTCTGTGTCGGCGCTCTAACCTGCGGCTGCTTTCTGAGGACTATGACTCCTCAGGTCTCTGCAGGGTAAATCCAGACCGCTATAGCTAGACTACCTGTCCTATCTGAGTTTTCTGTTGCACGACTAAAATTCAATTTAAATTTTATTTATAGTATCAATTCAACATAATGTATTCTACAATCACTAATTACTTACATGTCATAGATATCGCAATAACACAAACAATTAAGCAATTTGACTTAACTTGAATTTTGACAAATTCAGTCCAATACAGCAAAGAGAGGAGCTTTAAGTAAAGTCTCCAGGTACCGGGCTCTAGAGATATGTATATGTATATATGTGTGTGTGTGTGTGTATATATATATATAGATATAGATAGAGATAGAGATAGAGATAGAGATATATATATATATATATATATATATATAGATAGAGATAGAGATAGAGATAGAGATAGAGATATAGATATATATATATATATATATATATATATATATATATATATATATATATATATATATATATATATATATATATATATATACACAGATATAGATAGATAGATAGATAGATAGATATAGATAGAGAGATATACACACACACACATTAGTTTCAGGACAGTCGAAATGTCATACGGGACGGCAGGAACTTGATCAGTGAACAGGAAAGACAACATTATATAAGATGAGACTACAACTGTTAGTTATTCATTTTCTTCCACACTACTCTTGTTTCTTTAAACACTGATGAGACTGTCTGAGGGTTACAGACCGGCGAGGCAGTAGCCGGGGAATGCCGAAGAGCGATCACAACGGCACGTCATATACCGGTTACTGTTGTTGTGCTTCCCTACCGCTGCCAGCTACCTGTCAACACACTGTTCTTTGATTACTGGAAAGTATGTACTAGACTACACCAAAATATGTGTTTTCATTGTCCGTGCTTTAATTTGTAAGGGAAGGCAAGGCAGCTTTATTTGTTTTGCACATTTCAGCAACAGGGCAATGCAAGGTGCTTTACGTAAAAAAGATTAAAATAATAAAAGTTACAGTGCAGAAGAAAAAAATTAAACATTAAAGCGCAGTTAAAAACAGTCAAAATAAAATAAGAAAATAAGAGTTACATTGCAGTATAAGAAATTAAACATAAAAGAGCAGTAAACGGTTCAACATATAAAAGCAGATAAAATAGCAGATTTTAGGCTGCTAGTATGGGACAGCGTATAAGCCGCTGGCCCCACACACACGTTATTGGGGGGCAATAAGCATTTTGTGGATACCCAAACTTTGTTGACCAATAAGGTCGCTCTATACTGTATATATCTACATCTGTCTTTACCATCTCATCCACCACGGGCCTGCAGGATCAGCTGCTGTAGCAGCGTAGATGTAACTGTGTGTCGGGTTTGCACGGATGTACTTTGATTTACTTGGATGTGAAATGTATTTCATTGGGTTACATCTCAGGGAAATGTTGAGAGGAAGTTAAGTTATAGAGCTTTTATTGTGACGGGTAAAACTGAAGTGGTGAATGCTGTTGCATTAAAGGTCCCATGACATGGTGCTCTTTGGATGCTTTTATATAGACCTTAGTGGTCCCTAATACTGTATCTGAAGTCTCTTTTATATAGACCTTAGTGGTCCCCTAATACTGTATCTGAAGTCTCTTTTATATAGACCTTAGTGGTCCCTAATACTGTATCTGAAGTCTCTTTTATATAGACCTTAGTGGTCCCCTAATACTGTATCTGAAGTCTCTTTTATATAGACCTTAGTGGTCCCCTAATACTGTATCTGAAGTCTCTTTTATATAGACCTTAGTGGTCCCCTAATACTGTATCTGAAGTCTCTTTTATATAGACCTTAGTGGTCCCTAATACTGTATCTGAAGTCTCTTTTATATAGACCTTAGTGGTCCCCTAATACTGTATCTGAAGTCTCTTTCATATAGACCTTAGTGGTCCCCTAATACTGTATCTGAAGTCTCTTTATATAGACCTTAGTGGTCCCCTAATTCTGGATCTGAAGTCTCTTTTATATAGACCTTTAGTGGTCCCCTAATACTGTATCTGAAGTCTTTTATATAGACCTTAGTGGTCCCTAATACTGTATCTGAAGTCTCTTTATATAGACCTTAGTGGTCCCCTAATACTGGATCTGAAGTCTCTTTTATAACATAAAAAACATACCTACACTCCATTGTTTTGGTGCTTGAAATGAGTTTGGGTAAACTAGCGTAATATAGAAATCAAATAGTAAATACATGTCTGAAATGACTTCTTTTAATATTGCTTTATGAGTAGGAGTGTTGTCAAACATCGCTTGGACTCGCTGGTGCGTCTTTTGTCCTCAGAGGGTTAAAAAAGAGAAGATCAGCGTGGGTGAAAGGGGATACAACTGAAAATAAGTTGAAAAAAAGGTTCCTTCAATACTATTTTCTTTATTTCCTGTGTTGCTTTTCTTGACGAAATGAATTCTTAGTTGACTAATCGATTAGTTGATTGATGCAACAGAGCTGTCAAAGTGTTTGATTTAAAAATATGTTTAATCTACAGCAATGCATCATGGTCTATAATAATAATAATAATAATAATAATAATAATAATACATTTATTTTATAAAGTGCCTTTAGAAGGTACTCAAAGGCACTTTACAAGGTCAACAAAAAAAAACTGACTTCTACAGTTAAATATTAAAAGGTGCAAAACAGGATAATGAGTTTTATCTGTTTTACTACTTTTTATATTTGTATTGTTGACTGTAATTTTCTTATTGTTGATGTTTTTTAGGGAGACAATTTTAAGATCTGTCCAGGGACAACGGATGAAAAATAGCCTTTTGGCTAATTCTGGTGCATTTACAGCAATGTTAATTAATGTACACTGTCCCTGTCAAATAAATTAATAAATAAATAAATAAATATATAAAAAATGAGACCGTAGAAAAATGAGATCATACTGTGTAAAATCATCATGTTTGTATAGAGTCGCTCTCCTGTGAGAAGCAAGTATCTCTAAAAGGTTTTCAAACTGTCAGAAAAACTCCTGTTTTCAGGTTTGTGCCGATGCATTTTTCCAGCTCGTCTGCTAATCTTTCGTCTTTCTCTTTCTTGCAGTTCCGCCTCCGACAAACGTGGCGCTGAGCTGCCAGAATCTCCACGTCGCGGTCCGATGGGAGTACAGCGAACAGAGACCACAAACTAGATTCATAGTAGGCATCATTGGATCTGAAGGGTGAGACTCAACGCTCTTAAACTTCAAATATGTCCAATAAACTTAACACTAACATGTAGGCTGGCCGGGTTGTGCAATAAGTAGGTTATTGGGGGTTATGCAATATGGTAGGGGTGCAATACATGGGCTGTTAAATTGTTCAATATGTCATTGTGTAATACATAAGTTATGTGGGAATGTGTCATTTGTGCAATACGTAGGTCGTATGGGTTGTGCATTATGTCATTTGTGCAATACTTAGGCTATTGGGGTTGTGCAATATGTCATTTGTGCAATACGTAGGCTACTGGGGTTGTGCAATATGTATGTTGTGCAATACGTAGGCTATATGGGTTGTGCAATATGTATGTTGTGCAATACGTAGGCTACTGGGGTTGTGCAATATGTCATTTGTGCAATACGTAGGCTATATGGGTTGTGCAATATGTATGTTGTGCAATACGTAGGCTATTGGGGTTGTGCAATATGTCATTTGTGCAATACGTAGGCTATATGGGTTGTGCAATATGTATGTTGTGCAATACGTAGGCTATTGGGGTTGTGCAATATGTCATTTGTGCAATACGTAGGCTATATGGGTTGTGCAATATGTATGTTGTGCAATACGTAGGCTATTGGGGTTGTGCAATATGTCATTTGTGCAATACGTAGGCTATATGGGTTGTGCAATATGTATGTTGTGCAATACGTAGGCTATTGGGGTTGTGCAATATGTCATTTGTGCAATACGTAGGCTATATGGGTTGTGCAATATGTTAACATGAAACACTTCTCAGTGTTTTGTCTCAGCCTTGTTCAGCCTCTCTCTCTGCATATTTATTGCAGGTCAATTGTCAAAAACTTGGGGGTTACTTGTGATTGCCGCATGAAATTCAACAATCAGATCAGTAAAGCTAGAATGAGCTTCCTCCAGGTTCGTCTGCTGGCTGAAGTTGAGCCTTTCCTGAGCAGCACAACCTAGAGAAGGCCATTCATGCTTTTATTAGTTCAAGGTTGGACAACTGTAATGCTGTGTGTGTGTGTGTGTGTGTGTGTGTGTGTGTGTGTGTGTGTGTGTGTGTGTGTGTGTGTGTGTGTGTGTGTGTGTGTGTGTGTGTGTGTGTGTGTGTGTGTGTGTGTGTGTGTGTGTGTGTGTGTGTGTCACGTCTTCTACTTGTGCAAAATGCTGCTGCTCGCTTTTTAACAAACGCATCTAGACGTGCACACATCGCTCCCGTCCTTATTTAGAATAGATTTTAAGATTTTATTGTTTTTAAGGCTTAAAAATGGTCTGAGTATTTGTCTGAAATCAACTTTGCGGGAGCCCAACCGGTATAAACGGGGGTGATGAGTTGCTGCCCCGAGACTCTGGAACAAGTTACCCCCTGATATTCGCATATAATTACATCACATTACATATTATGGCTTTTAATACGTAGCAGTGCTGTGACAGTTTCATTCTCCTGTTTCTTTGTAACCTTGTCTGATTTTACCGTTTTCTATGTTCACTCTTTCTAATGTATGATATGTGTTTTTTACTCTTGGTTTCTGCTGGTTGTTGTAAAGTGCTATATAAATACATTCTGGTTGATTTTGGAGCTGGACAAGGGTACTCCGGGGTTTGTGAATGCGGTTTCTGGCTGCTGATCGGATTGATCTGCTGTGTTGTTGCTCATGTTAAAGGGGATTCGATGAGAGAGAGACCACAGACCACCAGTACGACCTGAGCACCTCCATCTGGAAGTCCGAAGAGAGCTACATGGACTTCCATTCTGTCAACGTGACGGCCGTAGAGGGAGGAAACCAGTCCGAACCAGCATCATCCAAAACTTTCTCCTTTAATGATCTAAAGCTAGCTAAAATAAAATGTAAGTAACATGTAAAAATCAGCCGTACGCCGCTATGCAAGTTAGACGATGACGTTTGAGTTGTAAAGAGCCGTCGTTTCTCTTCCCAGGTACATTAGACTTCCCTCTCGTGGATGTGGATGAGAAGGATTCGGGCGCCACCGTGAGCTTCGACAATCCCATCCACTACTACAGACTGCAGCACGCCGCCAAGCCCGGCGCTGCCTTCACATTCACGGTCTCGTCTAGTGCTGTAAGTGCCATGTCGTCTGTATTTGTGACGGTGTGTTAGGGAACAAACTCAGTCGCAGCACGACTCCTTTCACATACGCGACGATGTTTGATATTCCACCAGACGTGGAGCGTCCCAGAAGACCCGCTCCGCTAAAGATACATGAGACTCTCTCTCTCTCTCTCTCTCTCTCTCTCTCTCTCTCTCTCTCTCTCTCTCTCTCTCTCTCTCTCTCTCTGGGAAGTATGAGATGCTAAAGCCTAGTTCAGCCTCTCTCTCTCTCTCTCTCTCTCT